>OZ025243.1:64020404-64105404 GCA_964019155.1 Osedax fenrisi | reverse complement strand
AAAGTTAATACTAGTTATGTCAGCATGATTGGTCAAAAATAATAATTCTGAGTAAATCAAGTTTCAAATATAATATATGAATATAAACAATATGAATATACATGTACAAATAATATAATATAAATAAAATTAATAATGCAATGAACATAATTTAAACACCACTTAAAAGATAATATGTGAAGTAAATTTTACATTAATATAAAAATTGAAAATTAATATTTTTCCGAAAAAAACGAGTGTATTGCGTCCCCTTAATATTATATGACGCCATGGCAGCAGACAATTTTGTAATTTTAAAGGTTGCGACATGTGTAGATCTATATATACTCGAGTATATATATATTTAATAACATATATATATGTTATAACAATAACGCAAGATATGAATATATTAACGATTATAGCTTTCCTTTTAATTTTGCAACGGTGTATTATTAACTCAAGATCAATTGTTAGTCATTTATATATATATATATATATATATATATATATATATATATATATATATATATTATATTAGTTACATTATGTTGAATTATTAATTATAATTAGAATATAAAATTATATAATATTATATTAATTATATATTATATATATATATATATATATATATATATGTATATATATTATATTATATTTAATTTTTATATATTATTATATTAAAATATATAATAGTAAATATTTATTTTTACCATATGCATATGTTATCAGTCAATGATATAAATTATTCAAATTATTTCATTATCTGCGTAATTATAATATTACATAACATTTTCGATTTCTTAACCAGCAACGAGTCGTCATTATAGTAACATTTAAAAACACAGACAAATACACACACGTGTGTATACAATAGTGTTTGGGAAAACACTTTTTCAGTAATGTCATATTAGATAAATTTCGATTACGGATCGTTGATTTTAATAATAAATATTGAAATATTAACGAGTAAATGTTACTTTCGTAAGTATATAAGGAGCCGCCTTGAATATTATTTTAGATAAACACACTTATTAATATTATATTTAATAACGTATAACAATAACGCAAGATATGAATATATTAACGATTATAGCATTCATTTTTATTGTGCAACGGTGTATTATTAACTCTAGATCAATTGTTAGTCATTTATATATATATATTATATTAGTTACATTATGTGGAATTATTAATTATAATTATGATATAAAATTATATAATATTATATTAATTATATAATTAATATAATATTCGAATATAAAATAATAATATATTTAATTCTATAGGATTACAAGAAAATTCACGAAAATAGTCCATCTTTCATAGGTTATTATGATTTTCTTTAATTTAATTAATTAATATTAATTTATTAATGATGGATCATTATTTAATTAATTCATTAAAATTAATTTAAGTATTGGTATTACTTGAATTAATATGTATTTATTGTAGCATTAACTTCTATAAATAGAATAAAATAATTACTTAGGTTTATTACATAATAATCACTTGTTCTCAACTCCGATAGATGACATGACATTTTGGGATCATTACAACCTTACCTATCGAATACTAAATTATACAAAACATGATATCACGAAAGAAGATTTCAGGAAAGAGTTGAAAAGAGCATTTGATGTAAATATTACATGTCTTGATACATCTTTAATATTTATGATATATTTATATTCCTAATGCGTATTATTAACATTTCCTATAATATGTCCTCTATTTACTTGTAGGAGTGGTCAAGAAATTCAATGTTCACATTTACGTATTTAAACGATGAGACTGTGGGAAGAGAAGATATTAAGATTAATGTGCATACATCTGATACAATGTTGTTAGTATAATAATTATACTCACACTAATATTATGCACATATATTTAAATATAGATATATTATCTAATATACAATATGACGTAACTATTAACTCTAGTGATGACGTAACCATAACGATGATGCAATACACAGGATCACGTGCAATCAAACACTCGGAGATGCGCTAGCCCACGCAGACTTTCCTCCGGCTGGATTTATTCATCTGAATGACGACTACAGGTGGGAAGCCAAACATACAGGTTTGTACCATACGCTTACGCACATGCGCAGATATATAGGTCATCATATAGTCATTATCGCTGTTTTTGATTTGATACTAGTAGTTCAGTAGGAGATGGTATATTCCACGCCTATCGATTTATAACCTATTTTAAATATTATCCTGGCTTACATTTACCTAATAATCAATATTATATATATATATATATATATATATATATATATGTTATAAAGTAAAGTATGTAGGTATATCGAGTAATGTATTATAAAAGTATATGCGTATACGAATAATACCCTATAGAGTATTACAATATATAATCAATATATTTAATTTATTTTATTATAAATTAAATTTGTTACAATTGGCGCAGCGAACAGAATGAACGTGAAATTAAATATATTTACTTTCACGATTGAATAACTTTCTTGAGAACTCGTCAATCATAACATCATCGCCACGCCCATCTATTTTAGTCGAAACTCCTATCTACTACGTATTCCTACACGAGATCGGTCACGTTCTAGGTCTTGTTCACTCTGTGGATATTAAATCCATAATGTTCGAGTGGATTAATAGAGATCGTGAGAATCCAAACCTCATACCTCGAACTGTTAACGATCTCGTCGATATATACGGTTAGATTTAAATGTAAACGTTATATGTGTGTGTATGTGTAGGGGAAAGTCCCCGATTACCGACCCCCTCCTAATACCGACCCCCTCTCGTATCTCAGTAACTATAAGAGATATCATAAAATAATATATACACGAACTGTTAGTAATTTAATGATACATATGAATAAGTATTTTGTTTTAACAAATATTTAATCCTACAATTGTTATTTGATAAAATGTAATATCCTGTTTTTACTTTTTAAATATTTTAATAATAACTTTTTTTAAATCATTGTAAATACTTTATTAATTAAAAGAAAACTTAATACTGCACATAATATTGTAGATCAATAAAATGTTTATAATTATTATAAAAATAACTATTAACCAAAACAATTTGAATAACTATTAACCAAAATATCTTAATTATAGCAACCCATATGATTTTCCTAATATAGACCCCCTAAATTACTCTAATACCGACTCCCATGTGATTTATAATATCCAATCAAAATAGATCAGTATTTTACTTTAAAATATGTCATAAGTTGTTTGTTTATCATTGATATAGATTAAGGATTCATGATTGCATTATATTATATACATACTGATTAATAAGTAAATATTAAATAATAATATATACTATTTTAATATAATTACTATAAAGTTTAAATTTAAATTTAATATTAGGTACTATTAAAATACTATTAAAATACTATTAAAACATAAATTCAATAAAAAATAATTTCGTGCATGTTATAATTAGTTATATTTATTAATATCTACTATGTTGATTGGATATTATAATACTAAAAGTATGTATACCACGATTATTTTAGGGGGTCGGTAATAGGGGAAGGGGGTCGGTATTAGGAACAGGTATCCGATTACCGACCCCCCTGTTTATTCTTGTAAATATAATTATATCAAAAATTTATAATAACCACATTATTCATTACCATAATATTACCCTATTTAAAAAATTTCAAATAAATATATTTAATATTGAATAAGTTATAACAAATATTCATTTAGGGGTCGGTAATCGGGGACTTTCCCCTATATACTGTATAAACTTATATTTTATTTAGAATTTATTATTTCATTATAATCATTACATATTAATATTTATTTCTTAATAATATTTAGATAGTGTATGCTCACTGCTACTACTACTACTTCACTTGATTACAACTCTATCAATACGTTATTCATATTTAGGAGACAAGAAACATCCTAGGTATTATCCGATTCCCAAGTGTTCTAATACATTCTGTGAAGGGTTCGATGCCGTCGTGGAAATACAAGGCAGAGTAATAGCTTACAAAGGTATGTTTATAATTTGTTTAAATACAACTATCTTATTTTTAATATAATACTAATTTTAACAATTATATGCATATATCGATCCATAAATAGAATACATACTATAATAAGTTATTGATATTATATTGTATCGAATATTATTATTATTAAATTAAACATATTTATAATTTTCCAATTAGGAAACGAATTTACAATTATCCCGATAAAAAATAAGAATATAAACGAAGAATCAGAAATAGTACCTTTCTTAATAAGTGATGTATTTGCTAACTTTTCAGGAGACATTAGTTCTGCATTAAAATTGGGAATTAAAAATTCTGAATATCTTTATTTATTTGATAAAGTAAGTTTAAACTAATTTATTTCTTGATACTTATTAACATACTAACTTATGATATGATATATATTATCAATTATTAACTTATATTTTCCAAACAGAATGCTAAAGTTTATAAATACGATCAAATAACTTTTAATAATGGAATCATATCGTCTGCCAATTTAATATTCGATTATCCAAAGAATATAAGTGAGGAATTTGATGGAATACCAGATATAAATATTGTTACATCTTATAAAAGTCCATACAAAATAAGAGATGAGGGAGATGATGATATTATGCATGAATATGTATACTTTTCATTAAAAGGTACATATATGTATACAATTATATATTAAACAATATACTAAATATTCAAACTATATAGTAGTACTCTATTTATATATATGTGTAGTTAAATTAATTTAGATTTACAATTTATTTTAAGCAGACGATTATAAGATATATTATAATAATACTTTATATATAGTTACTAAAAAAATGTTATAGTATTTATATATAATATTTAATTATATATGTCTAATATAGAATAGAAAATTAAATAAATTATATTATATAAGTTAAGTATATAATAGTTAAGTATATACTTATAAGTGATTATATTAAAATACTCGAATGACTTGACAGAAGGACATCGGTACGTATACGATATGTATTTCCAGGATTCGAGGTACTGTCGTAAAGAAAGTATAGCTCCAAATTGCGTAGACAAACAACTGAAGTACTTAGCGGACAGAATGGTCATTGATGCCGTGATGCCATCTAGCGTGAAAAATGAGCTAATAATGTTCTCCGGAGATGAGTATTATGTAATAGGAAAAAATGATCGCGAAGATGATTATTACAAAGGAAGGGAATTTACAGTTTGTGAAAATAATGCATTGATTTATTGATTCATTGATTTATGTACATTTATTGATTTAATTACTTTAATGCGGAATATAATGATAGTAATTTAGTCATAAGAAATAGTTCGGAAATATTCACCAAATATATCATATTTATAAAATATTATAATAATGTATATATATATATAAACAAACGATTAAGATTTGAAATTAAGAATTAAATAATAATATATCAATTAATTACTTAAATAAATAATTATAATAATTCTACGATTATTTATGTTATAATATCTATGACGCAATTGATTTACATCTAACCTACATCAACGCACGCAAACAGATACAACACGGATATCCGAGGAAACTAATCGAGATGTGGAACTATTACAGTGATGAGTGAATACCTCGGTGCGCGCACACGTTAACGCACTGAACCAGGCTACATCATACATCGAAGTGCCACTCTTATGTAACAGTGGATATACTAACTACTCTAGTATTATCTTATGTTATAACATATACGATCATATAATTCAATGATGAATTTTGTTTTATTTTCTATTTTTCTATTTATTATTTTATAATATGAATTCATTTATATAATTAATTGTATCTAATATACACCATTATATTTTAAGAAGACACGAATTATATTATTATAAATTGTATGTCGATATTATAATAAACAATTATATAATTTTTAATATTACTACTTTATTTTAAATATATTAAATGGATGCATATTAAATAAAAATGTATGTGGGAGCCATCATTTAAATTAATTGTATATAAATAAATCAGATTTACCATTCCTCTCCAACAGGCAAGGAATAATGGGGAAATTAATAAACAAGTTAATGTTTTTACTAGAATTTCCCCAATCATCATATTTTTGGATAGTCTAGATTCTCATAAAATAAATAAAATATACGTATGATTAAGGATTTAAAAAATTAAAATTACTCTAAAAAGAGAGAAAGTATGATATAACTTGTTTATATATAAATTGTTAAAAATAAAAAAAATGGAGTTGCAACTGAATAAGTTATTAACTATAATTCTTATAGATAATAAGATCTCGTAACTTTAATATATTAGAATTAATAAATAGAGAATTTGTCCTAGATAAAATAAAATTTTTTTAAATGTCACTATAATTACGACTCATTGCTGGTTAAGAAATCGAAAATGTTATGTAATATTATAATTACGCAGATAATGAAATAATTTGAATAATTTATATCATTGATTGATAAAATATACATCTGGTAAAAATAAATATTTACTATTATATATTTTAATATAATATTATATAAAAATTAAATATAATATATATATATATACTCGAGTATATGTAGATCCACACATGTCGCAACCATCGATATAAAGAAAGTGGATAAGCAATTGACGCACGCAATGCATGTAAAAGATAGACACGTGAATGACACTTTTATCGATAAATTAACAAAATGGTATCAGTGATTTTGATTGGATATTAGTCATATTATATATGTCAAATATTAAAACAGTAGGCTTTTCGTCGAAATAGATTAAAGTGACTTCTATCTATATCAATGGATTTAAATTATAAATATCAATAAAATCAATAAAATAGTATTATATCTTCAATTTAAATACACAAAATTACGAGGAATGTTGATATTATGTATTTTAAATATATAATTTTATTTTTAGTATAGATAGTACATTAAAATTGGTAGTGATTATCAATATATATATATATGATAAATAAATATTATTATAAATAAAAAGTAGTGGGCCAGATCCGGGGGCCAGGTAGTGGGTTTCGACTGCAGCGCTCGTAGCGGATAGTGCCATACACTACATTCAATTGCTTATTCACTTTCTTTATATCGATGGTCGCAACCTTTAAAATTACAAAATGTACTACTGCCATGGCTTCAGATAATATTAAAAGGAATTATATTATATGTATATATCAATCAAATGTTTTATTGATTTTTAATTTGAATTCTATTTTTTTAAATAAATTCAAATGTAAACATTTAACTATAATATATCATGGTCAACTTTGATCCATATTATTTTCTATATAGTTAAATTAATTCATTATAATAATCATAATAATGATTATACATTGAATTCGATTAGAACCCTTAAAATGACCGATGCATAGATTAATAATAATAAATATATATATATATATATATATAAGTTTATGATTATATATATATAAATATATTAAATATATTGTAATACATAAATATTCTACCGTAAACAAAATTACAAATATGTGACATTTTTTCATGATTGACACAAACTCGTGATTTTAAATCAACAAAATATCAATGAATGATTTCACAATATTCTAGAAACACTATTGCATTACAAATTAGTTAATATTATTCAATACACGTTCTTTATACACGTTCTTTATACATAATATTCTGAAGAACATTTTATATTATTGAAATGCTTATAATTCTATATAGAATTAGATATCGGTTATATTTAAAAAATAAGTTAAATAATATTTGGAATATTAAATACAATGTTTCACTAATGAGTAATCATTATAATATAATTTCAAATTTATTATCTTAATTATCAATATAATTATGATTATAATAGTTGTTTAAGTTGATAATTAAATGAAATTATGATGATTTAAAAAAAACCATAGATAATTAAATAATTTATGATTTTAAAATAGTAACTTTATTTATTAAATACATAATATTAACTTAAATATAAATAAAAATAGTAATTGATAATTAATTTACACATTGAGGATATTGTTATGAGTGTCGGTATATTATATATAGTGTAAAACGTAAATATGCTACCCTAAAAAACGTTACAAATATGTGACATTCTTGATTGACTTGATTGACAAACTCGTAATTTAAAATATCAATGAATTATTTCACATTATTTTATAGATACACTTTTTATTAATGATTTCATAATGTTATTCAATTATCATCGTATGTATTATATACGCGGTTAATATGATAGTAAGCTATAATATTATAGTAAGCAAAGATATATCTGCTTTTTATTTTCCGATTGAGTTATTTTATCATATTTCATCATAGTATATATATATACTATGTACAGTATACTATATACTAGTACTATGTATAGTATATACTAGTACTATGTACAGTATATTGTATACATAATTAACAATTTTGATTTTATACAAAATAAATGCAAAAAAATCGTTTTAAATCAATGATTACAATATTATTATATTTAATTCATAATATAATTTAATAGGAATTATATTAATTGAAATGTCTATACATATTATAATTTTTTTTTTAAATGTGTAGATATATCAATTATACTAGTATTATAATATATATACTAACTATTATACCTTAGTATAATAGTTAGAATGAACACAATGTATTTGTTATCTATGGATATAACAATCTAATGTATAACAATTAATGTATACATATTTATATTTTGTTCAATGAATACATTTTGTATGTAGTTTATGAAATACTATATATCAGAGTAGATATATATATATATATATATATATATATATGAGAGGTAGAAAATATGAAGTTTTGTTTATTTCTAATATATATATTTAAATCCATTCTCTTTCAAAATATATAATAAATTGTATTCATATATATATATATATAGTTAAATACGTATAATATGTACACCGTATATATAACTATATATATATATATATATATGACGTCACCACAATTACGTATCCGTGTGACGCAATACAAAGTTAACAAATACCTACATCGTAAATTACATAACTTCATACATTTACATCATTACATAAATCATATATTGTGATAACGTTTTAAAAATTTTATTTATGTTTATAGACATACAATATTCAATAAATATATGTATACATACATATATATAAATAAATGTATATATAAATATATGTATATATATAGCTGTTGAATCGGGTCATGTTCCGGTAAAATTGTTTGCGTGATTTATAAATGTAATAACTCTATGTTATTTTGTTTGTTTTATTATTATTAGTTCTGTGTTATAAAGTTTGTCGTTTTAAAGTTGTAAAACTATTTTTGGCAAACCTATTTTTAACTTTTCAAAATTGTAATTTATTATGAATAATATTTAATAAATACACTATTTAATATGTATAAATATATATATATATACATATATCTGTATCGCTGTAATTTTAATCTAAATAACTATTGGTAGCTCCCTCAGAATCGCATCTGCTGCAGTAAGGAATAATCTTCCTAGATTGTGTAGAATGTATATCTGACTTTTACCTTTTAAATTATTATTCGTATTTTTATGTGTAACGATTACTATATTTATTTATGTTGTTTACTTTATGTCTACACATACTTTACTTTATATCTACGCGACTTACGTGTTTAGCTCTATTGTTTTGACTATAGAGGACATTTTTCTTATACATTACGTAACGTAAATATAATAATACATTACGATAGTTATAAATAAACGCTTTGTTATGATCACAATACGATCTCGATACTATTGACGGGTAATATCTATTTTAATGAACGTATATACGTATTGTTCTATAGCTCGTGGTAATTAGTAATTACTAATTACCCATTATCACACCAGTAATCGGTAACACAGGTATTTAACTATTTCAGCATAGTTTACATTCCTATATATACACATTAGTTAATCTATCGATTTAACTTATTTAAATGATTAATATACGTTTGCTATCATATTAATACATATAATACATAGGTAGACTTACTTGTTAATATTTACATATTTGTTATTAAAATCACCGGTCCTGATCGAGATATATTTAATATGTCAACACTAAAAATGTGTTTTCCCAAACACGTGTATGTGTTTGTCTGTGTTTTAAATGTCACTATAATTACTATTCGATGCCAGTTAAGAAATCGTAAATGTTATGTAATATTATAATTATGAAGATAAGTAAATAACCTTAATTATTTATATTATTGATTTAGAAAATATATTTTATTTGCCTTAGGCATCGAGTAAAAATAAATATTAGTTATTATATATTTTAATATTTAAAAATAGGATAAATCACACATGTATATATAAAGTATGTAAACAATCATGTATTTATATCATATCTCACAAGAATTTTGGATATATACAAAATTAAATTAAATTAAAATTAAATTAAATGTTTAACAAATAAAGTCATAATATCAAATATATATATATTTAATTTATATATATATTATAAAGGATAACATAGAAAGATAACAGTTATACGTTTTAGATCTACGTAAATATGTAGATACCTATCGTATACGATATAGGCACTGTTATAGATCATATCATATTTATAATCATGTTATATACATGGGGTATTCACTATAATGATGAACGGCATTAATTTACAGATATTGCCATTAAGTATTTATGCCTTTATATATATAGGGGAAATATGGGTAATGTGGCCAGGAGGGTAATGTGTAATTATATAATATTACTTTAAATATACGAATTGTGCACAATACATGTATTATAACTTTAAAACTACAACTTTTATATTACAAAACTAATAATAACAAACTAAAATAATATAATGTTATTACATTTAAAAGTCACCAAAATAAGTGTATCATAACATGACACGATTAAACATCCATGTACATACATACACACACACACACACACACACACACACATATATATATATATATATATATATATATATATATATATATATATATATATATATATATATATATATATATATAAATAATTATATTTATCAAAATGTATTGTTTTATAAAACGTCATCACAATATTGGAGTTATGTAATGATGTACCTGTCAGAAGTTATGTAATTTACGTCGAGTGACACGAATCGTCAACGTTGTATTGCGTCACACATTGTCTACGTAATCGTGATGACGTCATGTATATATTCAATGTCTACATACTACACATATTTAACATGATATAAAAAAATATATACATAATAATATCAGAATTTAGGTATGACCATGGTAAACGAAGAAGCGCTATGTTTATCTAGTAGTTACCTATTACACTTTCCTAAAGAACAAGTATGAGGAGAAAATTATACTAAAATTAAAATTAAAATTAAAAAAATTAAAATATAATGTTAAGATTTAAAGTTCGTAAAAGAAATATATATGTATATATACATATATATATATATATATACACATATATATATACATATATAAATATATATATATATATATACACATATCCAGTAAATTGTTGTGTTTTTTGTCCGTGTTTTACCTCGTGTAAAATCTGGACATTTTACACGATTTTTGAAATTTTACACGGTAGAAATTTAAAACATAATTATAAGTTAATCATATATTTTCTATATCATATATATAGAAATTAATCTTCAATTATAATTATCTATAGATATAATAATGTATTTACATTTAGTATACAAAAAAAAATAATTGTTTTATATAAATATCAATACATTTGTAAGGTGATTAATTTCCGTGTATATACACATAATATTACACCGACATAAATCACTATATATAAAAATAAATAATATAATTTAATTTAACATAAGTTATATCATAAAGTTTACCGTTTTAGTATGTAACATACACATATATGTAAGATATACTATAATTAAAAATTCAACCTATATAATTTACTAGCTTAATATTACATGTTTTACCTCGTGTAAAAGCTGGACATTTTACACGATTTCAATTTAATAATTTTTTTTTTAAATGTGTGTATTGTTCGTGTAAATCACAGACTATATGTCCGTATTTTACAGAGACTAAATATCAGTGTATTACATTTACAAAATGGACATTTTGTTACTATAATATTCATTTACAAATACATTATTTATTTTAATATAGAAAAATATACTATTTTACCTTTTCTATATTTTGGTATATAGATCTAATTTAGTACTAGTGTACATTAATTATCAATTACTATTTTTATTTATATTTAAGTTAATATTATGTATTTAATAAATAAAGTTACTATTTTAAAATCATAAATTATTTAAGTATCTATGGTTTTTTTAAAATCATCATAATTTCATTTAATTGTCAACTTAAAAACTATTATAATCATAATTATATTGATAATTAAGATAATAAATTTGAAATAATATTATAATGATTACTCATTAGTGAAACATTGTATTTAATATTCCAAATATTATTAAACTTATTTTTAAATATAACCGATATGTAATTCTATATAGAATTATAAGCATATCAATAATATAAAATGTTGTTCAGAATATTATGTATAAAGAACGTGTATAAAGAACGTGTATTGAATAATATTAACTAATTTGTAATGCAATAATGTTTCTAGAATATTGTGAAATCATTCATTGATATTTTGTTGATTTAAAATCACGAGTTTGTGTCATCCGTGAATAAATGTCACGTATTTGTAATTTTGTTTACATTAGAATATTTATGTATTACAATATATCTATACATAGATAATAATACACTTATATATATATATATATATATATATATATATATATATATTCATTATTATTTATCTATGCATCGGTAATTTTAAGGGTTCTTATCGAATTCAATTTATAATCATTATTATGATTATTATAATGAATTCATTTAATTATATAGAAAATAATATGGAATAAAGTTGAACAGGATATATTATATACCTATAGTTAAATGTTTACATTTGAATTTATTTTGAAAAATAGAATTCAAATTAAAAATCAATACAATATTTATTTGATATATACATATATTATTTTCTTCTTTTATACTAATACATCTATATTTTTGTTTAGTGTATTATTTTATAGTACTTATTATTTATTTTTGTTATTTATTTATAAATAATTAAATGATGATTACATAATTTTATGGCAAGTTCAAACAATTTATATTATTTTTCTATTTTATTCATTGTATTGTATCTATGTAAACAGGAAGTCATCTAATATTTTATAATATTTTATTTATTTAGTTTTTTTTTGAACTTGCTTTAAAATTAAGGGTAATTGTCTCGATAAGCTTTAGCTTCTACAAAAACCCTGGTGCAAACCTAAATCTGAAATCTAAATCTAATATAATATAATTCCTTTTAATGGGACGCACTACACTGTTTTGGTTTACATGTAAAATATGCGAACAAATTCTATTTTTAGAAATCTATTAACTCAAAAAATATTCCCTTTTTTTTATCTATTAATAATATTCCATATTTGTATATTATATGTTGAAATTTATAGATGTTTACACTTCTTTATGTTATACATTTCTAAAAAAAATAATTGAAATATCTGATAAAAACACGTTAATTTTCCAACTAAATTGCAAATTAAAATTTGTTAAATAAATATTTTTTAATTTTGACAAATAACTTTAATATAACAGGTTTTAATCTAGTTATATTGAAGAAAAAAAAATATTCAATTGTACAAAAGTTAATACTAGTTATGTCAGCATGATTGGTCAAAAATAATAATTCTGAGTAAATCAAGTTTCAAATATAATATATGAATATAAACAATATGAATATACATGTACAAATAATATAATATAAATAAAATGAATAATGCAATGAACATAATTTAAACACCACTTAAAAGATAATATGTGAAGTAAATTTTACATTAATATAAAAATTGAAAATTAATATTTTTCCGAAAAAAACGAGTGTATTGCGTCCCCTTAATATTATATGACGCCATGGCAGCAGACAATTTTGTAATTTTAAAGGTTGCGACATGTGTAGATCTATATATACTCGAGTATATATATATTTAATAACATATATATATGTTATAACAATAACGCAAGATATGAATATATTAACGATTATAGCTTTCCTTTTAATTTTGCAACGGTGTATTATTAACTCAAGATCAATTGTTAGTCATTTATATATATATATATATATATATATATATATATATATATAAAATAAATATGTATAATTATAATATATGCTATATTTATACATATCACAAATTAATTCAAAGATATTACGATATAATGTATAGACTATTATCGGGTATCGAGTATTGATACTATTGACCCGGTATTATATAACTGGAAGTGTGACATGCGCAGACGAAATCAGATATCGTATAGGTCAGTTCAAAAAAGTATATTCTAGGCACGATGATATATATATCGTATATTATAAGATATAACATTATATATATATCGTATATTATAAGATCAATGTGCATCATCTAATACGCTCTATATACATATGCAGCGCAAACCGAACGAAAGTCAGATTAGTTTTTAAAGAGAATATATTATTATTGATTATGCAATAATTATATTGTTTATATATGTAAATTTTAATTGAATGGAAATCCTTTAGAATATAATATTTATTATTATTATTATAATAAAGCGTCATATTTGGCTATATTTATAAGTTGGTAACCTTAATCAATACTACATAATATATAATAAATAGTACTGTGAATGTAATGTAATAAATACCTATAAAATGGTATACATATTTAAATGTACCTTTTGAATTCTTGGCATAGTAAATAACTATATATACGTTGTACGACATACGAAATACGTCGTAAAATACATATGTTACTTAAGTATACCTAATACAGTGAATTCATGTGTGACCTTCATGAAATATATCGGGTCGCCGAACTTCTATATAAGGTTATATAAGGTATACCTCTAACCCTATGAATATATATTAATAACATATATAAATATATATATATAAATATTATAACTGAATAACTGGCGAACTTAGATATCACCTATAGATGATAATGTATACATTAAACGCGTTAACCTATATAGTTAAGGTGTAATTAATATAACCTACAGATACATATTATTGACCGCAAATAAAGCAACAACAACGACGACATACGTTGTGCTCTAGTAACCCGTTAACCCCCTTAATGCATGTACAATATATAATGTATTTGATTACATCACACACAAATCAGCCATCTCGGTATACCATATTCAATGCCGACGAATGAGAGAATATCTCTCGTCTTGTTTCAGCGTCTTATTATGCTACTTATTTACTACATATAATACATATGTATCAATACATTACATACACTACATATGTGTCAATACATTACATACACTACACATGTGTCAATACATTACCCTCACTACATACATGAATGTTTACTACCTCATACACACGTGAACCGTCCGAGCCTAAGTTGGGGCCAAACTCGCCAATATTCGCGTGTATTCGCGAATAATAAAAGCGGTTTCAATTGATGATAAACGTATTAGATGAATGCGAATAATCATTGTAATACATTCATTGTATACATTGTATACATTGTATAGTGTACACACGTGATCCCAGCTTAATGAATGACATGCGCGAGGTATTACCGTATACTACAATGGCATACTACAACTGCACTGCCACCTAGGTTAGTAATACATACCAGTATAGCGGAATAGCATATATCTACTAGTGACCGTGTCTATAGACTATATAAGTACTATTATAAGTACTAAGCGCCAGGTGCAATAGTATTAGATATATTATCTAGTATATCTATTATCTAGTATATATATATTATCTAGTGTATTTATATATATATATTATACTTCAAGTTAGTGATTATAGTATACTATACCACACTATAGTACCTATAGGCGCTATAGTAATTCTATAGAATGGTACTTATAACGGTACTTATAACTGAGCGACTACGGCTCCCCCTGGTATCACGGCAGCGCGCTGAATATCATAGTGACGTAATCCATCACTATTACGTAATACGTAGCCGTGTCCCGTCCTTGCTGTTAATACACCTACTACTACACCTAGTTACACGCGAGAGAGTTGTATACGCACTAGTCATGTGCCTAGGTCGTTATGTATCAGTATTACGTATCAGCGGAGTATAGCTGTAGAAAGTCCATTGGTTATCTATTGGCTAAAAGGGATTTGGATATAGTGTATATAATGTATATATATATATATATATATATATATATATATATATACAATAATAGTTGGTAATCGTATAATTAAAAGTATTATTATAATAATATATTATTATAGTAATATATTACTTATATATAATACGCTTGTTAATGGTGGTGTTTATTGAAGTAGTGTTCGTTCACCGTCATACAACATTATATGCGCGTGCGTTTATTTCACATACGCATGTACGTATACACATACATGCGTATGCATACACACATGTATGTATACGTATACGTATATTTAATGATAAGTGAATATTACTCATTTATAATCATATGAGTTCAGTGATTACTGAAGTATTCATTTGTATTTATGTGTAAAGGCCATTTACGTAGCTATATTATCACGATGATACGAATGTCCGTCGTTATACCCCAGCTTCAATATATATATATATATATATATATATATATATATACATATACACACTGTATTATGTTATTATATAGTATTGTATCCGTAATGGATTGTTAAGATGCTATATTGTCAGTGATGGGCACCGATCCTTTTTTCCTGGATCGTCGATCCCGATCCCGATCCTTTATTTATTCTCTCATGCCATTCTTTTTCCCGATCCTGATCCTCACTTCGTTACCCGATCCTTTCCCGTCCCGATCCCGATCCTAGATTTCTTACCCGATTCCGATCACAATAGTATTTATATATTTAATTAATACGATTTTATTTCATAATTCGAAACAATATATAGGTATGTAGTTATAATACCTATGTAGGCATAATATAAATTATTAATATTTGTAAATAATATTTATTATTAATATATTTATTATATTTTAATAATAATTCGAATGAATTACATGCATATATTGAATGTATATCATATAGATTATAGGATATCGTAACTATATAGTGAATTAAATATAATTTATTTATATAAATGCATTGAATTGGATAGAAATATATATTCATTAACATTGTACAACTCATCGTACGTACGATGCACATTGTACGTTGAGTCAAAGTCGGTGGTTTACTTATATGATATCAATTGATTAAATTCTATTATGGTAAAAATAACAATTATTATTTAAATACTACGCAGGTTTAACCTATAGGTTGCTTAGACTATAGTCTTGCAATACCTTGAAAATATTACAAAATAATGATAAATACAATATCATATCAATGTAATAATACAATACTAAACAGTTGTTAATATTCTTATAAATTAATATAATAATATTAGAGTATCCTATATGCAATGATGGGCACCGATCCCTTTTTTATGGATCGGGATCGGGATCGCCGATCCGTGATCGTGATCCTGCCCATCACTGTATATAGTATATACCGTACACTGTACATACTGTACATATGTGTGACACATTGTGTGTATATATATATATACGAGTGGATATGAAATATAGGATTTAGCATTTGTCGTGTACACTGTACACTGTACAGTGTACAGTGTATATACTCGTATATATATATATATATATATATATATATATATATATGATGATAATGTTTATTAGCACTTATTATAGGTGTGGCCACCCCTCGTAGGTGCATATAACAAATTAGAGCGAAAACAAGAAATAGATAAATAAATGAGATAAATAAATAAACAAAACGATAAAATAATATAATTTATAAAAATAGTAATATTGTATGATTAAAATAACGAATATATTACATTGATGATATTTAGGCCTTGAGGTATGTAATAAAGGATGGGTGTGAATGGATTGATCTAATAGAGTCAGGGAGGGAGTTCCATAAGGATTGAACACTATTACTGAAGGCGCGTTAACGCGTTTATAATTTGCCTTCGTGTCTCATACCTGAAATACCATATATTTATGGTATTTCAGGTATGAGACACGAAGGCAAATTAGGGAAATGTCGGCATTTGAACGTAAGGAAGTCAGCGGATGTCTTAGTATTAGTATGGAAGGCATACATACATACATACATATATATATATATATATATATATATATATATATATATATATATATATATATATAAATATATATATATATACACACTAATGCAGTAGTACGTATAAACCCCTATTTAGGGGCGTCGGAACGATATTTTTTATGGGGGGGGCTATTTATTTTTATTTTATATTATATATCCTATTATTTATTTATTTATATTATTTATAATATAATTACTAATTAATATCTCATTAATATAGGATACCTCTTTTGTCTATGTTAATATTCATTAATAATGTTTAATTTGTATATCAATACTTAAGTAATCTATTATATTAGAAAATAAATATAAAACATTACAAAATTTATTATTATATAAATATAGATTTTCTAAAAGTTTGATCAATTTCATTATGCCGGGAAATATTTTTTGAATTTCAGAAGGTTGTTCCATCATGCATATGTTTGCCTCATCTATGGTATTAAATATATTGATTGATTTGAACATTAATAATTCCATCTTTAATCTATCAATCGATAATTCTTCATACATTTTTTTATGTACATCTGTTAAGTGTAGGATTAATAAGATTAATCTAAAAAATAAACCGCTTTTTCATAAATTATATTATTTTTTAATAATGATTCCTTTAATTTATAATAATATATAAATGATGTTATTTAGTATCAAGTTTGGTTTTAATTTTCATCATTATGGAATCAAAAAACTAGTATATTTTCTTATGTAAATATTAATGATACAGAATATAAACATATTAACTGATCATATATAATTACATTATTATATTAACATAACATTAATAATGTTATATTATTTTATCTAAATAAGATACATAGTATTTTGAATGTTCATTACTATTCACCTCATACGTATTTATAATAATTTATATTATATTTATTATTATTATTCTCTGAATTAGATATACTTAAAATTAAATTAGATATATTTAAAATTAAAATAAATTATTACAATATTTTAGTATAAAAATGTATTATAAACAAGTTATTTTGTATTATATAATATGTTTTATATAATATGTGTATACAATTAGTTTATTAAGCTTGAATAAATATACAAAATTGTATATATATAATATATAAAATACTTTTGTTTCTATATCTTGAATGAATGTGTGTAAACTATTTCTATCATTATTCAATTTAATTAGAATAATCTTTACTGCATTATCTGATCATTTATGTTTATTTATTATTGATAATTATTATGATTATATATAATTATAATCATGTATGCTTTAAAGTATATTTTTAAAATTGTTACCTTAAATAGTATTTGTTGTTATCATGAAATATTTCAATATCATATCCAATCTCTCGTGAAAAGTATTTTTGTAGAAAGTAGAAATGGCAATATTTTAACAGAGGACTCAGAAATAGTCAAAAGATGGACAGCATAGTGAAAAGAACTCTATAACTATTCAATAAATCCAGATGAAAATATACTTAATGATAATCGATGTGCATTCGTAGAAGAGAACTTGCCGATTTTAAAATCAGAAGTATACCATGAAATACGAAGTCTAAAAAAGAAAAATCAACATGTATAGATAATATTCGAAGTGAGATCATTATAAACGGAGGTTCATAAATGGTAATAACAATTACTTTACTTTGCCAGAAAATATGGGTTAAGAAAGAATGGCCCTATGAATGGGCACAATCTTTAATTATTCCAATAACAATGAAAGGTGACCCAAGAAGTTCAATAATTATAAAACCATTAGCCTGATATCACCAAACAAGATCATGCTGAGAATTATTTTAAATCAACTCAATCCAATAGAAGAATATATCCTAGCTGAAGAGAAAGCATATTTCAGAAAGAAAAGAAGCACAATAGAATATATATTAAAAGACAGCAACCTCTACGTTAGTTCGCTTAATCACTATATGGAAGAGTCGAAACATATCACTACAGATAAAAATGTTACTGTACAAATCAATAATATTGTCTATATACTACGTTATGGCTGCGAAACTTTGACACTAACAGAAAGACTGGAAAGAAGAATTACTGAATTTTAGCATAAAGCCTATAAAAGAATCATGGGGATTACCTACAGAGAAAGAAAAGCAATTATTATGTATACCAAATAATTGTTGAATGCATATATCAAGTTGAGAATCTCCTATCAAAAGTAAAGAGAAGGAAAATATAATATTTTGGTCACACGATGTGTTATGATAGTCTGAATAAAACTGTGATACAAGGTTACGTTTTTGGTAAAAGAATAAGAGGATGATCCAAAAAAAAACTGGACGGATAACATAGTGGAATGGGAGGGGTCATAAATGGATCTGAACCAACTACTAGAGGATACACGGAACAGTGACGGATGGAATATAACTTGTGTTTCAGCGATTCATATACCCCTACGTCATAGTTCCTATGATCAACCGTTAAGGGACTTAGTAAGTAAGTAAATCCAAGATTTCAAATATCAAACTTGAAATATTCATAGAAAAAATATTTGACTTATTCATATTTTGTAATAATAAATTTTAAATATATTTGTGGTCGTTGGTAATATAATCTAATTCTTTATATTCTTTCAGTGCATCGATTAAACCACTATATTGATCTAATTTTGTTTTAATAAATAATTTTCGCAGTCCATCTTGTTGGGCATATTCGTGTCAATGTATTAACTTTGTTATTATTAGTATTGTATACATTCCGGAATTTCATAGTTGTTCATATACTAATCCCTAATCATGAACTACTCTCAAAGATTTTCTTATATTTATATTATTATCTAATGAATATTATTAAGTTTGTCGGATAAGCTCCACAAGATGTATAAAAAGCTAATGGCTGTCTAGTCACTATTATAGTATTTACACCATTACATTTACCAGACATATTATCTGCACCTTCATATGAATGTCCTCTTATATTATTTATAAATAGACCAGTTAAGATGTTCAAGTTCAGATAAAATTAAATTTTCTATACCTTCCCAAGTTGTAGCCTCAGTAATTTTGCATATTCCTATGTATATTTCTTTAATTTCTAGTTATTATTTCAAATAACGAACCTCCAAATTATCCTTCTACCACTTCCGTGTATATCTTGAATTCCATCACATTGAATCGAGAAAATACCATTAATATATATATCAATAAAATATTTAATAATTCAGTTTTATTTAATTGAATAATTTCATTCTGAATATCGCCAGATAATAATTATCTCTCATAAATATTATCATATTTCATGGAGGGGTGGGGCAAACAATAATTAGCTCCCCCCCCATATTTTTGGTAATATTCTTTAGTAACAATTTTTATTAACAAAGACAATATACTAGATTTAATATATATATATATATATACATATAACATTTATTATAACATATTTCATGGGGGGGGGGGGCAAAACATACTTAGCCCCCCCCATATTTTTGAATGGGGGGGGGGGGTCCGATACCCCCCGCCCCCCTGTTCCGACGCCCCTACCCCTATTACATACAAATAATATTGATTATTAATCTCGAACAACTAAAGTAACTTAAAATGTTGTTAATAATATAATTATCTATTCGTTGTTAGCCATATTGTATTGTTTCTTTATACACGAGTGTACTAATTTTAAATAATGACGAATCTCTAGTACTGATTTAAGGTGCTTCCACATAAAGAAACACATCAGATCGATATCAGCCGATATAGTCGAATATAAAAAGCAGGCAGTTTCGGTGTGAACAGCTTTACATATAGCGGTCAGATCGATAAATAGATGGCGTTATATATGACGATGATGATGATGATGACGATGATGATGATGATGACGATGATGATGATGATGATGATGATATAAGTTTATTAAGCACTCAACTAGGGTCATGTAGACCCCTTCGCTGGTGCGGGAAGAAAATAATAATAAGATAATAGTAATACGATAACAATTTAATAATAATATATATTGAATATATCACGGACAAAAATAATAAGTGATACAGAGTAATAAATGATATATAATAAGTGATATATATATAAAGTAACTATTACATATTTAATTTGCTCGATATCAGGTATATGTTTTCAAATGAATAAATAATAGTCCGATATGTATAGCCCTCTATCTATACAAATATGGCGGTTTTTGGTGAGAAAGCACATTTATACATATACTTTAATATAGGTTATTTAGTAGAGTTCAAAGCCGCGTTAGAATTATAACCGGAAGTTATAACATTATTTGTTTACATCGGTCCATTCGATTAATTGCCTCTACAACATATATATATAATATAAAATAGAAATATATAGTATACATATACGTATACGTATATGTAATATATATATATATATATATATATATATATATATATATATATATATGTGTATATATATACATGCATTATTATCATTAATGAGATGAAACACTTCTAGAATAGTCAATATTCTATTATCTGTGAAGCATAGCTAATGTACGAAGGCATACACTAGCGTCAATGCCATGTCCTTACTATAGTGGTGATAGTATACCCATGCCCCAGAGATAGGTGAGACGCTACAGAGGTCAAGGTCAAGCACATCGCGTATTACCACACGAACTCTCTATAGATATATCATCAAACAACATACGCGTAACCGTGTGATTACTATTGTATTATATCTCAATCTATATAGGGTCAACAAAAGTACCATCTATCTCGGAATAACTGCTTTTAATCATTCATAATCAACAAACAATTGAAAACCGACAAAAATTCAGAAAGTTATAACAATATTAAAAAGGATATGAATTTACATTGAAAAATAATGAAAACAATTTAAATTATAGATATATGAACAATATATATAAAGGACAAATTGTGTACTCATATACATTGTATTTTAGCATGTATATATGTTATATGTATTATATAAAAAGACCCTTAAATATATTTTATCTAAAAAAAATATAATTATCAATGGAATAATAAAAAAAATATTATATTATAAATGTCTATCATCATTATATAGTTATAAAAATATAATAATTAATATAAAAATAGCATATATAGCATATATAGCATACTTTTTCAAAAATTGACTTTTATCGAAAATGTTAACAACAAATACATTTTGTTGTTAACATTTTGTTATTAGAAAAATAATTTTTTTTATCATGCCTCATAAATATATATATATATATATATATCCATTATAAGCTTACTCCAACATTTGATGCTTAATTTAATTAAAATAATTTATCAACAAATAACTAATAAACTATAGTCATTTAAACATTTTTTTAATCAAAATTATTTCGAATTTGTTACGTAATTTTTTACATTATTAATATATTAATATATTTATATGACACTTATATGACACATATTACATTTTTATGACAACGCGCACATGCACAAATACATACAAAACATATGTAAAATAGGAATTATAATTTATGGTATACCATTAAATCATAAATGCAATTATGTCATCATTATAGCTTTACCAATATTACATATTTTGTGATGAAACTACACAAATATGTTTATTATAATATGTATGACCTACTGTGAGCGATATAGAAAAACTATCAAAATGGTCTAGCCCAATGTACAGCGTTCATCGTACAGTACACGTAAACTCCTAGGCAACTGTTAGTCGGTATTCATAATACACATGCGTACACACGCATGCACGCACGCACACACGCACGCACACACACACGCACGCATGAGCGCACTAATAAACCATTATCTCATATTTACACAAATTAAGACAAACCTACACACCGATGCTGTAGTAGCATACATATATATATATTATTATTATTATTATTATTATTATTATTATTTTTATTATTATTATTATTATCAGATTTAGGTATAAGTACCTTGGTAATTATATAATAATTATTTCTTGCAAGCATGTCGACATGTCGAGAAAATTACCCATAATTTAACTCGTTGGCAGTAATCAAATAATTTAATAAAAGCTATAGGATATAATGGAATAGGAATATTTTAGAATTTAAAATATATATAATAATAATAAGGTTTACTTTCTGTTTACACTAAGATAAATATGATATTATAAAATAGTGATCTCTGTCAACTCGTTATTGATTAAATCATTATTTAATAATCAAATAAACTATAAAATAGATGATAAAATAAATAAAATGTGTTATAACTATAAAAGCATTAAAATAATTTATATTACGATATTAAAAGATGAATATAAAAAATAAACAAATAAGGAAACTATACTGAACAGAAACACTTTGTTTAAAAAAATATATTAGAAGTCAAGAGTGATAACAAGTAATTTTCAATAAATGTCAATAGAATATAAATTAAATAAATATTTGTTTTGGTTTATATGATTTTCATTTTTATATATTTGTCTAAAATGTTTAACAACAAAATATTTTATTATAAAAGTCAATAAGAATAAAATTCAATAAGAATATAATATTATTTTTTTAAAGTTTGTTATTTTTATATAAATATCTAAAAAGTAAAAATAGTTATTTTACTAGTTATTTTATTGTCATCAATAAAAATTGAGTCTATTTATTTATTTTTTTTCTTCATTGTTTTTTATTTCGATTGTAAACCGTTCAGTGATTTAATTTTTTTTTAATTATATTTTCCGGACAGAATTTATTAAATTTATCTACTACAAATGTGTTAAGTATATTACACGATATTTACATATTCTCACGTTAAATACAATTTCAATTTACTTCAAATAAAAATGTAAAAGTGTATTCAAATTAGATTCACTTGTATTATTAATTAGTTGTTCGTGTTTCTTAACATTATTTGATATTACAGTACTGTAATTCACGTGAATATAGGAAAATGATCTGATAGATCTGATATTATTATCCCCGAATTAATATTTGTCAGGTCATTTTTATAGAACATATTGTCGATAATTATCGATTATAATTGATATTTTATCTTTATTAATTCTAGATGACCTATTAATTAGATTATAACATCAAATGTAATTCATTGAATTTATAAATGTTTAATTTTATTAAATTTTGTGTAATATAACAAATTATTATATTAAAATCGCCACGTATAAAAATTCTTTTATTTTATTATTAAAATGTGTTATAATATAATTATTAAGAGGTAAACATGAATTAAAAGCTAAAGATGGTGCCCTATAAATCAAACAAATACATATTTTATCATCTATTTAGACAAGTATGCCTCGTAAATAATTATTGGTGTATATATCTATTATTTTGTAGCTAAATTGTTTTCGTATATCAAATAATACACCACTTGAATGCTTATGTTTTCTATTAGTGACATGCATACATTACAATTAGGGATATTATAAAGAAAAGCGTTATTATCATTGATCCAAGTTTCACTAATAGTTATAATATCAAATTCATAATTTAAAGAATTTAGGAATACTATAACATTATATATATATATATATATATATATATATATACTAAATATTAATCTAGCATTCCTAGAGAATAAACACACCTGGTGCATTGTAATAAATAATACACAATTATAATTTAAATATTTATACACTTATGAGCATAATTAATTTACTAATTAGCTTGTCGATATTGTATTTTACTGGATTTATTCCTATAGAAAGTGTTCATACATAAATACACAAACACACACACACACATATATAAATATATATATATATATATATATATATATATAGTATATATATAGTATATATAGGGGCAAGTAACCTAATACGGACACTTTAACAATAAGTGGTCATAACATTTGATGACTCATTATTTTTATGCAAAAATTACAATATATTAATATTATATGATTATAAATATTATTCTGATTTTAAAATTGTATTTAATCTTTTAATTCCATAGATAACGGGTGTGTCCGTATCAGGTACCCATGTCCGAATACGGACATCCTGTGTTATAATACGGGTACCATATAGGGTGTATATATCACTAGATAAATTATATATTATTGATGAATCAATCAGACAAATTACAATTACATTATTTATAATTAATTTTATGAATAATTTATTCTAATTTAAATAGTTCATAATTTATTTATTTTTATTATTTTTTTAATTAATAATACAATTTAAGTATATAAATAATACAAATGTTAGATTTAGCTTTATTGGTAGTATTAATATTATAATGTATGCGAAATTTATGAAAATCAGAATAGTTCATACGCAGCGCGCTGATTGGTTATAGGGTATCCGTATTAAAACATATTGAGTGTCCGTATTAGGGACTTATATGACCTCTAGATATATGATTATAACTCTATGCATATTTGATAACAAATATAAAAATTATATATATAATTTTTAGAATGCTTTATTTTTTAATAATATAGTGTTATATTTTATATCGATACAATTGTATATTCTAGAGAAGGTTTTAAATTGAAATTTTTTTTCATAAATTTAAAAACGTAATAAAAAAATCAGTTTATTGGATATATCAGCAATATTTTGAATATTTAAAAAAAATAAAATACTTTTTTAGACTATTTATATAATTATGAATATTTTAATCATTAAACATTTTTTTGTAGGATTTATGGTTTCTGAGATATCGAGAGTGTCCGTATTCAGGCACTGTCCGTATTCGGTTACTTTCCCCTAGGCTAACCCATATAAATTAGTTAGTAATCCAAAATAGATTATCGTTCCTCTTTCTATCCTATAATCACTCTCGTTATTATCTAGGTCACCTCTAAATATCAACACTATCGGCGATAACTAGGTCACCTGTAAACATCACCATTCTACAGATCTCATAACATGTTCATCAATCACATGTAATCATTGCCTGTCTCTTCTCCTCTCCTCACTTCACTTATATATATATATATACGTATACTTTACGTTAACTTATATATATATATATATATTCTTTGAGGTATTTATATTATATTTAGTAATAATTTAAATTATTCATTATAATTATATATTATAATGAATAAATGATTGAATGAATATTTCCCGAAAATTGAAGGATTTTCAGAAGCTATAAGCAAATTATTTTTAAGCACATATATAACACTCTCTATATATGCAATGTAATACATATTAATACATATTACCTGCAGCTGCTAACAGTAGGATCGAATCTCTGAAATAGATGGAGTGATGTCCATACATCATTGATGCATTGCTTTATAAAATTCAATTCAATATAAATTAGATTTATTCATCACATAGATATTTAATAATATACATTATAAACAATACATAGTTCCTAAAATTAACACGATATAGGTGGAGCTGTAGGTGTTTTGTATACAAAATGGAATTAAACGATTCCGTGTAATTGTTAATACATTTTTGTTAATTGTTAATATAAATGTTAATTTTAATCGCCTATATCTTTAAAGGAATTCCTTAGACGAATATTTGCGATAATAAATGTATATATATATATATATATATATATATTAGATTATTTACCTATTCTCCAATAAGGAAATCAAAGAAACCACGAATTAGATCATTAGAGTAAGTTTTAATGTAAACATGTATTATTAGATTGTATGTATTAACCAGTCCCTAGATATATAGAATTTCGCTATTATATAATGTAAATCGCTTTATTTAACCTAGTGTTGCCAAGAAATAAACAGATACGTCATCATTATAAGACAAACATTATAAGACAAGAATTACTTAAAAAGTGGGATATGTTTAATTGATGGCGACAGAATTATAAAAAATATATAAATAGATAATACAAGAATGTTATACTATATATATAGGCAAATATGCGTGGGTATATATATTTATTGATAATATATGATATACATGAAATATGATATATATATATATATATATATATATATATATATATATGTATACGTTTATATTTTAAGATGATCCAGTAATTATTGCCAAAACTTACACACGTCGTACGTAGTTAAATATCGTTAATAAAATATTACATAACACATACACATTATTATATAACATTATTACCGCCTGTCGTAATATTTGTATTCTATAGGTATGCACATGTGCTATATAATACGCACATTAAGATTCATATTTGTGAAATGATACTATTCGACGTATATGTTATATATAAGCATACTAGTGTACCTAGCTGCTACGTCCAGTATATAAGTAATGGTCACTTGTGTGCTTAAAGCATGTGCTTCATTATGTAGTAAGTGATATACACGTACACAAAGTACGCATGTATGTATACATGTACAGTGTACATTGTACACTGTATACAGTGTACATTGTCAGTGTACATTGTAAATTGTAAATACACGGCGTATATTACATACACTTTCATTATATCAATGCGTACAGTGTATCGTATACACACACATACACACATGTATAGATAAATACACACAAATACACACAAACACACACACACATACACACACACACATATATATATATACACACATACATTGCATGCGAGTATAATTACTTGCATCGTAAACGAATAGCACATATCATTCTCTAGCAGCCATAAAGAGGATATAATTGAAGTTTTAAATATAATTATGCCTTAAGGGGATGATCGAAAGCTTCGTATGATGACGTCATGAATGAGGGGGACTATTCTATAGTGTCGTTATATAGGATGTATGTATGCAGGTATATTAGTACTTTTATATTCCTTATGTTGTTAGTATATATATACACATATGAGTTACTATGTTTTATATTTAATACACACATTAATTCGGATATAAAATATTGGTA
This sequence comes from Osedax fenrisi, assembly GCA_964019155.1. Classification (NCBI taxonomy): domain Eukaryota; kingdom Metazoa; phylum Annelida; class Polychaeta; order Sabellida; family Siboglinidae; genus Osedax; species Osedax fenrisi. Next base: position 64,076,622 of record OZ025243.1, on the reverse strand, counting down.
TTAAATATATTGGTACTACATATTGCTAATTTATTATACTAATAACTTAATATATATATATATATATATATATATATATATATATATATGTACAAGTGTTAATATATAAGTGGTTTTTTGAATATAATACATTACAATTGATGATATTTAGTTAAAAAATAAAGATATCAGAACAAACCTAACACAACAAACTAAAGAATGACCTCACTGTTCACGATATCTGAACTTCAACTATACGTCGTGCACTTGCCCGTACTAAGCATTACTCGTATTAGTTGTTATTGTATCATTATTATCATATTATAAGAATGTTATAGGTATAATGTTATCATAATTAAATTAGTTTACAAATAAAATAATCAATATAGTATCATTTGATCATATTATCTAATACAGGTTGAGGTGGGTAATGTGTTTATACGTACCTTTTTTTACATTAATATATTTATGTAATACAACCATTTCGGCTATTGTAGTATGCTTTATATGAAATAATTATAAAGTGTAGATTTGAAGGAGTTATCGATATTTAAATCATTATACTATGAAGTATAAACGTATACATACATGTGTACTATATCTAATATAGCGTATTCATATTCTATACGATTATACCTTATTTAATGATACTTAATGCAAACGTATATTGTTATTTATTAATGTCCTACATGTGTTTATAATAAACAATATTTGTTATTCAATCAAGTATTGTCTCTTTTTATATATGCCACACACACACACATAAACACACTCACACACACACATACACACTTAACTACATACATATATTGTTATTGTTATTGTTATGTTGGTGGAGTCATTTCATCCCATCCATTAACTTAGATTTAGGTAATGTCTCTTCGATCCTCCGATCCTTCGATATATATATATAATAATAATAATAATAATAAAATCAGATTTGGCAATTGCCTGGGTGAAGGAAGAAGCAGAGCTTATCAAGTCTTTCACCCTTTTATGATTACGAGGAGAAAAAATTATATAGGAATATAATTAAAATCAAGAAATAGTAGAACAAAAAATAGAGTGAAAAATTAAATTATTAAAATAAATCATCAACTCATAAAGCATAAACCACCATAACATATCAACTTTCCGAATATGGGTTCATCAAGTCCAAAACCTTAGGGAATATACTTTCGCCAATAGTATATACACTGGTAACATTTGGAGCCAGCAAATGCATCCATACTACCCGATATAAAATATGACAACTTTATGAATTAAGAGTCAACGAAATACCAAAAAAAAAACAAATTCCATAATTATTCTACTACATCTTAATATAAATATATAAATGTAATAAAAGAAAAAAATAATTAAAAATAATATAATTATAAATAGTAACAAATGTATAAGTTTATATTCTTTATAAATAGTAGAACATGATTTAGATAAAATAATAAAAATACAATAATATTATTAAAAAACTCCTCGTAATCTAATCATCATTATAATAAAAAATATAAATATATAAATATATATATAAACATATAATAAAATTATAATAAAAATATATTAAAAAGTTATAATAAAACAAATAGGAACAAACTATACAACTGAATTATAATAAAAATTAAAAACTTATAAGTTATCTATAGATTAAAAATAAAAATAAAAATAAAAGTAAAAATTAGAATAATGATAACAATAATAATAATAATAATAATAATATAACAAATTAGTCAATTAAAATTTTCAATAAGTCATTTTAAAAGTAAATTATATTATGAGTCGGATAAAAGTTAAATAAAATGATGTCATGAGTCAGCTAATAGTTAAAGTCATAGTTTTATAAAGTTATTTAAAAATTAATAATATTAATATTTTCATAAGTCAAATTAAAAGTTAAAAATATAAATTAAAAGGACAATTAAAAATTTAATGATAACTATTCAATAAATATTTTTTTAAAGTTCTTTTAAATAAATTCAAATTTAAAATTTGTCTTATGGAATAATCTAAATTATTCCATAGTTAAGGACCTGTGATAGATAAGCAGAAAGATTTTCTATCTGTTCTAACTTTTAATCTATGAAATAAATAGGTATTATGTAATTTAATTGAATATAATTTTTGCAAATTAATATGTAATAAATTATTCCTGGCCCTAAACATAAACTTTATGGTATTCATTTTTACGATATCATGAAATTGTAATGACTTATGAATAATATAAAAAGTTGAATAATTAGAATCATTATTTATAATTTTCAAAGCTCTTTTTTGTAATATACATATTTTATTTAAATTTGAAAAAAATGTATTACCCAAAATATGACAACAGTATGTAAGGTGAGAATAAAAAAATGAATTATATACCAATACTAAAGATTTCAAATTCAATTTAAATTTCACTTTATTTAAAATACCAATAGCTCTAAATAATTTCGTAGATACATAATTAATTTGTGATTTCCAATCTAATTTGTCATCAATTATTATTCCTAAAAATTTTAAATTTGTTACTTGTTTGATTTTAATATCATTAATATTGACATTCAATTTAACATTATTATTTTTATTTCGAATATTAAAAAGTAATAAACTAGATTTACTACCATTAAGGGACAATTTATTAATATTTAACCAATCAAAGAGCTTATTTAAGTTACGTTGTATATTAGTTTTTAGAGCAGTAATTGATTTATCAGAAAAAATCAAATTAGTGTCATCAGCAAATAATACAGGCTTAAATGAATTAGATATGTTTGGAAGATCATTGATGTACAATACAAATAACAGTGGCCCCAAAACCGAACCTTGTGGTACACCACATGCAATATTTTTAATATTTGAAGTAGTATTCATAAAACTAACATATTGTTGCCTATCTTTTAAATAGCTTTCTAATAATTTGAGAGCTACCCCTCTTATACCATATATACTAAGTTTGTTAATTAAAATATCATGATCTAAAGTATCGAAAGCCTTACACAGGTCAATGGATACGATAGCGCAATTATTTAAATGTTACAAATTTAAATTAACTGTTTCAATAACATCGGAAAGTGCATCAGAAGTTGATACATTTTTTCGAAACCCATATTGCGTATCACTGATTATATTAAACTTGTTTAAAAATTTCAAAATTCTGACTTTTATTAATTTTTCCAATAATTTTGAGAATTGGGGTAATAATGAAATCGGTCTATAATTTTCAGGTTTAGACCTATCTCCATCTTTAAATAATGGAATTACTTTAGCTTTTTTTAAAGCGATTGGAAATATACCCTCAGATAGAGATCTATTAAATAAATGAAATAATATTGGTGTAATTTCAACCCTGATTTCTTTGATTACCGACATATTTAAATTATAGGTATCATTACTGTATTTAACTTTGGTTTCATTTATGATACTTTCTATTTCAAAAATTGAAATAGGAGAGAGGAATAATGAATTTTTATTAGTTGGAGGCATCGTATGATATATGTTATTATCAGATGTAGCTTTGATATTTTCAGATAATTTTAAACCTATATTGCTAAAGTAATCATTAAAATCATTAGGTTTAGGAGTGTTAACCTTATTTACAACTGATTTATTTGTATTATTTTTTTTATTATTAATTACATTATTTATAATAGACCATGTATTTTTTATGTTATTTCGGCTAGCGATTAATTTATTGGAGTTATATAAATACTCTGAGCGACGTATTAAAGATCCTAGTATATTTTTATAATGTTTATAATAGTTTAAATTAACTAAATTTGTTTTATTTTTTAAAACTTTAGTATATAATTTATTTTTTATTTTAATAAATTTAATAATACTATTGTAAATCCATGGTTTTTTATTATTGTCGATATCTTTAATTTTGATTAAAGGAATATTTTCATTATATAATACAATTAAATCTTCGAAAAATTTATCATATATAATATTTAAAACAATATTATCATAAATATAATTCCAATTATGTTTTGTTATATTAATTCGGAAATTAGATATAGTGTTATCATTCATTTTTCTAATATATTTATATTTACCTTTATTAATTAATTTATTTGTTGCATAATTAACATCATAAATAATACAGATCGGAAGATGATCACTAACATCACTTATAATTATATTATTACGAATAGGATTACAATTAACATTACAAAATATATTATCAATGAGTGAATTAAGAGTATCACTATACCGAGTAGGTATAGTTATCATCGGCCTACAACCCATACTATAAATAACATCTATGACATATTTATTTTTAAAATTATCCATTAAATTATTTATATTGAAGTCACCAACTAAATATAAGTCATTTTTTGCAGAAATATTACTAAACATATTATAAATTAAATCACTAAATCTAATTATATCAGCTTTTGGTGATTTATATATTCCACTAATTATAATTTTTTTATTATTAATAATTAAATTAATAGTAACTATATCTATAAAATCATGTTCTGTAAAACAAATATTTTCTATTTTATTGAAATGTAAATTATCCTTAATATATATAGAAACACCACCTCCTTTTGTATTAATTCTAGTTGTATGAATAGCATTGTAATTGTTAATTGTATAGATATCTGCATTGTGATTTTGTAGCCATGTTTCTGTAATAACAATAATACTGAATTTTGTTTCAATAGAATCTAAAAGTAATATTACATCATCTATATTATGTATAAAGCTACGAGCGTTTATATGTAATATAGAAAAATGTTGATTATATTTACTATCATAGGAATTACAATGTACATATTTACATTCTATCTCTGGATTGATATTTATAAATTCACTATTTATATGTAATCGATGTAAACGATGTAAACTTCCCGGAGTTGGTAGTGCATCTACGTGATATACATTACAGTTAACTTATTTACAGTTGAGTATCATCATAATATTAAATACTATCAAATGTATACATATGTAATTTAGCATTTTATATTATGCAATATATTATATATTATTATGCAATATGTCGAAATAACAACTATATGTTGAGTGGACAAATACATATTTATTTTTCACTCTAAGCATTTTTATATTATCAAAGAATTAAAAGAAAAAAATATCTAGCCTTAATACCTGTTCTATAGAACTTTTATAACATTCGGCGACATAAGGAAGAACGCTCATATATTAAATGAATAAGATGATGATATTATTCATAGTCGGAATTATCCTATAGGATACACGGAAGAGATAATATAACTCACACATTAGAAAAGTTAAACAATATTGATAATTTAAAAGCAACTATGAATATAAGATACCAATACTACTATATCCCAAAATTCAATTAGTTATAATTAGTATTCCTAGTAGAAATCAAGCTTCCTTTTCTTTTCTATATATATATTAACTATTAATAATACTATTGATTAACTAACATATTTTATTTAATAATACAATATAATTAATGATTGCGATAATTCAATTATAATTACAATAACATAAATATTATGGGTGATTATATATATATATATATATATATATATATATATATATATATATATATATATATATTATATTAGTTACATTATGTTGAATTATTAATTATAATTAGAATATAAAATTATATAATATTATATTAATTATATATTATATATATATATATATATATATATATATGTATATATATTATATTATATTTAATTTTTATATATTATTATATTAAAATATATAATAGTAAATATTTATTTTTACCATATGCATATGTTATCAGTCAATGATATAAATTATTCAAATTATTTCATTATCTGCGTAATTATAATATTACATAACATTTTCGATTTCTTAACCAGCAACGAGTCGTCATTATAGTAACATTTAAAAACACAGACAAATACACACACGTGTGTATACAATAGTGTTTGGGAAAACACTTTTTCAGTAATGTCATATTAGATAAATTTCGATTACGGATCGTTGATTTTAATAATAAATATTGAAATATTAACGAGTAAATGTTACTTTCGTAAGTATATAAGGAGCCGCCGTGAATATTATTTTAGATAAACACACTTATTAATATTATATTTAATAACGTATAACAATAACGCAAGATATGAATATATTAACGATTATAGCATTCATTTTAATTTTGCAACGGTGTATTATTAACTCTAGATCAATTGTTAGTCATTTATATATATATTATATTAGTTACATTATGTGGAATTATTAATTATAATTATGATTTAAAATTATATAATATTATATTAATTATATAATTAATATAATATTCGAATATAAAATAATAATATATTTAATTCTATAGGATTACAAGAAAATTCACGAAAATAGTCCATCTTTCATAGGTTATTATGATTTTCTTTAATTTAATTAATTACTATTAATTTATTAATGATGGATCATTATTTAATTAATTCATTAAAATTAATTTAAGTATTGGTATTACTTGAATTAATATGTATTTATTGTAGCATTAACTTCTATAAATAGAATAAAATAATTACTTAGGTTTATTACATAATAATCACTTGTTCTCAACTCCGATAGATGACATGACATTTTGGGATCATTACAACCTTACCTATCGAATACTAAATTATACAAAACATGATATCACGAAAGAAGATTTCAGGAAAGAGTTGAAAAGAGCATTTGATGTAAATATTACATGTCTTGATACATCTTTAATATTTATGATATGTTTATATTCCTAATGCGTATTATTAACATTTCCTATAATATGTCCTCTATTTACTTGTAGAAGTGGTCAAGAAATTCAATGTTCACATTTACGTATTTAGACGATGAGACTGTGGGAAGAGAAGATATTAAGATTAATGTGCATACATCTGATACAATGTTGTTAGTATAATAATTATACTCACACTAATATTATGCACATATATTTAAATATAGATATATTATCTAATATACAATATGACGTAACTATTAACTCTAGTGATGACGTAACCATCACGATGATGCAATACACAGGATCACGTGCAATCAAACACTCGGAGATGCGCTAGCCCACGCAGACTTTCCTCCGGCTGGATTTATTCATCTGAATGACGACTACAGGTGGGAAGCCAAACATACAGGTTTGTACCATACGCTTACGCACATGCGCAGATATATAGGTCATCATATAGTCATTATCGCTGTTTTTGATTTGATACTAGTAGTTCAGTAGGAGATGGTATATTCCACGCCTATCGATTTATAACCTATTTTAAATATTATCCTGGCTTACATTTACTCAATAATCAATATTATATATATATATATATATATATATATATATATATATATATATATATTATAAAGTAAAGTATGTAGGTATATCGAGTAATGTATTATAAAAGTATATGCGTATACGAATAATACCCTATAGAGTATTACAATATATAATCAATATATTTAATTTATTTTATTATAAATTAAATTTGTTACAATTGGCGCAGCGAACAGAATGAACGTGAAATTAAATATATTTACTTTCACGATTGAATAACTTTCTTGAGAACTCGTCAATCATAACATCATTGCCACGCCCATCTATTTTAGTCGAAACTCCTATCTACTACGTATTCCTACACGAGATCGGTCACGTTCTAGGTCTTGTTCACTCTGTGGATATTAAATCCATAATGTTCGAGTGGATTAATAGAGATCGTGAGAATCCAAACCTCATACCTCGAACTGTTAACGATCTCGTCGATATATACGGTTAGATTTAAATGTAAACGTTATATGTGTGTGTATGTGTAGGGGAAAGTCCCCGATTACCGACCCCCTCCTAATACCGACCCCCTATCGTATCTCAGTAACTATAAGAGATATCATAAAATAATATATACACGAACTGTTAGTAATTTAATGATACATATGAATAAGTATTTTGTTTTAACAAATATTTAATCCTACAATTGTTATTTGATAAAATGTAATATCCTGTTTTTACTTTTTAAATATTTTAATAATAACTTTTTTTAAATCATTGTAAATACTTTATTAATTAAAAGAAAACTTAATACTGCACATAATATTGTAGATCAATAAAATGTTTATAATTATTATAAAAATAATTCAATTTGAATAACTATTAACCAAAATATCTTAATTATAGCAACCCATATGATTTTCCTAATATAGACCCCCTAAATTACCCTAATACCGACTCCCATGTGATTTATAATATCCAATCAAAATAGATCAGTATTTTACTTTAAAATATGTCATAAGTTGTTTGTTTATCATTGATATAGATTAAGGATTCATGATTGCATTATATTATATACATACTGATTAATAAGTAAATATTAAATAATAATATATACTATTTTAATATAATTACTATAAAGTTTAAATTTAAATTTAATATTAGGTACTATTAAAATACTATTAAAATACTATTAAAACATAAATTCAATAAAAAATAATTTCGTGCATGTTATAATTAGTTATATTTATTAATATCTACTATGTTGATTGGATATTATAATACTAAAAGTATGTATACCACGATTATTTTAGGGGGTCGGTAATAGGGGAAGGGGGTCGGTATTAGGAACAGGTATCCGATTACCGACCCCCCTGTTTATTCTTGTAAATATAATTATATCAAAAATTTATAATAACCACATTATTCATTACCATAATATTACCCTATTTAAAAAATTTCAAATAAATATATTTAATATTGAATAAGTTATAACAAATATTCATTTAGGGGTCGGTAATCGGGGACTTTCCCCTATATACTGTATAAACTAATATTTTATTTAGAATTTATTATTTCATTATAATCATTACATATTAATATTTATTTCTTAATAATATTTAGATAGTGTATGCTCACTGCTACTACTACTACTTCACTTGATTACAACTCTATCAATACGTTATTCATATTTAGGAGACAAGAAACATCCTAGGTATTATCCGATTCCCAAGTGTTCTAATACATTCTGTGAAGGGTTCGATGCCGTCGTGGAAATACAAGGCAGAGTAATAGCTTACAAAGGTATGTTTATAATTTGTTTAAATACAACTATCTTATTTTTAATATAATACTAATTTTAACAATTATATGCATATATCGATCCATAAATAGAATACATACTATAATAAGTTATTGATATTATATTGTATCGAATATTATTATTATTAAATTAAACATATTTATAATTTTCCAATTAGGAAACGAATTTACAATTATCCCGATAAAAAATAAGAATATAAACGAAGAATCAGAAATAGTACCTTTCTTAATAAGTGATGTATTTGCTAACTTTTCAGGAGACATTAGTTCTGCATTAAAATTGGGAATTAAAAATTCTGAATATCTTTATTTATTTGATAAAGTAAGTTTAAACTAATTTATTTCTTGATACTTATTAACATACTAACTTATGTTATGATATATATTATCAATTATTAACTTATATTTTCCAAACAGAATGCTAAAGTTTATAAATACGATCAAATAACTTTTAATAATGGAATCATATCGTCTGCTAATTTAATATTCGATTATCCAAAGAATATAAGTGAGGAATTTGATGGAATACCAGATATAAATATTGTTACATCTTATAAAAGTCCATACAAAATAAGAGATGAGGGAGATGATGATATTATGCATGAATATGTATACTTTTCATTAAAAGGTACATATATGTATACAATTATATATTAAACAATATACTAAATATTCAAACTATATAGTAGTACTCTATATATATATATATATGTGTAGTTAAATTAATTTAGATTTACAATTTATTTTAAGCAGACGATTATAAGATATATTATAATAATACTTTATATATAGTTACTAAAAAAATGTTATAGTATTTATATATAATATTTAATTATATATGTCTAATATAGAATAGAAAATTAAATAAATTATATTATATAAGTTAAGTATATAATAGTTAAGTATATACTTATAAGTGATTATATTAAAATACTCGAATGACTTGACAGAAGGACATCGGTACGTATACGATATGTATTTCCAGGATTCGAGGTACTGTCGTAAAGAAAGTATAGCTCCAAATTGCGTAGACAAACAACTGAAGTACTTAGCGGACAGAATGGTCATTGATGCCGTGATGCCATCTAGCGTGAAAAATGAGCTAATAATGTTCTCCGGAGATGAGTATTATGTAATAGGAAAAAATGATCGCGAAGATGATTATTACAAAGGAAGGGAATTTACAGTTTGTGAAAATAATGCATTGATTTATTGATTCATTGATTTATGTACATTTATTGATTTAATTACTTTAATGCGGAATATAATGATAGTAATTTAGTCATAAGAAATAGTTTGGAAATATTCACCAAAGATATCATATTTATAAAATATTATAATAATGTATATATATATAAACAAACGATTAAGATTTGAAATTAAGAATTAAATAATAATATATCAATTAATTACTTAAATAAATAATTATAATAATTCTACGAGTATTTATGTTATAATATCTATGACGCAATTGATTTACATCTAACCTACATCAACGCACGAAAACAGATACAACACGGATATCCGAGGAAACTAATCGAGATGTGGAACTATTACAGTGATGAGTGAATACCTCGGTGCGCGCACACGTTAACGCACTGAACCAGGCTACATCATACATCGAAGTGCCACTCTTATGTAACAGTGGATATATTAACTACTCTAGTATTATCTTATGTTATAACATATACGATCATATAATTCAATGATGAATTTTGTTTTATTTTCTATTTTTCTATTTATTATTTTATAATATGAATTCATTTATATAATTAATTGTATCTAATATACACCATTATATTTTAAGAAGACACGAATTATATTATTATAAATTGTATGTCGATATTATAATAAACAATTATATAATTTTTAATATTACTACTTTATTTTAAATATATTAAATGGATGCATATTAAATAAAAATGTATGTGGGAGCCATCATTTAAATTAATTGTATATAAATAAATCAGATTTACCATTCCTCTCCAACAGGCAAGGAATAATGGGGAAATTAATAAACAAGTTAATGTTTTTACTAGAATTTCCCCAATCATCATATTTTTGGATAGTCTAGATTCTCATAAAATAAATAAAATATACGTATGATTAAGGATTTAAAAAATTAAAATTACTCTAAAAAGAGAGAAAGTATGATATAACTTGTTTATATATAAATTGTTAAAAATAAAAAAAATGGAGTTGCAACTGAATAAGTTATTAACTATAATTCTTATAGATAATAAGATCTCGTAACTTTAATATATTAGAATTAATAAATAGAGAATTTGTCCTAGATAAAATAAAATTTTTTTAAATGTCACTATAATTACGACTCATTGCTGGTTAAGAAATCGAAAATGTTATGTAATATTATAATTACGCAGATAATGAAATAATTTGAATAATTTATATCATTGATTGATAAAATATACATCTGGTAAAAATAAATATTTACTATTATATATTTTAATATAATATTATATAAAAATTAAATATAATATATATATATATACTCGAGTATATGTAGATCCACACATGTCGCAACCATCGATATAAAGAAAGTGGATAAGCAATTGACGCACGCAATGCATGTCAAAGATAGACACGTGAATGACACTTTTATCGATAAATTAACAAAATGGTATCAGTGATTTTGATTGGATATTAGTCATATTATATATGTCAAATATTAAAACAGTAGGCTTTTCGTCGAAATATATTAAAGTGACTTCTATCTATATCAATGGATTTAAATTATAAATATCAATAAAATCAATAAAATAGTATTATATCTTCAATTTAAATACACAAAATTACGAGGAATGTTGATATTATGTATTTTAAATATATAATTTTATTTTTAGTATAGATAGTACATTAAAATTGGTAGTGATTATCAATATATATATATATGATAAATACATATTATTATAAATAAAAAGTAGTGGGCCAGATCCGGGGGCCAGGTAGTGGGTTTCGACTGCAGCGCTCGTAGCGGAAAGTGCCATACACTACATTCAATTGCTTATTCACTTTCTTTATATCGATGGTCGCAACCTTTACAATTACAAAATGTACTACTGCCATGGCTTCAGATAATATTAAAAGTAATTATATTATATGTATATATCAATCAAATGTTTTATTGATTTTTAATTTGAATTCTATTTTTTTAAATAAATTCAAATGTAAACATTTAACTATAATATATCATGGTCAACTTTGATCCATATTATTTTCTATATAGTTAAATTAATTCATTATAATAATCATAATAATGATTATACATTGAATTCGATTAGAACCCTTAAAATGACCGATGCATAGATTAATAATAATAAATATATATATATATATATATATATAAGTTTATGATTATATATATATAAATATATTAAATATATTGTAATACATAAATATTCTACCGTAATCAAAATTACAAATATGTGACATTTTTTCATGATTGACACAAACTCGTGATTTTAAATCAACAAAATATCAATGAATGATTTCACAATATTCTAGAAACACTATTGCATTACAAATTAGTTAATATTATTCAATACACGTTCTTTATACACGTTCTTTATACATAATATTCTGAAGAACATTTTATATTATTGAAATGCTTATAATTCTATATAGAATTAGATATCGGTTATATTTAAAAAATAAGTTAAATAATATTTGGAATATTAAATACAATGTTTCACTAATGAGTAATCATTATAATATAATTTCAAATTTATTATCTTAATTATCAATATAATTATGATTATAATAGTTGTTTAAGTTGATAATTAAATGAAATTATGATGATTTAAAAAAAACCATAGATAATTAAATAATTTATGATTTTAAAATAGTAACTTTATTTATTAAATACATAATATTAACTTAAATATAAATAAAAATAGTAATTGATAATTAATTTACACATTGTGGATATTGTTATGAGTGTCGGTATATTATATATAGTGTAAAACGTAAATATGCTACCCTAAAAAACGTTACAAATATGTGACATTCTTGATTGACTTGATTGACAAACTCGTAATTTAAAATATCAATGAATTATTTCACATTATTTTATAGATACACTTTTTATTAATGATTTCATAATGGTATTCAATTATCATCGTATGTATTATATACGCGGTTAATATGATAGTAAGCTATAATATTATAGTAAGCAAAGATATATCTGCTTTTTATTTTCCGATTGAGTTATTTTATCATATTTCATCATAGTATATATATATACTATGTACAGTATACTATATACTAGTACTATGTATAGTATATACTAGTACTATGTACAGTATATTGTATACATAATTAACAATTTTGATTTTATACAAAATAAATGCAAAAAAATCGTTTTAAATCAATGATTACAATATTATTATATTTAATTCATAATATAATTTAATAGGAATTATATTAATTGAAATGTCTATACATATTATAATTTTTTTTTTAAATGTGTAGATATATCAATTATACCTTAGTATAATAGTTAGAATGAACACAATGTATTTGTTATCTATGGATATAACAATCTAATGTATAACAATTAATGTATACATATTTATATTTTGTTCAATGAATACATTTTGTATGTAGTTTATGAAATACTATATATCAGAGTAGATATATATATATATATATATGAGAGGTAGAACATATGAAGTTTTGTTTATTTATAATATATATATTTAAATCCATTCTCTTTCAAAATATATAATATAATTGTATTCATATATATATATATATAGTTAAATACGTATAATATGTACACCGTATATATAACTATATATATATATATATATATATATGACGTCACCACAATTACGTATCCGTGTGACGCAATACAAAGTTAACAAATACCTACATCGTAAATTACATAGCTTCATACATTTACATCATTACATAAATCATATATTGTGATAACGTTTTAAAAATTTTATTTATGTTTATAGACATACAATATTCAATAAATATATGTATACATACATATATATAAATAAATGTATATATAAATATATGTATATATATAGCTGTTGAATCGGGTCATGTTCCGGTAAAATTGTTTGCGTGATTTATAAATGTAATAACTCTATGTTATTTTGTTTGTTTTATTATTATTAGTTCTGTGTTATAAAGTTTGTCGTTTTAAAGTTGTAAAACTATTTTTGGCAAACCTATTTTTAACTTTTCAAAATTGTAATTTATTATGAATAATATTTAATAAATACACTATTTAATATGTATAAATATATATATATATATATATATACATATATCTGTATCGCTGTAATTTTAATCTAAATAACTATTGGTAGATCCCTCAGAATCGCATCTGCTGCAGTAAGGAATAATCTTCCTAGATTGTGTAGAATGTATATCTGACTTTTACCTTTTAAATTATTATTCGTATTTTTATGTGTAACGATTACTATATTTATTTATGTTGTTTACTTTATGTCTACACATACTTTACTTTATATCTACGTGACTTACGTGTTTAGCTCTATTGTTTTGACTATAGAGGACATTTGTCTTATACATTACGTAACGTAAATATAATAATACATTACGATAGTTATAAATAAACGCTTTGTTATGATCACAATACGATCTCGATACTATTGACGGGTAATATCTATTTTAATGAACGTATATACGTATTGTTCTATAGCTCGTGGTAATTAGTAATTACTAATTACCCATTATCACACCAGTAATCGGTAACACAGGTATTTAACTATTTCAGCATAGTTTACATTCCTATATATACACATTAGTTAATCTATCGATTTAACTTATTTAAATGATTAATATACGTTTGCTATCATATTAATACATATAATACATAGGTAGACTTACTTGTTAATATTTACATATTTGTTATTAAAATCACCGGTCCTGATCGAGATATATTTAATATGTCAACACTAAAAATGTGTTTTCCCAAACACGTGTATGTGTTTGTCTGTGTTTTAAATGTCACTATAATTACTATTCGATGCCAGTTAAGAAATCGTAAATGTTATGTAATATTATAATTATGAAGATAAGTAAATAACCTTAATTATTTATATTATTGATTTAGAAAATATATTTTATTTGCCTTAGGCAATGAGTAAAAATAAATATTAGTTATTATATATTTTAATATTTAAAAATAGGATAAATCACACATGTATATATAAAGTATGTAAACAATCATGTATTTATATCATATCTCACAAGAATTTTGGATATATACAAAATTAAATTAAATTAAAATTAAATTAAATGTTTAACAAATAAAGTCATAATATCAAATATATATATATTTAATTTATATATATATTATAAAGGATAACATAGAAAGATAACAGTTATACGTTTTAGATCTACGTAAATATGTAGATACCTATCGTATACGATATAGGCACTGTTATAGATCATATCATATTTATAATCATGTTATATACATGGGGTATTCACTATAATGATGAACGGCATTAATTTACAGATATTGCCATTAAGTATTTATGCCTTTATATATATATAGGGGAAATATGGGTAATGTGGCCAGGAGGGTAATGTGTAATTATATAATATTACTTTAAATATACGAATTGTGCACAATACATGTATTATAACTTTAAAACTACAACTTTTATATTACAAAACTAATAATAACAAACTAAAATAATATAATGTTATTACATTTAAAAGTCACCAAAATAAGTGTATCATAACATGACCCGATTAAACATCCATGTACATACATACACACACACACACACATATATATATATATATATATATATATATATATATATATATATATATATATATATATATATATATATATATATATATATATAAATAATTATATTTATCAAAATGTATTGTTTTATAAAACGTCATCACAATATTGGAGTTATGTAATGATGTACCTGTCAGAAGTTATGTAATTTACGTCGAGTGACACGAATCGTCAACGTTGTATTGCGTCACACATTGTCTACGTAATCGTGATGACGTCATGTATATATTCAATGTCTACATATTACACATATTTAACATGATATAAAAAAATATATATATAATAATATCAGAATTTAGGTATGACCATGGTAAACGAAGAAGCGCTATGTTTATCTAGTAGTTACCTATTACACTTTCCTAAAGAACAAGTATGAGGAGAAAATTATACTAAAATTAAAATTAAAATTAAAAAAATTAAAATATAATGTTAAGATTTAAAGTTCGTAAAAGAAATATATATGTATATATACATATATATATATATATATATATATATATATATATATATATATATATATATATACATATATATATATATATATATATATATATATATATATATACACACATATCCAGTAAATTGTTGTGTTTTTTGTCCGTGTTTTACCTCGTGTAAAATCTGGACATTTTACACGATTTTTGAAATTTTACACGGTAGAAATTTAAAACATAATTATAAGTTAATCATATATTTTCTATATCATATATATAGAAATTAATCTTCAATTATAATTATCTATAGATATAATAATGTATTTACATTTAGTATACAAAAAAAAAATTTTTTTTTTATAAATATCAATACATTTGTAAGGTGATTAATTTCCGTGTATATACACATAATATTACACCGACATAAATCACTATATATAAAAATAAATAATATAATTTAATTTAACATAAGTTATATCATAAAGTTTACCGTTTTAGTATGTAACATACACATATATGTAAGATATACTATAATTAAAAATTCAACCTATATAATTTACTAGCTTAATATTACATGTTTTACCTCGTGTAAAAGCTGGACATTTTACACGATTTCAATTTAATAATTTTTTTTTTAAATGTGTGTATTGTTCGTGTAAATCACAGATTATATGTCCGTGTTTTAATGAGACTAAATATCAGTGTATTACATTTACAAAATGGACATTTTGTTACTATAATATTCATTTACAAATACATTATTTATTTTAATATAGAAAAATATACTATTTTACCTTTTCTATATTTTGGTATATAGATCTAATTTAGTACTAGTGTACATTAATTATCAATTACTATTTTTATTTATATTTAAGTTAATATTATGTATTTAATAAATAAAGTTACTATTTTAAAATCATAAATTATTTAAGTATCTATGGTTTTTTTAAAATCATCATAATTTCATTTAATTGTCAACTTAAAAACTATTATAATCATAATTATATTGATAATTAAGATAATAAATTTGAAATAATATTATAATGATTACTCATTAGTGAAACATTGTATTTAATATTCCAAATATTATTAAACTTATTTTTAAATATAACCGATATGTAATTCTATATAGAATTATAAGCATATCAATAATATAAAATGTTCTTCAGAATATTATGTATAAAGAACGTGTATAAAGAACGTGTATTGAATAATATTAACTAATTTGTAATACAATAATGTTTCTAGAATATTGTGAAATCATTCATTGATATTTTGTTGATTTAAAATCACGAGTTTGTGTCATCCGTGAATAAATGTCACGTATTTGTAATTTTGTTAACATTAGAATATTTATGTATTACAATATATCTATACATAGATAATAATACACTTATATATATATATATATATATATATATATATTCATTATTATTTATCTATGCATCGGTAATTTTAAGGGTTCTTATCGAATTCAATGTATAATCATTATTATGATTATTATAATGAATTCATTTAATTATATAGAAAATAATATGGAATAAAGTTGAACAGGATATATTATATACCTATAGTTAAATGTTTACATTTGAATTTATTTTGAAAAATAGAATTCAAATTAAAAATCAATACAATATTTATTTGATATATACATATATTATTTTCTTCTTTTATACTAATACATCTATATTTTTGTTTAGTGTATTATTTTATAGTACTTATTATTTATTTTTGTTATTTATTTATAAATAATTAAATGATGATTACATAATTTTATGGCAAGTTCAAACAATTTATATTATTTTTCTATTTTATTCATTGTATTGTATCTATGTAAACAGGAAGTCATCTAATATTTTATAATATTTTATTTATTTAGTTTTTTTTTGAACTTGCTTTAAAATTAAGGGTAATTGTCTCGATAAGCTTTAGCTTCTACAAAAACCCTGGTGCAAACCTAAATCTGAAATCTAAATCTAATATAATATAATTCCTTTTAATGGGACGCACTACACTGGTTTGGTTTACATGTAAAATATGCGAACAAATTCTATTTTTAGAAATCTATTAACTCAAAAAATATTCCCTTTTTTTTATCTATTAATAATATTCCATATTTGTATATTATATGTTGAAATTTATAGATGTTTACACTTCTTTATGTTATACATTTCTAAAAAAAATAATTGAAATATCTGATAAAAACACGTTAATTTTCCAACTAAATTGCAAATTAAAATTTGTTAAATAAATATTTTTTAATTTTGACAAATAACTTTAATGTAACAGGTTTTAATCTAGTTATATTGAAGAAAAAAAAATATTCAATTGTACAAAAGTTAATACTAGTTATGTCAGCATGATTGGTCAAAAATAATAATTCTGAGTAAATCAAGTTTCAAATATAATATATGAATATAAACAATATGAATATACATGTACAAATAATATAATATAAATAAAATTAATAATGCAATGAACATAATTTAAACACCACTTAAAAGATAATATGTGAAGTAAATTTTACATTAATATAAAAATTGAAAATTAATATTTTTCCGAAAAAAACGAGTGTATTGCGTCCCCTTAATATTATATGACGCCATGGCAGCAGACAATTTTGTAATTTTAAAGGTTGCGACATGTGTAGATCTATATATACTCGAGTATATATATATTTAATAACATATATATATGTTATAACAATAACGCAAGATATGAATATATTAACGATTATAGCTTTCCTTTTAATTTTGCAACGGTGTATTATTAACTCAAGATCAATTGTTAGTCATTTATATATATATATATATATATATATTATATTAGTTACATTATGTTGAATTATTAATTATAATTAGAATATAAAATTATATAATATTATATTAATTATATATTATATATATATATATATATATATATATATATATATATGTATATATATTATATTATATTTAATTTTTATATACTATTATATTAAAATATATAATAGTAAATATTTATTTTTACCATATGCATATGTTATCAGTCAATGATATAAATTATTCAAATTATTTCATTATCTGCGTAATTATAATATTACATAACATTTTCGATTTCTTAACCAGCAACGAGTCGTCATTATAGTAACATTTAAAAACACAGACAAATACACACACGTGTGTATACAATAGTGTTTGGGAAAACACTTTTTCAGTAATGTTATATTAGATAAATTTCGATTACGGATCGTTGATTTTAATAATAAATATTGAAATATTAACGAGTAAATGTTACTTTCGTAAGTATATAAGGATCCGCCTTGAATATTATTTTAGATAAACACACTTATTAATATTATATTTAATAACGTATAACAATAACGCAAGATATGGATATATTAACGATTATAGCATTCATTTTAATTTTGCAACGGTGTATTATTAACTCTAGATCAATTGTTAGTCATTTATATATATATTATATTAGTTACATTATGTGGAATTATTAATTATAATTATGATATAAAATTATATAATATTATATTAATCATATAATTAATATAATATTCGAATATAAAATAATAATATATTTAATTCTATAGGATTACAAGAAAATTCACGAAAATAGTCCATCTTTCATAGGTTATTATGATTTTCTTTAATTTAATTAATTAATATTAATTTATTAATGATGGATCATTATTTAATTAATTCATTAAAATTAATTTAAGTATTGGTATTACTTGAATTAATATGTATTTATTGTAGCATTAACTTCTATAAATAGAATAAAATAATTACTTAGGTTTATTACATAATAATCACTTGTTCTCAACTCCGATAGATGACATGACATTTTGGGATCATTACAACCTTACCTATCGAATACTAAATTATACAAAACATGATATCACGAAAGAAGATTTCAGGAAAGAGTTGAAAAGAGCATTTGATGTAAATATTACATGTCTTGATACATCTTTAATATTTATGATATGTTTATATTCCTAATGCGTATTATTAACATTTCCTATAATATGTCCTCTATTTACTTGTAGGAGTGGTCAAGAAATTCAATGTTCACATTTACGTATTTAGACGATGAGACTGTGGGAAGAGAAGATATTAAGATTAATGTGCATACATCTGATACAATGTTGTTAGTATAATAATTATACTCACACTAATATTATGCACATATATTTAAATATAGATATATTATCTAATATACAATATGACGTAACTATTAACTCTAGTGATGACGTAACCATCACGATGATGCAATACACAGGATCACGTGCAATCAAACACTCGGAGATGCGCTAGCCCACGCAGACTTTCCTCCGGCTGGATTTATTCATCTGAATGACGACTACAGGTGGGAAGCCAAACATACAGGTTTGTACCATACGCTTACGCACATGCGCAGATATATAGGTCATCATATAGTCATTATCGCTGTTTTTGATTTGATACTAGTAGTTCAGTAGGAGATGGTATATTCCACGCCTATCGATTTATAACCTATTTTAAATATTATCCTG
The DNA here is from genome assembly GCA_964019155.1 of Osedax fenrisi. Taxonomy (NCBI): domain Eukaryota; kingdom Metazoa; phylum Annelida; class Polychaeta; order Sabellida; family Siboglinidae; genus Osedax; species Osedax fenrisi. The sequence goes on along the minus strand of OZ025243.1, from coordinate 64,055,836 downwards.
GCTTACATTTACTCAATAATCAATATTATATATATATATATATATATATATATATATATTATAAAGTAAAGTATGTAGGTATATCGAGTAATGTATTATAAAAGTATATGCGTATACGAATAATACCCTATAGAGTATTACAATATATAATCAATATATTTAATTTATTTTATTATAAATTAAATTTGTTACAATTGGCGCAGCGAACAGAATGAACGTGAAATTAAATATATTTACTTTCACGATTGAATAACTTTCTTGAGAACTCGTCAATCATAACATCATCGCCACGCCCATCTATTTTAGTCGAAACTCCTATCTACTACGTATTCCTACACGAGATCGGTCACGTTCTAGGTCTTGTTCACTCTGTGGATATTAAATCCATAATGTTCGAGTGGATTAATAGAGATCGTGAGAATCCAAACCTCATACCTCGAACTGTTAACGATCTCGTCGATATATACGGTTAGATTTAAATGTAAACGTTATATGTGTGTGTATGTGTAGGGGAAAGTCCCCGATTACCGACCCCCTCCTAATACCGACCCCCTCTCGTATCTCAGTAACTATAAGAGATATCATAAAATAATATATACACGAACTGTTAGTAATTTAATGATACATATGAATAAGTATTTTGTTTTAACAAATATTTAATCCTACAATTGTTATTTGATAAAATGTAATATCCTGTTTTTACTTTTAAATATTTTAATAATAACTTTTTTTAAATCATTGTAAATACTTTATTAATTAAAAGAAAACTTAATACTGCACATAATATTGTAGATCAATAAAATGTTTATAATTATTATAAAAATAATTCAATTTGAATAACTATTAACCAAAATATCTTAATTATAGCAACCCATATGATTTTCCTAATATAGACCCCCTAAATTACCCTAATACCGACTCCCATGTGATTTATAATATCCAATCAAAATAGATCAGTATTTTACTTTAAAATATGTCATAAGTTGTTTGTTTATCATTGATATAGATTAAGGATTCATGATTGCATTATATTATATACATACTGATTAATAAGTAAATATTAAATAATAATATATACTATTTTAATATAATTACTATAAAGTTTAAATTTAAATTTAATATTAGGTACTATTAAAATACTATTAAAATACTATTAAAACATAAATTCAATAGAAAATAATTTCGTGCATGTTATAATTAGTTATATTTATTAATATCTACTATGTTGATTGGATATTATAATACTAAAAGTATGTATACCACGATTATTTTAGGGGGTCGGTAATAGGGGAAGGGGGTCGGTATTAGGAACAGGTATCCGATTACCGACCCCCCTGTTTATTCTTGTAAATATAATTATATCAAAAATTTATAATAACCACATTATTCATTACCATAATATTACCCTATTTAAAAAATTTCAAATAAATATATTTAATATTGAATAAGTTATAACAAATATTCATTTAGGGGTCGGTAATCGGGGACTTTCCCCTATATACTGTATAAACTTATATTTTATTTAGAATTTATTATTTCATTATAATCATTACATATTAATATTTATTTCTTAATAATATTTAGATAGTGTATGCTCACTGCTACTACTACTACTTCACTTGATTACAACTCTATCAATACGTTATTCATATTTAGGAGACAAGAAACATCCTAGGTATTATCCGATTCCCAAGTGTTCTAATACATTCTGTGAAGGGTTCGATGCCGTCGTGGAAATACAAGGCAGAGTAATAGCTTACAAAGGTATGTTTATAATTTGTTTAAATACAACTATCTTATTTTTAATATAATACTAATTTTAACAATTATATGCATATATCGATCCATAAATAGAATACATACTATAATAAGTTATTAATATTATATTGTATCGAATATTATTATTATTAAATTAAACATATTTATAATTTTCCAATTAGGAAACGAATTTACAATTATCCCGATAAAAAATAAGAATATAAACGAAGAATCAGAAATAGTACCTTTCTTAATAAGTGATGTATTTGCTAACTTTTCAGGAGACATTAGTTCTGCATTAAAATTGGGAATTAAAAATTCTGAATATCTTTATTTATTTGATAAAGTAAGTTTAAACTAATTTATTTCTTGATACTTATTAACATACTAACTTATGATATGATATATATTATCAATTATTAACTTATATTTTCCAAACAGAATGCTAAAGTTTATAAATACGATCAAATAACTTTTAATAATGGAATCATATCGTCTGCCAATTTAATATTCGATTATCCAAAGAATATAAGTGAGGAATTTGATGGAATACCAGATATAAATATTGTTACATCTTATAAAAGTCCATACAAAATAAGAGATGAGGGAGATGATGATATTATGCATGAATATGTATACTTTTCATTAAAAGGTACATATATGTATACAATTATATATTAAACAATATACTAAATATTCAAACTATATAGTAGTACTCTATATATATATATATATATGTGTAGTTAAATTAATTTAGATTTACAATTTATTTTAAGCAGACGATTATAAGATATATTATAATAATACTTTATATATAGTTACTAAAAAAATGTTATAGTATTTATATATAATATTTAATTATATATGTCTAATCTAGAATAGAAAATTAAATAAATTATATTATATAAGTTAAGTATATAATAGTTAAGTATATACTTATAAGTGATTATATTAAAATACTCGAATGACTTGACAGAAGGACATCGGTACGTATACGATATGTATTTCCAGGATTCGATGTACTGTCGTAAAGAAAGTATAGCTCCAAATTGCGTAGACAAACAACTGAAGTACTTAGCGGACAGAATGGTCATTGATGCCGTGATGCCATCTAGCGTGAAAAATGAGCTAATAATGTTCTCCGGAGATGAGTATTATGTAATAGGAAAAAATGATCGCGAAGATGATTATTACAAAGGAAGGGAATTTACAGTTTGTGAAAATAATGCATTGATTTATTGATTCATTGATTTATGTACATTTATTGATTTAATTACTTTAATGCGGAATATAATGATAGTAATTTAGTCATAAGAAATAGTTCGGAAATATTCACCAAAGATATCATATTTATAAAATATTATAATAATGTATATATATATAAACAAACGATTAAGATTTGAAATTAAGAATTAAATAATAATATATCAATTAATTACTTAAATAAATAATTATAATAATTCTACGAGTATTTATGTTATAATATCTATGACGCAATTGATTTACATCTAACCTACATCAACGCACGCAAACAGATACAACACGGATATCCGAGGAAACTAATCGAGATGTGGAACTATTACAGTGATGAGTGAATACCTCGGTGCGCGCACACGTTAACGCACTGAACCAGGCTACATCATACATCGAAGTGCCACTCTTATGTAACAGTGGATATATTAACTACTCTAGTATTATCTTATGTTATAACATATACGATCATATAATTCAATGATGAATTTTGTTTTATTTTCTATTTTTCTATTTATTATTTTATAATATGAATTCATTTATATAATTAATTGTATCTAATATACACCATTATATTTTAAGAAGACACGAATTATATTATTATAAATTGTATGTCGATATTATAATAAACAATTATATAATTTTTAATATTACTACTTTATTTTAAATATATTAAATGGATGCATATTAAATAAAAATGTATGTGGGAGCCATCATTTAAATTAATTGTATATAAATAAATCAGATTTACCATTCCTCTCCAACAGGCAAGGAATAATGGGGAAATTAATAAACAAGTTAATGTTTTTACTAGAATTTCCCCAATCATCATATTTTTGGATAGTCTAGATTCTCATAAAATAAATAAAATATACGTATGATTAAGGATTTAAAAAATTAAAATTACTCTAAAAAGAGAGAAAGTATGATATAACTTGTTTATATATAAATTATTAAAAATAAAAAAAATGGAGTTGCAACTGAATAAGTTATTAACTATAATTCTTATAGATAATAAGATCTCGTAACTTTAATATATTAGAATTAATAAATAGAGAATTTGTCCTAGATAAAATAAAATTTTTTTAAATGTCACTATAATTACGACTCATTGCTGGTTAAGAAATCGAAAATGTTATGTAATATTATAATTACGCAGATAATGAAATAATTTGAATAATTTATATCATTGATTGATAAAATATACATCTGGTAAAAATAAATATTTACTATTATATATTTTAATATAATATTATATAAAAATTAAATATAATATATATATATATACTCGAGTATATGTAGATCCACACATGTCGCAACCATCGATATAAAGAAAGTGGATAAGCAATTGACGCACGCAATGCATGTAAAAGATAGACACGTGAATGACACTTTTATCGATAAATTAACAAAATGGTATCAGTGATTTTGATTGGATATTAGTCATATTATATATGTCAAATATTAAAACAGTAGGCTTTTCGTCGAAATAGATTAAAGTGACTTCTATCTATATCAATGGATTTAAATTATAAATATCAATAAAATCAATAAAATAGTATTATATCTTCAATTTAAATACACAAAATTACGAGGAATGTTGATATTATGTATTTTAAATATATAATTTTATTTTTAGTATAGATAGTACATTAAAATTGGTAGTGATTATCAATATATATATATATATGATAAATACATATTATTATAAATAAAAAGTAGTGGGCCAGATCCGGGGGCCAGGTAGTGGGTTTCGACTGCAGCGCTCGTAGCGGATAGTGCCATACACTACATTCAATTGCTTATTCACTTTCTTTATATCGATGGTCGCAACCTTTAAAATTACAAAATGTACTACTGCCATGGCTTCAGATAATATTAAAAGGAATTATATTATATGTATATATCAATCAAATGTTTTATTGATTTTTAATTTGAATTCTATTTTTTTAAATAAATTCAAATGTAAACATTTAACTATAATATATCATGGTCAACTTTGATCCATATTATTTTCTATATAGTTAAATTAATTCATTATAATAATCATAATAATGATTATACATTGAATTCGATTAGAACCCTTAAAATGACCGATGCATAGATTAATAATAATAAATATATATATATATATATATATAAGTTTATGATTATATATATATAAATATATTAAATATATTGTAATACATAAATATTCTACCGTAAACAAAATTACAAATATGTGACATTTTTTCATGATTGACACAAACTCGTGATTTTAAATCAACAAAATATCAATGAATGATTTCACAATATTCTAGAAACACTATTGCATTACAAATTAGTTAATATTATTCAATACACGTTCTTTATACACGTTCTTTATACATAATATTCTGAAGAACATTTTATATTATTGAAATGCTTATAATTCTATATAGAATTAGATATCGGTTATATTTAAAAAATAAGTTAAATAATATTTGGAATATTAAATACAATGTTTCACTAATGAGTAATCATTATAATATAATTTCAAATTTATTATCTTAATTATCAATATAATTATGATTATAATAGTTGTTTAAGTTGATAATTAAATGAAATTATGATGATTTAAAAAAAATCATAGATAATTAAATAATTTATGATTTTAAAATAGTAACTTTATTTATTAAATACATAATATTAACTTAAATATAAATAAAAATAGTAATTGATAATTAATTTACACATTGTGGATATTGTTATGAGTGTCGGTATATTATATATAGTGTAAAACGTAAATATGCTACCCTAAAAAACGTTACAAATATGTGACATTCTTGATTGACTTGATTGACAAACTCGTAATTTAAAATATCAATGAATTATTTCACATTATTTTATAGATACACTTTTTATTAATGATTTCATAATGTTATTCAATTATCATCGTATGTATTATATACGCGGTTAATATGATAGTAAGCTATAATATTATAGTAAGCAAAGATATATCTGCTTTTTATTTTCCGATTGAGTTATTTTATCATATTTCATCATAGTATATATATATACTATGTACAGTATACTATATACTAGTACTATGTATAGTATATACTAGTACTATGTACAGTATATTGTATACATAATTAACAATTTTGATTTTATACAAAATAAATGCAAACAAATCGTTTTAAATCAATGATTACAATATTATTATATTTAATTCATAATATAATTTAATAGGAATAATATTAATTGAAATGTCTATACATATTATAATTTTTTTTTTAAATGTGTAGATATATCAATTATACCTTAGTATAATAGTTAGAATGAACACAATGTATTTGTTATCTATGTATATAACAATCTAATGTATAACAATTAATGTATACATATTTATATTTTGTTCAATGAATATATTTTGTATGTAGTTTATGAAATACTATATATCAGAGTAGAGATATATATATATATATATATATATATATATATATATATATATATATATATATATATATATATGAGAGGTAGAAAATATGAAGTTTTGTTTATTTATAATATATATATTTAAATCCATTCTCTTTCAAAATATATAATATAATTGTATTCATATATATATATATAGTTAAATACGTATAATATGTACACCGTATATATAACTATATATATATATATGACGTCACCACAATTACGTATCCGTGTGACGCAATACAAAGTTAACAAATACCTACATCGTAAATTACATAACTTCATACATTTACATCATTACATAAATCATATATTGTGATAACGTTTTAAAAATTTTATTTATGTTTATAGACATACAATATTCAATAAATATATGTATACATACATATATATAAATAAATGTATATATAAATATATGTATATATATAGCTGTTGAATCGGGTCATGTTCCGGTAAAATTGTTTGCGTGATTTATAAATGTAATAACTCTATGTTATTTTGTTTGTTTTATTATTATTAGTTCTGTGTTATAAAGTTTGTCGTTTTAAAGTTGTAAAACTATTTTTGGCAAACCTATTTTTAACTTTTCAAAATTGTAATTTATTATGAATAATATTTAATAAATACACTATTTAATATGTATAAATATATATATATATATATATATATATACATATATCTGTATCGCTGTAATTTTAATCTAAATAACTATTGGTAGATCCCTCAGAATCGCATCTGCTGCAGTAAGGAATAATCTTCCTAGATTGTGTAGAATGTATATCTGACTTTTACCTTTTAAATTATTATTCGTATTTTTATGTGTAACGATTACTATATTTATTTATGTTGTTTACTTTATGTCTACACATACTTTACTTTATATCTACGCGACTTACGTGTTTAGCTCTATTGTGTTGACTATAGAGGACATTTGTCTTATACATTACGTAACGTAAATATAATAATACATTACGATAGTTATAAATAAACGCTTTGTTATGATCACAATACGATCTCGATACTATTGACGGGTAATATCTATTTTAATGAACGTATATACGTATTGTTCTATAGCTCGTGGTAATTAGTAATTACTAATTACCCATTATCACACCAGTAATCGGTAACAAGGTATTTAACTATTTCAGCATAGTTTACATTCCTATATATACACATTAGTTAATCTATCGATTTAACTTATTTAAATGATTAATATACGTTTGCTTTCATATTAATACATATAATACATAGGTAGACTTACTTGTTAATATTTACATATTTGTTATTAAAATCACCGGTCCTGATCGAGATATATTTAATATGTCAACACTAAAAATGTGTTTTCCCAAACACGTGTATGTGTTTGTCTGTGTTTTAAATGTCACTATAATTACTATTCGATGCCAGTTAAGAAATCGTAAATGTTATGTAATATTATAATTATGAAGATAAGTAAATAACCTTAATTATTTATATTATTGATTTAGAAAATATATTTTATTTGCCTTAGGCATCGAGTAAAAATAAATATTAGTTATTATATATTTTAATATTTAAAAATAGGATAAATCACACATGTATATATAAAGTATGTAAACAATCATGTATTTATATCATATCTCACAAGAATTTTGGATATATACAAAATTAAATTAAATTAAAATTAAATTAAATGTTTAACAAATAAAGTCATAATATCAAATATATATATATTTAATTTATATATATATTATAAAGGATAACATAGAAAGATAACAGTTATACGTTTTAGATCTACGTAAATATGTAGATACCTATCGTATACGATATAGGCACTGTTATAGATCATATCATATTTATAATCATGTTATATACATGGGGTATTCACTATAATGATGAACGGCATTAATTTACAGATATTGCCATTAAGTATTTATGCCTTTATATATATATAGGGGAAATATGGGTAATGTGGCCAGGAGGGTAATGTGTAATTATATAATATTACTTTAAATATACGAATTGTGCACAATACATGTATTATAACTTTAAAACTACAACTTTTATATTACAAAACTAATAATAACAAACTAAAATAATATAATGTTATTACATTTAAAAGTCACCAAAATAAGTGTATCATAACATGACCCGATTAAACATCCATGTACATACATACACACACACACACACACATATATATATATATATATATATATATATATATATATATATAAATAATTATATTTATCAAAATGTATTGTTTTATAAAACGTCATCACAATATTGGAGTTATGTAATGATGTACCTGTCAGAAGTTATGTAATTTACGTCGAGTGACACGAATCGTCAACGTTGTATTGCGTCACAAATTGTCTACGTAATCGTGATGACGTCATGTATATATTCAATGTCTACATATTACACATATTTAACATGATATAAAAAAATATATATATAATAATATCAGAATTTAGGTATGACCATGGTAAACGAAGAAGCGCTATTTTTATCTAGTAGTTACCTATTACACTTTCCTAAAGAACAAGTATGAGGAGAAAATTATACTAAAATTAAAATTAAAATTAAAAAAATTAAAATATAATGTTAAGATTTAAAGTTCGTAAAAGAAATATATATGTATATATACATATATATATATATATATATATATATATATATATATATATATATATATATATATATATATATATATATATATATATATACACATATATATATATACATATATACATATATATATATATATATATATATATATATATATATATATATATATATATATATATATACACACATATCCAGTAAATTGTTGTGTTTTTTGTCCGTGTTTTACCTCGTGTAAAATCTGGACATTTTACACGATTTTTGAAATTTTACACGGTAGAAATTTAAAACATAATTATAAGTTAATCATATATTTTCTATATCATATATATAGAAATTAATCTTCAATTATAATTATCTATAGATATAATAATGTATTTACATTTAGTATACAAAAAAAAATAATTGTTTTATATAAATATCAATACATTTGTAAGGTGATTAATTTCCGTGTATATACACATAATATTACACCGACATAAATCACTATATATAAAAATAAATAATATAATTTAATTTAACATAAGTTATATCATAAAGTTTACCGTTTTAGTATGTAACATACACATATATGTAAGATATACTATAATTAAAAATTCAACCTATATAATTTACTAGCTTAATATTACATGTTTTACCTCGTGTAAAAGCTGGACATTTTACACGATTTCAATTTAATAATTTTTTTTTTAAATGTGTGTATTGTTCGTGTAAATCACAGACTATATGTCCGTGTTTTACAGAGACTAAATATCAGTGTATTACATTTACAAAATGGACATTTTGTTACTATAATATTCATTTACAAATACATTATTTATTTTAATATAGAAAAATATACTATTTTACCTTTTCTATATTTTGGTATATAGATCTAATTTAGTACTAGTGTACATTAATTATCAATTACTATTTTTATTTATATTTAAGTTAATATTATGTATTTAATAAATAAAGTTACTATTTTAAAATCATAAATTATTTAAGTATCTATGGTTTTTTTAAAATCATCATAATTTCATTTAATTGTCAACTTAAAAACTATTATAATCATAATTATATTGATAATTAAGATAATAAATTTGAAATAATATTATAATGATTACTCATTAGTGAAACATTGTATTTAATATTCCAAATATTATTAAACTTATTTTTAAATATAACCGATATGTAATTCTATATAGAATTATAAGCATATCAATAATATAAAATGTTCTTCAGAATATTATGTATAAAGAACGTGTATAAAGAACGTGTATTGAATAATATTAACTAATTTGTAATGCAATAATGTTTCTAGAATATTGTGAAATCATTCATTGATATTTTGTTGATTTAAAATCACGAGTTTGTGTCATCCGTGAATAAATGTCACGTATTTGTAATTTTGTTTACATTAGAATATTTATGTATTACAATATATCTATACATAGATAATAATACACTTATATATATATATATATATATATATATATATATATATATATATATATATATTCATTATTATTTATCTATGCATCGGTAATTTTAAGGGTTCTTATCGAATTCAATTTATAATCATTATTATGATTATTATAATGAATTCATTTAATTATATAGAAAATAATATGGAATAAAGTTGAACAGGATATATTATATACCTATAGTTAAATGTTTACATTTGAATTTATTTTGAAAAATAGAATTCAAATTAAAAATCAATACAATATTTATTTGATATATACATATATTATTTTCTTCTTTTATACTAATACATCTATATTTTTGTTTAGTGTATTATTTTATAGTACTTATTATTTATTTTTGTTATTTATTTATAAATAATTAAATGATGATTACATAATTTTATGGCAAGTTCAAACAATTTATATTATTTTTCTATTTTATTCATTGTATTGTATCTATGTAAACAGGAAGTCATCTAATATTTTATAATATTTTATTTATTTAGTTTTTTTTTGAACTTGCTTTAAAATTAAGGGTAATTGTCTCGATAAGCTTTAGCTTCTACAAAAACCCTGGTGCAAACCTAAATCTGAAGTCTAAATCTAATATAATATAATTCCTTTTAATGGGACGCACTACACTGGTTTGGTTTACATGTAAAATATGCGAACAAATTCTATTTTTAGAAATCTATTAACTCAAAAAATATTCCCTTTTTTTTATCTATTAATATATTCCATATTTGTATATTATATGTTGAAATTTATAGATGTTTACACTTCTTTATGTTATACATTTCTAAAAAAAATAATTGAAATATCTGATAAAAATACGTTAATTTTCCAACTAAATTGCAAATTAAAATTTGTTAAATGAATATTTTTTAATTTTGACAAATAACTTTAATATAACAGGTTTTAATCTAGTTATATTGAAGAAAAAAAAATATTCAATTGTACAAAAGTTAATACTAGTTATGTCAGCATGATTGGTCAAAAATAATAATTCTGAGTAAATCAAGTTTCAAATATAATATATGAATATAAACAATATGAATATACATGTACAAATAATATAATATAAATAAAATGAATAATGCAATGAACATAATTTAAACACCACTTAAAAGATAATATGTGAAGTAAATTTTACATTAATATAAAAATTGAAAATTAATATTTTTCCGAAAAAAACGAGTGTATTGCGTCCCCTTAATATTATATGACGCCATGGCAGCAGACAATTTTGTAATTTTAAAGGTTGCGACATGTGTAGATCTATATATACTCGAGATTATATATATTTAATAACATATATATATGTTATAACAATAACGCAAGATATGAATATATTAACGATTATAGCTTTCCTTTTAATTTTGCAACGGTGTATTATTAACTCAAGATCAATTGTTAGTCATTTATATATATATATATATATATATATATATATATATATATATATATATATATATATATATATATATATTATATTAGTTACATTATGTTGAATTATTAATTATAATTAGAATATAAAATTATATAATATTATATTAATTATATATTATATATATATATATATATATATATATATATATGTATATATATTATATTATATTTAATTTTTATATATTATTATATTAAAATATATAATAGTAAATATTTATTTTTACCATATGCATATGTTATCAGTCAATGATATAAATTATTCAAATTATTTCATTATCTGCGTAATTATAATATTACATAAAATTTTCGATTTCTTAACCAGCAACGAGTCGTCATTATAGTAATATTTAAAAACACAGACAAATACACACACGTGTGTATACAATAGTGTTTGGGAAAACACTTTTTCAGTAATGTCATATTAGATAAATTTCGATTACGGATCGTTGATTTTAATAATAAATATTGAAATATTAACGAGTAAATGTTACTTTCGTAAGTATATAAGGAGCCGCCGTGAATATTATTTTAGATAAACACACTTATTAATATTATATTTAATAACGTATAACAATAACGCAAGATATGAATATATTAACGATTATAGCATTCATTTTAATTTTGCAACGGTGTATTATTAACTCTAGATCAATTGTTAGTCATTTATATATATATTATATTAGTTACATTATGTGGAATTATTAATTATAATTATGATATAAAATTATATAATATTATATTAATTATATAATTAATATAATATTCGAATATAAAATAATAATATATTTAATTCTATAGGATTACAAGAAAATTCACGAAAATAGTCCATCTTTCATAGGTTATTATGATTTTCTTTAATTTAATTAATTAATATTAATTTATTAATGATGGATCATTATTTAATTAATTCATTAAAATTAATTTAAGTATTGGTATTACTTGAATTAATATGTATTTATTGTAGCATTAACTTCTATAAATAGAATAAAATAATTACTTAGGTTTATTACATAATAATCACTTGTTCTCAACTCCGATAGATGACATGACATTTTGGGATCATTACAACCTTACCTATCGAATACTAAATTATACAAAACATGATATCACGAAAGAAGATTTCAGGAAAGAGTTGAAAAGAGCATTTGATGTAAATATTACATGTCTTGATACATCTTTAATATTTATGATATGTTTATATTCCTAATGCGTATTATTAACATTTCCTATAATATGTCCTCTATTTACTTGTAGGAGTGGTCAAGAAATTCAATGTTCACATTTACGTATTTAGACGATGAGACTGTGGGAAGAGAAGATATTAAGATTAATGTGCATACATCTGATACAATGTTGTTAGTATAATAATTATACTCACACTAATATTATGCACATATATTTAAATATAGATATATTATCTAATATACAATATGACGTAACTATTAACTCTAGTGATGACGTAACCATCACGATGATGCAATACACAGGATCACGTGCAATCAAACACTCGGAGATGCGCTAGCCCACGCAGACTTTCCTCCGGCTGGATTTATTCATCTGAATGACGACTACAGGTGGGAAGCCAAACATACAGGTTTGTACCATACGCTTACGCACATGCGCAGATATATAGGTCATCATATAGTCATTATCGCTGTTTTTGATTTGATACTAGTAGTTCAGTAGGAGATGGTATATTCCACGCCTATCGATTTATAACCTATTTTAAATATTATCCTGGCTTACATTTACTCAATAATCAATATTATATATATATATATATATATATATATATATATATATTATAAAGTAAAGTATGTAGGTATATCGAGTAATGTATTATAAAAGTATATGCGTATACGAATAATACCCTATAGAGTATTACAATATATAATCAATATATTTAATTTATTTTATTATAAATTAAATTTGTTACAATTGGCGCAGCGAACAGAATGAACGTGAAATTAAATATATTTACTTTCACGATTGAATAACTTTCTTGAGAACTCGTCAATCATAACATCATCGCCACGCCCATCTATTTTAGTCGAAACTCCTATCTACTACGTATTCCTACACGAGATCGGTCACGTTCTAGGTCTTGTTCACTCTGTGGATATTAAATCCATAATGTTCGAGTGGATTAATAGAGATCGTGAGAATCCAAACCTCATACCTCGAACTGTTAACGATCTCGTCGATATATACGGTTAGATTTAAATGTAAACGTTATATGTGTGTGTATGTGTAGGGGAAAGTCCCCGATTACCGACCCCCTCCTAATACCGACCCCCTATCGTATCTCAGTAACTATAAGAGATATCATAAAATAATATATACACGAACTGTTAGTAATTTAATGATACATATGAATAAGTATTTTGTTTTAACAAATATTTAATCCTACAATTGTTATTTGATAAAATGTAATATCCTGTTTTTACTTTTAAATATTTTAATAATAACTTTTTTTAAATCATTGTAAATACTTTATTAATTAAAAGAAAACTTAATACTGCACATAATATTGTAGATCAATAAAATGTTTATAATTATTATAAAAATAATTCAATTTGAATAACTATTAACCAAAATATCTTAATTATAGCAACCCATATGATTTTCCTAATATAGACCCCCTAAATTACCCTAATACCGACTCCCATGTGATTTATAATATCCAATCAAAATAGATCAGTATTTTACTTTAAAATATGTCATAAGTTGTTTGTTTATCATTGATATAGATTAAGGATTCATGATTGCATTATATTATATACATACTGATTAATAAGTAAATATTAAATAATAATATATACTATTTTAATATAATTACTATAAAGTTTAAATTTAAATTTAATATTAGGTACTATTAAAATACTATTAAAATACTATTAAAACATAAATTCAATAAAAAATAATTTCGTGCATGTTATAATTAGTTATATTTATTAATATCTACTATGTTGATTGGATATTATAATACTAAAAGTATGTATACCACGATTATTTTAGGGGGTCGGTAATAGGGGAAGGGGGTCGGTATTAGGAACAGGTATCCGATTACCGACCCCCCTGTTTATTCTTGTAAATATAATTATATCAAAAATGTATAATAACCACATTATTCATTACCATAATATTACCCTATTTAAAAAATTTCAAATAAATATATTTAATATTGAATAAGTTATAACAAATATTCATTTAGGGGTCGGTAATCGGGGACTTTCCCCTATATACTGTATAAACTTATATTTTATTTAGAATTTATTATTTCATTATAATCATTACATATTAATATTTATTTCTTAATAATATTTAGATAGTGTATTCTCACTGCTACTACTACTACTTCACTTGATTACAATTCTATCAATACGTTATTCATATTTAGGAGACAAGAAACATCCTAGGTATTATCCGATTCCCAAGTGTTCTAATACATTCTGTGAAGGGTTCGATGCCGTCGTGGAAATACAAGGCAGAGTAATAGCTTACAAAGGTATGTTTATAATTTGTTTAAATACAACTATCTTATTTTTAATATAATACTAATTTTAACAATTATATGCATATATCGATCCATAAATAGAATACATACTATAATAAGTTATTGATATTATATTGTATCGAATATTATTATTATTAAATTAAACATATTTATAATTTTCCAATTAGGAAACGAATTTACAATTATCCCGATAAAAAATAAGAATATAAACGAAGAATCAGAAATAGTACCTTTCTTAATAAGTGATGTATTTGCTAACTTTTCAGGAGACATTAGTTCTGCATTAAAATTGGGAATTAAAAATTCTGAATATCTTTATTTATTTGATAAAGTAAGTTTAAACTAATTTATTTCTTGATACTTATTAACATACTAACTTATGATATGATATATATTATCAATTATTAACTTATATTTTCCAAACAGAATGCTAAAGTTTATAAATACGATCAAATAACTTTTAATAATGGAATCATATCGTCTGCCAATTTAATATTCGATTATCCAAAGAATATAAGTGAGGAATTTGATGGAATACCAGATATAAATATTGTTACATCTTATAAAAGTCCATACAAAATAAGAGATGAGGGAGATGATGATATTATGCATGAATATGTATACTTTTCATTAAAAGGTACATATATGTATACAATTATATATTAAACAATATACTAAATATTCAAACTATATAGTAGTACTCTATATATATATATATGTGTAGTTAAATTAATTTAGATTTACAATTTATTTTAAGCAGACGATTATAAGATATATTATAATAATACTTTATATATAGTTACTAAAAAAATGTTATAGTATTTATATATAATATTTAATTATATATGTCTAATCTAGAATAGAAAATTAAATAAATTATATTATATAAGTTAAGTATATAATAGTTAAGTATATACTTATAAGTGATTATATTAAAAAACTCGAATGACTTGACAGAAGGACATCGGTACGTATACGATATGTATTTCCAGGATTCGAGGTACTGTCGTAAAGAAAGTATAGCTCCAAATTGCGTAGACAAACAACTGAAGTACTTAGCGGACAGAATGGTCATTGATGCCGTGATGCCATCTAGCGTGAAAAATGAGCTAATAATGTTCTCCGGAGATGAGTATTATGTAATAGGAAAAAATGATCGCGAAGATGATTATTACAAAGGAAGGGAATTTACAGTTTGTGAAAATAATGCATTGATTTATTGATTCATTGATTTATGTACATTTATTGATTTAATTACTTTAATGCGGAATATAATGATAGTAATTTAGTCATAAGAAATAGTTCGGAAATATTCACCAAAGATATCATATTTATAAAATATTATAATAATGTATATATATATATAAACAAACGATTAAGATTTGAAATTAAGAATTAAATAATAATATATCAATTAATTACTTAAATAAATAATTATAATAATTCTACGAGTATTTATGTTATAATATCTATGACGCAATTGATTTACATCTAACCTACATCAACGCACGCAAACAGATACAACACGGATATCCGAGGAAACTAATCGAGATGTGGAACTATTACAGTGATGAGTGAAACCTCGGTGCGCGCACACGTTAACGCACTGAACCAGGCTACATCATACATCGAAGTGCCACTCTTATGTAACAGTGGATATATTAACTACTCTAGTATTATCTTATGTTATAACATATACGATCATATAATTCAATGATGAATTTTGTTTTATTTTCTATTTTTCTATTTATTATTTTATAATATGAATTCATTTATATAATTAATTGTATCTAATATACACCATTATATTTTAAGAAGACACGAATTATATTATTATAAATTGTATGTCGATATTATAATAAACAATTATATAATTTTTAATATTACTACTTTATTTTAAATATATTAAATGGATGCATATTAAATAAAAATGTATGTGGGAGCCATCATTTAAATTAATTGTATATAAATAAATCAGATTTATCATTCCTCTCCAACAGGCAAGGAATAATGGGGAAATTAATAAACAAGTTAATGTTTTTACTAGAATTTCCCCAATCATCATATTTTTGGATAGTCTAGATTCTCATAAAATAAATAAAATATACGTATGATTAAGGATTTAAAAAATTAAAATTACTCTAAAAAGAGAGAAAGTATGATATAACTTGTTTATATATAAATTGTTAAAAATAAAAAAAATGGAGTTGCAACTGAATACCTTACATAAAACAAAAATAATATTTTTGATTATATTATTTTTTTTGATTTTAATTTTTTTTTTTATTTTAAATTAATAATTGAATTAATGATTATTTATATATATATATACATATATATATATATATATATATATATATATATATATATATACATATAAATTATAATACTGAAAAGAACAATACCTTATATAAACGAAATAAAACATGAAGATTATATATAATAAAATAAAAATTATAGATAAAAAAAAAGTTAATACTGTAGGGGAAAATATTTTCTATAAACTAATAAACAATATGTAATAAATATATTAAAATAAATGAATACAAAGAAGAAGAATACATTTATTAAAAAATGTATATGAATAATATCTATGAATACTGTTTTAAGAGGTATATTTTTAAAATTATTTTTTTTAATTGAAATACATGGATTTTTCATAATTTCATTCCATTTTTTTTTGACCAGAAAATAATATTGAATTATGATATCATGTATGTTTTATATGGTAGACTATAATTAAAAGTTGAATATCTATATTTAATATATCTCCTTACAAAAATGATATTCATAGTTTTTGGACAATTACCTACACATATATTATGCATAAATAAAATATTCTTATAGATAATAAGATCTCGTAACTTTAATATATTAGAATTAATAAATAGAGAATTTGTCCTAGATAAAATAAAATTTTTTTAAATGTCACTATAATTACGACTCATTGCTGGTTAAGAAATCGAAAATGTTATGTAATATTATAATTACGCAGATAATGAAATAATTTGAATAATTTATATCATTGATTGATAAAATATACATCTGGTAAAAATAAATATTTATATTATATATTTTAATATAATATTATATAAAAATTAAATATAATATATATATATATACTCGAGTATATGTAGATCCACACATGTCGCAACCATCGATATAAAGAAAGTGGATAAGCAATTGACGCACGCAATGCATGTAAAAGATAGACACGTGAATGACACTTTTATCGATAAATTAACAAAATGGTATCAGTGATTTTGATTGGATATTAGTCATATTATATATGTCAAATATTAAAACAGTAGGCTTTTCGTCGAAATAGATTAAAGTGACTTCTATCTATATCAATGGATTTAAATTATAAATATCAATAAAATCAATAAAATAGTATTATATCTTCAATTTAAATACACAAAATTACGAGGAATGTTGATATTATGTATTTTAAATATATAATTTTATTTTTAGTATAGATAGTACATTAAAATTAGTAGTGATTATTAATATATATATATATATGATAAATACATATTATTATAAATAAAAAGTAGTGGGCCAGATCCGGGGGCCAGGTAGTGGGTTTCGACTGCAGCGCTCGTAGCGGATAGTGCCATACACTACATTCAATTGCTTATCCACTTTCTTTATATCGATGGTCGCAACCTTTAAAATTACAAAATGTACTGCTGCCATGGCTTCAGATAATATTAAAAGGAATTATATTATATGTATATATCAATCAAATGTTTTATTGATTTTTAATTTGAATTCTATTTTTTTAAATAAATTCAAATGTAAACATTTAACTATAATATATCATGGTCAACTTTGATCCATATTATTTTCTATATAGTTAAATTAATTCATTATAATAATCATAATAATGATTATACATTGAATTCGATTAGAACCCTTAAAATGACCGATGCATAGATTAATAATAATAAACATATATATATATATATATATATAAGTTTATGATTATATATATATAAATATATTAAATATATTGTAATACATAAATATTCTACCGTAAACAAAATTACAAATATGTGACATTTTTTCATGATTGACACAAACTCGTGATTTTAAATCAACAAAATATCAATGAATGATTTCACAATATTCTAGAAACACTATTGCATTACAAATTAGTTAATATTATTCAATACACGTTCTTTATGCACGTTCTTTATACATAATATTCTGAAGAACATTTTATATTATTGAAATGCTTATAATTCTATATAGAATTAGATATCGGTTATATTTAAAAAATAAGTTAAATAATATTTGGAATATTAAATACAATGTTTCACTAATGAGTAATCATTATAATATAATTTCAAATTTATTATCTTAATTATCAATATAATTATGATTATAATAGTTGTTTAAGTTGATAATTAAATGAAATTATGATGATTTAAAAAAAATCATAGATAATTAAATAATTTATGATTTTAAAATAGTAACTTTATTTATTAAATACATAATATTAACTTAAATATAAATAAAAATAGTAATTGATAATTAATTTACACATTGTGGATATTGTTATGAGTGTCGGTATATTATATATAGTGTAAAACGTAAATATGCTACCCTAAAAAACGTTACAAATATGTGACATTCTTGATTGACTTGATTGACAAACTCGTAATTTAAAATATCAATGAATTATTTCACATTATTTTATAGATACACTTTTTATTAATGATTTCATAATGTTATTCAATTATCATCGTATGTATTATATACGCGGTTAATATGATAGTAAGCTATAATATTATAGTAAGCAAAGATATATCTGCTTTTTATTTTCCGATTGAGTTATTTTATCATATTTCATCATAGTATATATATATACTATGTACAGTATACTATATACTAGTACTATGTATAGTATATACTAGTACTATGTACAGTATATTGTATACATAATTAACAATTTTGATTTTATACAAAATAAATGCAAAAAAATCGTTTTAAATCAATGATTACAATATTATTATATTTAATTCATAATATAATTTAATAGGAATAATATTAATTGAAATGTCTATACATATTATAATTTTTTTTTTAAATGTGTAGATATATCAATTATACCTTAGTATAATAGTTAGAATGAACACAATGTATTTGTTATCTATGTATATAACAATCTAATGTATAACAATTAATGTATACATATTTATATTTTGTTCAATGAATATATTTTGTATGTAGTTTATGAAATACTATATATCAGAGTAGAGATATATATATTTATATATATATATATATATATATATATATATATATATATATATATATATGAGAGGTAGAAAATATGAAGTTTTGTTTATTTATAATATATATATTTAAATCCATTCTCTTTCAAAATATATAATATAATTGTATTCATATATATATATATATAGTTAAATACGTATAATATGTACACCGTATATATAACTATATATATATATATGACGTCACCACAATTACGTATCCGTGTGACGCAATACAAAGTTAACAAATACCTACATCGTAAATTACATAACTTCATACATTTACATCATTACATAAATCATATATTGTGATAACGTTTTAAAAATTTTATTTATGTTTATAGACATACAATATTCAATAAATATATGTATACATACATATATATAAATAAATGTATATATAAATATATGTATATATATAGCTGTTGAATCGGGTCATGTTCCGGTAAAATTGTTTGCGTGATTTATAAATGTAATAACTCTATGTTATTTTGTTTGTTTTATTATTATTAGTTCTGTGTTATAAAGTTTGTCGTTTTAAAGTTGTAAAACTATTTTTGGCAAACCTATTTTTAACTTTTCAAAATTGTAATTTATTATGAATAATATTTAATAAATACACTATTTAATATGTATAAATATATATATATATATATATATATATATACATATATCTGTATCGCTGTAATTTTAATCTAAATAACTATTGGTAGCTCCCTCAGAATCGCATCTGCTGCAGTAAGGAATAATCTTCCTAGATTGTGTAGAATGTATATCTGACTTTTACCTTTTAAATTATTATTCGTATTTTTATGTGTAACGATTACTATATTTATTTATGTTGTTTACTTTATGTCTACACATACTTTACTTTATATCTACGCGACTTACGTGTTTAGCTCTATTGTTTTGACTATAGAGGACATTTGTCCTATACATTACGTAACGTAAATATAATAACACATTACGATAGTTATAAATAAACGCTTTGTTATGATCACAATACGATCTCGATACTAGTGACGGGTAATATCTATTTCAATGAACGTATATACGTATTGTTCTATAGCTCGTGGTAATTAGTAATTACTAATTACCCATTATCACACCAGTAATCGGTAACAAGGTATTTAACTATTTCAGCATAGTTTACATTCCTATATATACACATTAGTTAATCTATCGATTTAACTTATTTAAATGATTAATATACGTTTGCTTTCATATTAATACATATAATACATAGGTAGACTTACTTGTTAATATTTACATATTTGTTATTAAAATCACCGGTCCTGATCGAGATTTATTTAATATGTTAACACTAAAAATGTGTTTTCCCAAACACGTGTGTGTATGTGTTTGTCTGTGTTTTAAATGTCACTATAATTACTATTCGATGCCAGTTAAGAAATCGTAAATGTTATGTAATATTATAATTATGAAGATAAGTAAATAACCTTAATTATTTATATTATTGATTTAGAAAATATATTTTATTTGCCTTAGGCATCGAGTAAAAATAAATATTAGTTATTATATATTTTAATATTTAAAAATAGGATAAATCACACATGTATATATAAAGTATGTAAACAATCATGTATTTATATCATATCTCACAAGAATTTTGGATATATACAAAATTAAATTAAATTAAAATTAAATTAAATGTTTAACAAATAAAGTCATAATATCAAATATATATATATTTAATTTATATATATATTATAAAGGATAACATAGAAAGATAACAGTTATACGTTTTAGATCTACGTAAATATGTAGATACCTATCGTATACGATATAGGCACTGTTATAGATCATATCATATTTATAATCATGTTATATATATGGGGTATTCACTATAATGATGAACGGCATTAATTTACAGATATTGCCATTAAGTATTTATGCCTTTATATATATATAGGGGAAATATGGGTAATGTGGCCAGGAGGGTAATGTGTAATTATATAATATTACTTTAAATATACGAATTGTGCACAATACATGTATTATAACTTTAAAACTACAACTTTTATATTACAAAACTAATAATAACAAACTAAAATAATATAATGTTATTACATTTAAAAGTCACCAAAATAAGTGTATCATAACATGACCCGATTAAACATCCATGTACATACATACACACACACACACACATATATATATATATATATATATAAATAATTATATTTATCAAAATGTATTGTTTTATAAAACGTCATCACAATATTGGAGTTATGTAATGATGTACCTGTCAGAAGTTATGTAATTTACGTCGAGTGACACGAATCGTCAACGTTGTATTGCGTCACACATTGTCTACGTAATCGTGATGACGTCATGTATATATTCAATGTCTACATATTACACATATTTAACATGATATAAAAAAATATATATATAATAATATCAGAATTTAGGTATGACCATGGTAAACGAAGAAGCGCTATGTTTATCTAGTAGTTACCTATTACACTTTCCTAAAGAACAAGTATGAGGAGAAAATTATACTAAAATTAAAATTAAAATTAAAAAAATTAAAATATAATGTTAAGATTTAAAGTTCGTAAAAGAAATATATATGTATATATACATATATATATATATATATATATATATATATATATATATATATATATATATATATATATATATATATATATATATATACATATATATATATATATATATATATATATATATATACACACATATCCAGTAAATTGTTGTGTTTTTTGTCCGTGTTTTACCTCGTGTAAAATCTGGACATTTTACACGATTTTTGAAATTTTACACGGTAGAAATTTAAAACATAATTATAAGTTAATCATATATTTTCTATATCATATATATAGAAATTAATCTTCAATTATAATTATCTATAGATATAATAATGTATTTACATTTAGTATACAAAAAAAAAAATTGTTTTATATAAATATCAATACATTTGTAAGGTGATTAATTTCCGTGTATATACACATAATATTACACCGACATAAATCACTATATATAAAAATAAATAATATAATTTAATTTAACATAAGTTATATCATAAAGTTTACCGTTTTAGTATGTAACATACACATATATGTAAGATATACTATAATTAAAAATTCAACCTATATAATTTACTAGGTTAATATTACATGTTTTACCTCGTGTAAAAGCTGGACATTTTACACGATTTCAATTTAATAATTTTTTTTTTAAATGTGTGTATTGTTCGTGTAAATCACAGACTATATGTCCGTGTTTTACAGAGACTAAATATCAGTGTATTACATTTACAAAATGGACATTTTGTTACTATAATATTCATTTACAAATACATTATTTATTTTAATATAGAAAAATATACTATTTTACCTTTTCTATATTTTGGTATATAGATCTAATTTAGTACTAGTGTACATTAATTATCAATTACTATTTTTATTTATATTTAAGTTAATATTATGTATTTAATAAATAAAGTTACTATTTTAAAATCATAAATTATTTAAGTATCTATGGTTTTTTTAAAATCATCATAATTTCATTTAATTGTCAACTTAAAAACTATTATAATCATAATTATATTGATAATTAAGATAATAAATTTGAAATAATATTATAATAATTACTCATTAGTGAAACATTGTATTTAATATTCCAAATATTATTAAACTTATTTTTAAATATAACCGATATGTAATTCTATATAGAATTATAAGCATATCAATAATATAAAATGTTCTTCAGAATATTATGTATAAAGAACGTGTATAAAGAACGTGTATTGAATAATATTAACAAATTTGTAATGCAATAATGTTTCTAGAATATTGTGAAATCATTCATTGATATTTTGTTGATTTAAAATCACGAGTTTGTGTCATCCGTGAATAAATGTCACGTATTTGTAATTTTGTTTACATTAGAATATTTATGTATTACAATATATCTATACATAGATAATAATACACTTATATATATATATATATATATATATATATATATATATATATATTCATTATTATTTATCTATGCATCGGTAATTTTAAGGGTTCTTATCGAATTCAATTTATAATCATTATTATGATTATTATAATGAATTCATTTAATTATATAGAAAATAATATGGAATAAAGTTGAACAGGATATATTATATACCTATAGTTAAATGTTTACATTTGAATTTATTTTGAAAAATAGAATTCAAATTAAAAATCAATACAATATTTATTTGATATATATATATATTATTTTCTTCTTTTATACTAATACATCTATATTTTTGTTTAGTGTATTATTTTATAGTACTTATTATTTATTTTAGTTATTTATTTATAAATAATTAAATGATGATTACATAATTTTATGGCAAGTTCAAACAATTTATATTATTTTTCTATTTTATTCATTGTATTGTATCTATGTAAACAGGAAGTCATCTAATATTTTATAATATTTTATTTATTTAGTTTTTTTTTGAACTTGCTTTAAAATTAAGGGTAATTGTCTCGATAAGCTTTAGCTTCTACAAAAACCCTGGTGCAAACCTAAATCTGAAATCTAAATCTAATATAATATAATTCCTTTTAATGGGACGCACTACACTGGTTTGGTTTACATGTAAAATATGCGAACAAATTCTATTTTTAGAAATCTATTAACTCAAAAAATATTCCCTTTTTTTTATCTATTAATAATATTCCATATTTGTATATTATATGTTGAAATTTATAGATGTTTACACTTCTTTATGTTATACATTTCTAAAAAAAATAATTGAAATATCTGATAAAAACACGTTAATTTTCCAACTAAATTCCAAATTAAAATTTGTTAAATAAATATTTTTTAATTTTGACAAATAACTTTAATATAACAGGTTTTAATCTAGTTATATTGAAGAAAAAAAAATATTCAATTGTACAAAAGTTAATACTAGTTATGTCAGCATGATTGGTCAAAAATAATAATTCTGAGTAAATCAAGTTTCAAATATAATATATGAATATAAACAATATGAATATACATGTACAAATAATATAATATAAATAAAATGAATAATGCAATGAACATAATTTAAACACCACTTAAAAGATAATATGTGAAGTAAATTTTACATTAATATAAAAATTGAAAATTAATATTTTTCCGAAAAAAACGAGTGTATTGCGTCCCCTTAATATTATATGACGCCATGGCAGCAGACAATTTTGTAATTTTAAAGGTTGCGACATGTGTAGATCTATATATACTCGAGTATATATATATTTAATAACATATATATATGTTATAACAATAACGCAAGATATGAATATATTAACGATTATAGCTTTCCTTTTAATTTTGCAACGGTGTATTATTAACTCAAGATCAATTGTTAGTCATTTATATATATATATATATATATATATATACATATATATATATATTATATTAGTTACATTATGTTGAATTATTAATTATAATTAGAATATAAAATTATATAATATTATATTAATTATATATTATATATATATATATATATATATATATATATGTATATATATTATATTATATTTAATTTTTATATATTATTATATTAAAATATATAATAGTAAATATTTATTTGTACCATATGCATATGTTATCAGTCAATGATATAAATTATTCAAATTATTTCATTATCTGCGTAATTATAATATTACATAACATTTTCGATTTCTTAACCAGCAACGAGTCGTCATTATAGTAACATTTAAAAACACAGACAAATACACACACGTGTGTATACAATAGTGTTTGGGAAAACACTTTTTCAGTAATGTCATATTAGATAAATTTCGATTACGGATCGTTGATTTTAATAATAAATATTGAAATATTAACGAGTAAATGTTACTTTCGTAAGTATATAAGGAGCCGCCGTGAATATTATTTTAGATAAACACACTTATTAATATTATATTTAATAACGTATAACAATAACGCAAGATATGAATATATTAACGATTATAGCATTCATTTTAATTTTGCAACGGTGTATTATTAACTCTAGATCAATTGTTAGTCATTTATATATATATTATATTAGTTACATTATGTGGAATTATTAATTATAATTATGATATAAAATTATATAATATTATATTAATTATATAATTAATATAATATTCGAATATAAAATAATAATATATTTAATTCTATAGGATTACAAGAAAATTCACGAAAATAGTCCATCTTTCATAGGTTATTATGATTTTCTTTAATTTAATTAATTAATATTAATTTATTAATGATGGATCATTATTTAATTAATTCATTAAAATTAATTTAAGTATTGGTATTACTTGAATTAATATGTATTTATTGTAGCATTAACTTCTATAAATAGAATAAAATAATTACTTAGGTTTATTACATAATAATCACTTGTTCTCAACTCCGATAGATGACATGACATTTTGGGATCATTACAACCTTACCTATCGAATACTAAATTATACAAAACATGATATCACGAAAGAAGATTTCAGGAAAGAGTTGAAAAGAGCATTTGATGTAAATATGATATGTCTTGATACATCTTTAATATTTATGATATATTTATATTCCTAATGCGTATTATTAACATTTCCTATAATATGTCCTCTATTTACTTGTAGGAGTGGTCAAGAAATTCAATGTTCACATTTACGTATTTAGACGATGAGACTGTGGGAAGAGAAGATATTAAGATTAATGTGCATACATCTGATACAATGTTGTTAGTATAATAATTATACTCACACTAATATTATGCACATATATTTAAATATAGATATATTATCTAATATACAATATGACGTAACTATTAACTCTAGTGATGACGTAACCATCACGATGATGCAATACACAGGATCACGTGCAATCAAACACTCGGAGATGCGCTAGCCCACGCATACTTTCCTCCGGCTGGATTTATTCATCTGAATGACGACTACAGGTGGGAAGCCAAACATACAGGTTTGTACCATACGCTTACGCACATGCGCAGATATATAGGTCATCATATAGTCATTATCGCTGTTTTTGATTTGATACTAGTAGTTCAGTAGGAGATGGTATATTCCACGCCTATCGATTTATAACCTATTTTAAATATTATCCTGGCTTACATTTACTCAATAATCAATATTATATATATATATATATATATATATATATTATAAAGTAAAGTATGTAGGTATATCGAGTAATGTATTATAAAAGTATATGCGTATACGAATAATACCCTATAGAGTATTACAATATATAATCAATATATTTAATTTATTTTATTATAAATTAAATTTGTTACAATTGGCGCAGCGAACAGAATGAACGTGAAATTAAATATATTTACTTTCACGATTGAATAACTTTCTTGAGAACTCGTCAATCATAACATCATTGCCACGCCCATCTATTTTAGTCGAAACTCCTATCTACTACGTATTCCTACACGAGATCGGTCACGTTCTAGGTCTTGTTCACTCTGTGGATATTAAATCCATAATGTTCGAGTGGATTAATAGAGATCGTGAGAATCCAAACCTCATACCTCGAACTGTTAACGATCTCGTCGATATATACGGTTAGATTTAAATGTAAACGTTATATGTGTGTGTATGTGTAGGGGAAAGTCCCCGATTACCGACCCCCTCCTAATACCGACCCCCTCTCGTATCTCAGTAACTATAAGAGATATCATAAAATAATATATACACGAACTGTTAGTAATTTAATGATACATATGAATAAGTATTTTGTTTTAACAAATATTTAATCCTACAATTGTTATTTGATAAAATGTAATATCCTGTTTTTACTTTTTAAATATTTTAATAATAACTTTTTTTAAATCATTGTAAATACTTTATTAATTAAAAGAAAACTTAATACTGCACATAATATTGTAGATCAATAAAATGTTTATAATTATTATAAAAATAATTCAATTTGAATAACTATTAACCAAAATATCTTAATTATAGCAACCCATATGATTTTCCTAATATAGACCCCCTAAATTACCCTAATACCGACTCCCATGTGATTTATAATATCCAATCAAAATAGATCAGTATTTTACTTTAAAATATGTCATAAGTTGTTTGTTTATCATTGATATAGATTAAGGATTCATGATTGCATTATATTATATACATACTGATTAATAAGTAAATATTAAATAATAATATATACTATTTTAATATAATTACTATAAAGTTTAAATTTAAATTTAATATTAGGTACTATTAAAATACTATTAAAATACTATTAAAACATAAATTCAATAAAAAATAATTTCGTGCATGTTATAATTAGTTATATTTATTAATATCTACTATGTTGATTGGATATTATAATACTAAAAGTATGTATACCACGATTATTTTAGGGGGTCGGTAATAGGGGAAGGGGGTCGGTATTAGGAACAGGTATCCGATTACCGACCCCCCTGTTTATTCTTGTAAATATAATTATATCAAAAATTTATAATAACCACATTATTCATTACCATAATATTACCCTATTTAAAAAATTTCAAATAAATATATTTAATATTGAATAAGTTATAACAAATATTCATTTAGGGGTCGGTAATCGGGGACTTTCCCCTATATACTGTATAAACTTATATTTTATTTAGAATTTATTATTTCATTATAATCATTACATATTAATATTTATTTCTTAATAATATTTAGATAGTGTATGCTCACTGCTACTACTACTACTTCACTTGATTACAACTCTATCAATACGTTATTCATATTTAGGAGACAAGAAACATCCTAGGTATTATCCGATTCCCAAGTGTTCTAATACATTCTGTGAAGGGTTCGATGCCGTCGTGGAAATACAAGGCAGAGTAATAGCTTACAAAGGTATGTTTATAATTTGTTTAAATACAACTATCTTATTTTTAATATAATACTAATTTTAACAATTATATGCATATATCGATCCATAAATAGAATACATACTATAATAAGTTATTGATATTATATTGTATCGAATATTATTATTATTAAATTAAACATATTTATAATTTTCCAATTAGGAAACGAATTTACAATTATCCCGATAAAAAATAAGAATATAAACGAAGAATCAGAAATAGTACCTTTCTTAATAAGTGATGTATTTGCTAACTTTTCAGGAGACATTAGTTCTGCATTAAAATTGGGAATTAAAAATTCTGAATATCTTTATTTATTTGATAAAGTAAGTTTAAACTAATTTATTTCTTGATACTTATTAACATACTAACTTATGTTATGATATATATTATCAATTATTAACTTATATTTTCCAAACAGAATGCTAAAGTTTATAAATACGATCAAATAACTTTTAATAATGGAATCATATCGTCTGCTAATTTAATATTCGATTATCCAAAGAATATAAGTGAGGAATTTGATGGAATACCAGATATAAATATTGTTACATCTTATAAAAGTCCATACAAAATAAGAGATGAGGGAGATGATGATATTATGCATGAATATGTATACTTTTCATTAAAAGGTACATATATGTATACAATTATATATTAAACAATATACTAAATATTCAAACTATATAGTAGTACTCTATATATATATATGTGTAGTTAAATTAATTTAGATTTACAATTTATTTTAAGCAGACGATTATAAGATATATTATAATAATACTTTATATATAGTTACTAAAAAAATGTTATAGTATTTATATATAATATTTAATTATATATGTCTAATATAGAATAGAAAATTAAATAAATTATATTATATAAGTTAAGTATATAATAGTTAAGTATATACTTATAAGTGATTATATTAAAATACTCGAATGACTTGACAGAAGGACATCGGTACGTATACGATATGTATTTCCAGGATTCGAGGTACTGTCGTAAAGAAAGTATAGCTCCAAATTGCGTAGACAAACAACTGAAGTACTTAGCGGACAGAATGGTCATTGATGCCGTGATGCCATCTAGCGTGAAAAATGAGCTAATAATGTTCTCCGGAGATGAGTATTATGTAATAGGAAAAAATGATCGCGAAGATGATTATTACAAAGGAAGGGAATTTACAGTTTGTGAAAATAATGCATTGATTTATTGATTCATTGATTTATGTACATTTATTGATTTAATTACTTTAATGCGGAATATAATGATAGTAATTTAGTCATAAGAAATAGTTCGGAAATATTCACCAAAGATATCATATTTATAAAATATTATAATAATGTATATATATATAAACAAACGATTAAGATTTGAAATTAAGAATTAAATAATAATATATCAATTAATTACTTAAATAAATAATTATAATAATTCTACGAGTATTTATGTTATAATATCTATGACGCAATTGATTTACATCTAACCTACATCAACGCACGAAAACAGATACAACACGGATATCCGAGGAAACTAATCGAGATGTGGAACTATTACAGTGATGAGTGAATACCTCGGTGCGCGCACACGTTAACGCACTGAACCAGGCTACATCATACATCGAAGTGCCACTCTTATGTAACAGTGGATATATTAACTACTCTAGTATTATCTTATGTTATAACATATACGATCATATAATTCAATGATGAATTTTGTTTTATTTTCTATTTTTCTATTTATTATTTTATAATATGAATTCATTTATATAATTAATTGTATCTAATATACACCATTATATTTTAAGAAGACACGAATTATATTATTATAAATTGTATGTCGATATTATAATAAACAATTATATAATTTTTAATATTACTACTTTATTTTAAATATATTAAATGGATGCATATTAAATAAAAATGTATGTGGGAGCCATCATTTAAATTAATTGTATATAAATAAATCAGATTTACCATTCCTCTCCAACAGGCAAGGAATAATGGGGAAATTAATAAACAAGTTAATGTTTTTACTAGAATTTCCCCAATCATCATATTTTTGGATAGTCTAGATTCTCATAAAATAAATAAAATATACGTATGATTAAGGATTTAAAAAATTAAAATTACTCTAAAAAGAGAGAAAGTATGATATAACTTGTTTATATATAAATTGTTAAAAATAAAAAAAATGGAGTTGCAACTGAATAAGTTATTAACTATAATTCTTATAGATAATAAGATCTCGTAACTTTAATATATTAGAATTAATAAATAGAGAATTTGTCCTAGAATTACGACTCATTGCTGGTTAAGAAATCGAAAATGTTATGTAATATTATAATTACGCAGATAATGAAATAATTTGAATAATTTATATCATTGATTGATAAAATATACATCTGGTAAAAATAAATATTTACTATTATATATTTTAATATAATATTATATAAAAATTAAATATAATATATATATATATACTCGAGTATATGTAGATCCACACATGTCGCAACCATCGATATAAAGAAAGTGGATAAGCAATTGACGCACGCAATGCATGTAAAAGATAGACACGTGAATGACACTTTTATCGATAAATTAACAAAATGGTATCAGTGATTTTGATTGGATATTAGTCATATTATATATGTCAAATATTAAAACAGTAGGCTTTTCGTCGAAATAGATTAAAGTGACTTCTATCTATATCAATGGATTTAAATTATAAATATCAATAAAATCAATAAAATAGTATTATATCTTCAATTTATATACACAAAATTACGAGGAATGTTGATATTATGTATTTTAAATATATAATTTTATTTTTAGTATAGATAGTACATTAAAATTGGTAGTGATTATCAATATATATATATATGATAAATACATATTATTATAAATAAAAAGTAGTGGGCCAGATCCGGGGGCCAGGTAGTGGGTTTCGACTGCAGCGCTCGTAGCGGATAGTGCCATACACTACATTCAATTGCTTATTCACTTTCTTTATATCGATGGTCGCAACCTTTAAAATTACAAAATGTACTACTGCCATGGCTTCAGATAATATTAAAAGGAATTATATTATATGTATATATCAATCAAATGTTTTATTGATTTTTAATTTGAATTCTATTTTTTTAAATAAATTCAAATGTAAACATTTAACTATAATATATCATGGTCAACTTTGATCCATATTATTTTCTATATAGTTAAATTAATTCATTATAATAATCATAATAATGATTATACATTGAATTCGATTAGAACCCTTAAAATGACCGATGCATAGATTAATAATAATACATATATATATATATATATAAGTTTATGATTATATATATATAAATATATTAAATATATTGTAATACATAAATATTCTACCGTAAACAAAATTACAAATATGTGACATTTTTTCATGATTGA
The DNA here is from genome assembly GCA_964019155.1 of Osedax fenrisi. Lineage (NCBI taxonomy): Eukaryota > Metazoa > Annelida > Polychaeta > Sabellida > Siboglinidae > Osedax > Osedax fenrisi. The sequence continues at coordinate 64,022,741 of OZ025243.1, read as the reverse complement.
CACAAACTCGTGATTTTAAATCAACAAAATATCAATGAATGATTTCACAATATTCTAGAAACACTATTGCATTACAAATTAGTTAATATTATTCAATACACGTTCTTTATACACGTTCTTTATACATAATATTCTGAAGAACATTTTATATTATTGAAATGCTTATAATTCTATATAGAATTAGATATCGGTTATATTTAAAAAATAAGTTAAATAATATTTGGAATATTAAATACAATGTTTCACTAATGAGTAATCATTATAATATAATTTCAAATTTATTATCTTAATTATCAATATAATTATGATTATAATAGTTGTTTAAGTTGATAATTAAATGAAATTATGATGATTTAAAAAAAACCATAGATAATTAAATAATTTATGATTTTAAAATAGTAACTTTATTTATTAAATACATAATATTAACTTAAATATAAATAAAAATAGTAATTGATAATTAATTTACACATTGTGGATATTGTTATGAGTGTCGGTATATTATATATAGTGTAAAACGTAAATATGCTACCCTAAAAAACGTTACAAATATGTGACATTCTTGATTGACTTGATTGACAAACTCGTAATTTAAAATATCAATGAATTATTTCACATTATTTTATAGATACACTTTTTATTAATGATTTCATAATGTTATTCAATTATCATCGTATGTATTATATACGCGGTTAATATGATAGTAAGCTATAATATTATAGTAAGCAAAGATATATCTGCTTTTTATTTTCCGATTGAGTTATTTTATCATATTTCATCATAGTATATATATATACTATGTACAGTATACTATATACTAGTACTATGTATAGTATATACTAGTACTATGTACAGTATATTGTATACATAATTAACAATTTTGATTTTATACAAAATAAATGCAAAAAAATCGTTTTAAATCAATGATTACAATATTATTATATTTAATTCATAATATAATTTAATAGGAATTATATTAATTGAAATGTCTATACATATTATAATTTTTTTTTTAAATGTGTAGATATATCAATTATACCTTAGTATAATAGTTAGAATGAACACAATGTATTTGTTATCTATGGATATAACAATCTAATGTATAACAATTAATGTATACATATTTATATTTTGTTCAATGAATACATTTTGTATGTAGTTTATGAAATACTATATATCAGAGTAGATATATATATATATATATATATATATATATATATATATATATATATATATATATATGAGAGGTAGAAAATATGAAGTTTTGTTTATTTATAATATATATATTTAAATCCATTCTCTTTCAAAATATATAATATAATTGTATTCATATATATATATATATAGTTAAATACGTATAATATGTACACCGTATATATAACTATATATATATATATATGACGTCACCACAATTACGTATCCGTGTGACGCAATACAAAGTTAACAAATACCTACATCGTAAATTACATAACTTCATACATTTACATCATTACATAAATCATATATTGTGATAACGTTTTAAAAATTTTATTTATGTTTATAGACATACAATATTCAATAAATATATGTATACATACATATATATAAATAAATGTATATATAAATATATGTATATATATAGCTGTTGAATCGGGTCATGTTCCGGTAAAATTGTTTGCGTGATTTATAAATGTAATAACTCTATGTTATTTTGTTTGTTTTATTATTATTAGTTCTGTGTTATAAAGTTTGTCGTTTTAAAGTTGTAAAACTATTTTTGGCAAACCTATTTTTAACTTTTCAAAATTGTAATTTATTATGAATAATATTTAATAAATACACTATTTAATATGTATAAATATATATATATATATATATATACATATATCTGTATCGCTGTAATTTTAATCTAAATAACTATTGGTAGCTCCCTCAGAATCGCATCTGCTGCAGTAAGGAATAATCTTCCTAGATTGTGTAGAATGTATATCTGACTTTTACCTTTTAAATTATTATTCGTATTTTTATGTGTAACGATTACTATATTTATTTATGTTGTTTACTTTATGTCTACACATACTTTACTTTATATCTACGCGACTTACGTGTTTAGCTCTATTGTTTTGACTATAGAGGACATTTGTCTTATACATTACGTAAATATAATAATACATTACGATAGTTATAAATAAACGCTTTGTTATGATCACAATACGATCTCGATACTATTGACGGGTAATATCTATTTTAATGAACGTATATACGTATTGTTCTATAGCTCGTGGTAATTAGTAATTACTAATTACCCATTATCACACCAGTAATCGGTAACACAGGTATTTAACTATTTCAGCATAG
>OZ025243.1:63620404-64017904 GCA_964019155.1 Osedax fenrisi | reverse complement strand
AGATATAATAATGTATTTACATTTATTATACAAAAAAATTTTTTTTTATATAAATATCAATACATTTGTAAGGTGATTAATTTCCGTATATATACACGTAATATTACACCGACATAAATCACTATATATAAAAATAAATAATATAATTTAATTTAACATAAGTTATATCATAAAGTTTACCGTTTTAGTATGTAACATACACATATATGTAAGATATACTATAATTAAAAATTCAACCTATATAATTTACTAGCTTAATATTACATGTTTTACCTCGTGTAAAAGCTGGACATTTTACACGATTTCAATTTAATAATTTTTTTTTTAAATGTGTGTATTGTTCGTGTAAATCACAGACTATATGTCCGTGTTTTACAGAGACTAAATATCAGTGTATTACATTTACAAAATGGACATTTTGTTACTATAATATTCATTTACAAATACATTATTTATTTTAATATAGAAAAATATACTATTTTACCTTTTCTATATTTTGGTATATAGATCTAATTTAGTACTAGTGTACATTAATTATCAATTACTATTTTTATTTATATTTAAGTTAATATTATGTATTTAATAAATAAAGTTACTATTTTAAAATCATAAATTATTTAAGTATCTATGGTTTTTTTAAAATCATCATAATTTCATTTAATTGTCAACTTAAAAACTATTATAATCATAATTATATTGATAATTAAGATAATAAATTTGAAATAATATTATAATGATTACTCATTAGTGAAACATTGTATTTAATATTCCAAATATTATTAAACTTATTTTTAAATATAACCGATATGTAATTCTATATAGAATTATAAGCATATCAATAATATAAAATGTTCTTCAGAATATTATGTATAAAGAACGTGTATAAAGAACGTGTATTGAATAATATTAACTAATTTGTAATGCAATAATGTTTCTAGAATATTGTGAAATCATTCATTGATATTTTGTTGATTTAAAATCACGAGTTTGTGTCATCCGTGAATAAATGTCACGTATTTGTAATTTTGTTTACATTAGAATATTTATGTATTACAATATATCTATACATAGATAATAATACACTTATATATATATATATATATATATATATATATATATATATTCAATATTATTTATCTATGCATCGGTCATTTTAAGGGTTCTTATCGAATTCAATTTATAATCATTATTATGATTATTATAATGAATTCATTTAATTATATAGAAAATAATATGGAATAAAGTTGAACAGGATATATTATATACCTATAGTTAAATGTTTACATTTGAATTTATTTTGAAAAATAGAATTCAAATTAAAAATCAATACAATATTTATTTGATATATACATATATTATTTTCTTCTTTTATACTAATACATCTATATTTTTGTTTAGTGTATTATTTTATAGTACTTATTATTTATTTTAGTTATTTATTTATAAATAATTAAATGATGATTACATAATTTTATGGCAAGTTCAAACAATTTATATTATTTTTCTATTTTATTCATTGTATTGTATCTATGTAAACAGGAAGTCATCTAATATTTTATAATATTTTATTTATTTAGTTTTTTTTTGAACTTGCTTTAAAATTAAGGGTAATTGTCTCGATAAGCTTTAGCTTCTACAAAAACCCTGGTGCAAACCTAAATCTGAAATCTAAATCTAATATAATATAATTCCTTTTAATGGGACGCACTACACTGGTTTGGTTTACATGTAAAATATGCGAACAAATTCTATTTTTAGAAATCTATTAACTCAAAAAGTATTCCCTTTTTTTTATCTATTAATAATATTCCATATTTGTATATTATATGTTGAAATTTATAGATGTTTACACTTCTTTATGTTATACATTTCTAAAAAAAATAATTGAAATATCTGATAAAAACACGTTAATTTTCCAACTAAATTGCAAATTAAAATTTGTTAAATAAATATTTTTTAATTTTGACAAATAACTTTAATATAACAGGTTTTAATCTAGTTATATTGAAGAAAAAAAAATATTCAATTGTACAAAAGTTAATACTAGTTATGTCAGCATGATTGGTCAAAAATAATAATTCTGAGTAAATCAAGTTTCAAATATAATATATGAATATAAACAATATGAATATACATGTACAAATAATATAATATAAATAAAATGAATAATGCAATGAACATAATTTAAACACCACTTAAAAGATAATATGTGAAGTAAATTTTACATTAATATAAAAATTGAAAATTAATATTTTTCCGAAAAAAACGAGTGTATTGCGTCCCCTTAATATTATATGACGCCATGGCAGCAGACAATTTTGTAATTTTAAAGGTTGCGACATGTGTAGATCTATATATACTCGAGTATATATATATTTAATAACATATATATATGTTATAACAATAACGCAAGATATGAATATATTAACGATTATAGCTTTCCTTTTAATTTTGCAACGGTGTATTATTAACTCAAGATCAATTGTTAGTCATTTATATATATATATATATATATATATATATATATATATATATATTATATTAGTTACATTATGTTGAATTATTAATTATAATTAGAATATAAAATTATATAATATTATATTAATTATATATTATATATATATATATATATATATATATGTATATATATTATATTATATTTAATTTTTATATATTATTATATTAAAATATATAATAGTAAATATTTATTTTTACCATATGCATATGTTATCAGTCAATGATATAAATTATTCAAATTATTTCATTATCTGCGTAATTATAATATTACATAAAATTTTCGATTTCTTAACCAGCAACGAGTCGTCATTATAGTAACATTTAAAAACACAGACAAATACACACACGTGTGTATACAATAGTGTTTGGGAAAACACTTTTTCAGTAATGTCATATTAGATAAATTTCGATTACGGATCGTTGATTTTAATAATAAATATTGAAATATTAACGAGTAAATGTTACTTTCGTAAGTATATAAGGAGCCGCCGTGAATATTATTTTAGATAAACACACTTATTAATATTATATTTAATAACGTATAACAATAACGCAAGATATGAATATATTAACGATTATAGCATTCATTTTAATTTTGCAACGGTGTATTATTAACTCTATATCAATTGTTAGTCATTTATATATATATTATATTAGTTACATTATGTGGAATTATTAATTATAATTATGATATAAAATTATATAATATTATATTAATTATATAATTAATATAATATTCGAATATAAAATAATAATATATTTAATTCTATAGGATTACAAGAAAATTCACGAAAATAGTCCATCTTTCATAGGTTATTATGATTTTCTTTAATTTAATTAATTAATATTAATTTATTAATGATGGATCATTATTTAATTAATTCATTAAAATTAATTTAAGTATTGGTATTACTTGAATTAATATGTATTTATTGTAGCATTAACTTCTATAAATAGAATAAAATAATTACTTAGGTTTATTACATAATAATCACTTGTTCTCAACTCCGATAGATGACATGACATTTTGGGATCATTACAACCTTACCTATCGAATACTAAATTATACAAAACATGATATCACGAAAGAAGATTTCAGGAAAGAGTTGAAAAGAGCATTTGATGTAAATATTACATGTCTTGATACATCTTTAATATTTATGATATATTTATATTCCTAATGCGTATTATTAACATTTCCTATAATATGTCCTCTATTTACTTGTAGGAGTGGTCAAGAAATTCAATGTTCACATTTACGTATTTAGACGATGAGACTGTGGGAAGAGAAGATATTAAGATTAATGTGCATACATCTGATACAATGTTGTTAGTATAATAATTATACTCACACTAATATTATGCACATATATTTAAATATAGATATATTATCTAATATACAATATGACGTAACTATTAACTCTAGTGATGACGTAACCATCACGATGATGCAATACACAGGATCACGTGCAATCAAACACTCGGAGATGCGCTAGCCCACGCAGACTTTCCTCCGGCTGGATTTATTCATCTGAATGACGACTACAGGTGGGAAGCCAAACATACAGGTTTGTACCATACGCTTACGCACATGCGCAGATATATAGGTCATCATATAGTCATTATCGCTGTTTTTGATTTGATACTAGTAGTTCAGTAGGAGATGGTATATTCCACGCCTATCGATTTATAACCTATTTTAAATATTATCCTGGCTTACATTTACTCAATAATCAATATTATATATATATATATATATATATATATATATATATATATATATATTATAAAGTAAAGTATGTAGGTATATCGAGTAATGTATTATAAAAGTATATGCGTATACGAATAATACCCTATAGAGTATTACAATATATAATCAATATATTTAATTTATTTTATTATAAATTAAATTTGTTACAATTGGCGCAGCGAACAGAATGAACGTGAAATTAAATATATTTACTTTCACGATTGAATAACTTTCTTGAGAACTCGTCAATCATAACATCATCGCCACGCCCATCTATTTTAGTCGAAACTCCTATCTACTACGTATTCCTACACGAGATCGGTCACGTTCTAGGTCTTGTTCACTCTGTGGATATTAAATCCATAATGTTCGAGTGGATTAATAGAGATCGTGAGAATCCAAACCTCATACCTCGAACTGTTAACGATCTCGTCGATATATACGGTTAGATTTAAATGTAAACGTTATATGTGTGTGTATGTGTAGGGGAAAGTCCCCGATTACCGACCCCCTCCTAATACCGACCCCCTCTCGTATCTCAGTAACTATAAGAGATATCATAAAATAATATATACACGAACTGTTAGTAATTTAATGATACATATGAATAAGTATTTTGTTTTAACAAATATTTAATCCTACAATTGTTATTTGATAAAATGTAATATCCTGTTTTTACTTTTTAAATATTTTAATAATAACTTTTTTTAAATCATTGTAAATACTTTATTAATTAAAATAAAACTTAATACTGCACATAATATTGTAGATCAATAAAATGTTTATAATTATTATAAAAATAATATAATTTGAATAACTATTAACCAAAATATCTTAATTATAGCAACCCATATGATTTTCCTAATATAGACCCCCTAAATTACTCTAATACCGACTCCCATGTGATTTATAATATCCAATCAAAATAGATCAGTATTTTACTTTAAAATATGTCATAAGTTGTTTGTTTATAGATTATTGATATAGATTAAGGATTCATGATTGCATTATATTATATACATACTGATTAATAAGTAAATATTAAATAATAATATATACTATTTTAATATAATTACTATAAAGTTTAAATTTAAATTTAATATTAGGTACTATTAAAATACTATTAAAATACTATTAAAACATAAATTCAATAAAAAATAATTTCGTGCATGTTATAATTAGTTATATTTATTAATATCTACTATGTTGATTGGATATTATAATACTAAAAGTATGTATACCACGATTATTTTAGGGGGTCGGTAATAGGGGAAGGGGGTCGGTATTAGGAACAGGTATCCGATTACCGACCCCCCTGTTTATTCTTGTAAATATAATTATATCAAAAATTTATAATAACCACATTATTCATTACCATAATATTACCCTATTTAAAAAATTTCAAATAAATATATTTAATATTGAATAAGTTATAACAAATATTCATTTAGGGGTCGGTAATCGGGGACTTTCCCCTATATACTGTATAAACTTATATTTTATTTAGAATTTATTATTTCATTATAATCATTACATATTAATATTTATTTCTTAATAATATTTAGATAGTGTATGCTCACTGCTACTACTACTACTTCACTTGATTACAACTCTATCAATACGTTATTCATATTTAGGAGACAAGAAACATCCTAGGTATTATCCGATTCCCAAGTGTTCTAATACATTCTGTGAAGGGTTCGATGCCGTCGTGGAAATACAAGGCAGAGTAATAGCTTACAAAGGTATGTTTATAATTTGTTTAAATACAACTATCTTATTTTTAATATAATACTAATTTTAACAATTATATGCATATATCGATCCATAAATAGAATACATACTATAATAAGTTATTGATATTATATTGTATCGAATATTATTATTATTAAATTAAACATATTTATAATTTTCCAATTAGGAAACGAATTTACAATTATCCCGATAAAAAATAAGAATATAAACGAAGAATCAGAAATAGTACCTTTCTTAATAAGTGATGTATTTGCTAACTTTTCAGGAGACATTAGTTCTGCATTAAAATTGGGAATTAAAAATTCTGAATATCTTTATTTATTTGATAAAGTAAGTTTAAACTAATTTATTTCTTGATACTTATTAACATACTAACTTATGATATGATATATATTATCAATTATTAACTTATATTTTCCAAACAGAATGCTAAAGTTTATAAATACGATCAAATAACTTTTAATAATGGAATCATATCGTCTGCCAATTTAATATTCGATTATCCAAAGAATATAAGTGAGGAATTTGATGGAATACCAGATATAAATATTGTTACATCTTATAAAAGTCCATACAAAATAAGAGATGAGGGAGATGATGATATTATGCATGGATATATATACTTTTCATTAAAAGGTACATATATGTATACAATTATATATTAAACAATATACTAAATATTCAAACTATATAGTAGTACTCTATATATATATATATATGTGTAGTTAAATTAATTTAGATTTACAATTTATTTTAAGCAGACGATTATAAGATATATTATAATAATACTTTATATATAGTTACTAAAAAAATGTTATAGTATTTATATATAATATTTAATTATATATGTCTAATCTAGAATAGAAAATTAAATAAATTATATTATATAAGTTAAGTATATAATAGTTAAGTATATACTTATAAGTGATTATATTAAAATACTCGAATGACTTGACAGAAGGACATCGGTACGTATACGATATGTATTTCCAGGATTCGAGGTACTGTCGTAAAGAAAGTATAGCTCCAAATTGCGTAGACAAACAACTGAAGTACTTAGCGGACAGAATGGTCATTGATGCCGTGATGCCATCTAGCGTGAAAAATGAGCTAATAATGTTCTCCGGAGATGAGTATTATGTAATAGGAAAAAATGATCGCGAAGATGATTATTACAAAGGAAGGGAATTTACAGTTTGTGAAAATAATGCATTGATTTATTGATTCATTGATTTATGTACATTTATTGATTTAATTACTTTAATGCGGAATATAATGATAGTAATTTAGTCATAAGAAATAGTTCGGAAATATTCACCAAAGATATCATATTTATAAAATATTATAATAATGTATATATATATAAACAAACGATTAAGATTTGAAATTAAGAATTAAATAATAATATATCAATTAATTACTTAAATAAATAATTATAATAATTCTACGAGTATTTATGTTATAATATCTATGACGCAATTGATTTACATCTAACCTACATCAACGCACGCAAACAGATACAACACGGATATCCGAGGAAACTAATCGAGATGTGGAACTATTACAGTGATGAGTGAATACCTCGGTGCGCGCACACGTTAACGCACTGAACCAGGCTACATCATACATCGAAGTGCCACTCTTATGTAACAGTGGATATATTAACTACTCTAGTATTATCTTATGTTATAACATATACGATCATATAATTCAATGATGAATTTTGTTTTATTTTCTATTTTTCTATTTATTATTTTATAATATGAATTCATTTATATAATTAATTGTATCTAATATACACCATTATATTTTAAGAAGACACGAATTATATTATTATAAATTGTATGTCGATATTATAATAAACAATTATATAATTTTTAATATTACTACTTTATTTTAAATATATTAAATGGATGCATATTAAATAAAAATGTATGTGGGAGCCATCATTTAAATTAATTGTATATAAATAAATCAGATTTACCATTCCTCTCCAACAGGCAAGGAATAATGGGGAAATTAATAAACAAGTTAATGTTTTTACTAGAATTTCCCCAATCATCATATTTTTGGATAGTCTAGATTCTCATAAAATAAATAAAATATACGTATGATTAAGGATTTAAAAAATTAAAATTACTCTAAAAAGAGAGAAAGTATGATATAACTTGTTTATATATAAATTATTAAAAATAAAAAAAATGGAGTTGCAACTGAATAAGTTATTAACTATAATTCTTATAGATAATAAGATCTCGTAACTTTAATATATTAGAATTAATAAATAGAGAATTTGTCCTAGATAAAATAAATTTTTTTTAAATGTCACTATAATTACGACTCATTGCTGGTTAAGAAATCGAAAATGTTATGTAATATTATAATTACGCAGATAATGAAATAATTTGAATAATTTATATCATTGATTGATAAAATATACATCTGGTAAAAATAAATATTTACTATTATATATTTTAATATAATATTATATACAAATTAAATATAATATATATATATATACTCGAGTATATGTAGATCCACACATGTCGCAACCATCGATATAAAGAAAGTGGATAAGCAATTGACGCACGCAATGCATGTAAAAGATAGACACGTGAATGACACTTTTATCGATAAATTAACAAAATGGTATCAGTGATTTTGATTGGATATTAGTCATATTATATATGTCAAATATTAAAACAGTAGGCTTTTCGTCGAAATAGATTAAAGTGACTTCTATCTATATCAATGGATTTAAATTATAAATATCAATAAAATCAATAAAATAGTATTATATCTTCAATTTAAATACACAAAATTACGAGGAATGTTGATATTATGTATTTTAAATATATAATTTTATTTTTAGTATAGATAGTACATTAAAATTGGTAGTGATTATCAATATATATATATATGATAAATAAATATTATTATAAATAAAAAGTAGTGGGCCAGATCCGGGGGCCAGGTAGTGGGTTTCGACTGCAGCGCTCGTAGCGGATAGTGCCATACACTACATTCAATTGCTTATTCACTTTCTTTATATCGATGGTCGCAACCTTTAAAATTACAAAATGTACTACTGCCATGGCTTCAGATAATATTAAAAGGAATTATATTATATGTATATATCAATCAAATGTTTTATTGATTTTTAATTTGAATTCTATTTTTTTAAATAAATTCAAATGTAAACATTTAACTATAATATATCATGGTCAACTTTGATCCATATTATTTTCTATATAGTTAAATTAATTCATTATAATAATCATAATAATGATTATACATTGAATTCGATTAGAACCCTTAAAATGACCGATGCATAGATTAATAATAATAAATATATATATATATATATATAAGTTTATGATTATATATATATAAATATATTAAATATATTGTAATACATAAATATTCTACCGTAAACAAAATTACAAATATGTGACATTTTTTCATGATTGACACAAACTCGTGATTTTAAATCAACAAAATATCAATGAATGATTTCACAATATTCTAGAAACACTATTGCATTACAAATTAGTTAATATTATTCAATACACGTTCTTTATACACGTTCTTTATACATAATATTCTGAAGAACATTTTATATTATTGAAATGCTTATAATTCTATATAGAATTAGATATCGGTTATATTTAAAAAATAAGTTAAATAATATTTGGAATATTAAATACAATGTTTCACTAATGAGTAATCATTATAATATAATTTCAAATTTATTATCTTAATTATCAATATAATTATGATTATAATAGTTGTTTAAGTTGATAATTAAATGAAATTATGATGATTTAAAAAAAATCATAGATAATTAAATAATTTATGATTTTAAAATAGTAACTTTATTTATTAAATACATAATATTAACTTAAATATAAATAAAAATAGTAATTGATAATTAATTTACACATTGTGGATATTGTTATGAGTGTCGGTATATTATATATAGTGTAAAACGTAAATATGCTACCCTAAAAAACGTTACAAATATGTGACATTCTTGATTGACTTGATTGACAAACTCGTAATTTAAAATATCAATGAATTATTTCACATTATTTTATAGATACACTTTTTATTAATGATTTCATAATGTTATTCAATTATCATCGTATGTATTATATACGCGGTTAATATGATAGTAAGCTATAATATTATAGTAAGCAAAGATATATCTGCTTTTTATTTTCCGATTGAGTTATTTTATCATATTTCATCATAGTATATATATATATACTATGTACAGTATACTATATACTAGTACTATGTATAGTATATACTAGTACTATGTACAGTATATTGTATACATAATTAACAATTTTGATTTTATACAAAATAAATGCAAAAAAATCGTTTTAAATCAATGATTACAATATTATTATATTTAATTCATAATATAATTTAATAGGAATAATATTAATTGAAATGTCTATACATATTATAATTTTTTTTTTAAATGTGTAGATATATCAATTATACCTTAGTATAATAGTTAGAATGAACACAATGTATTTGTTATCTATGTATATAACAATCTAATGTATAACAATTAATGTATACATATTTATATTTTGTTCAATGAATATATTTTGTATGTAGTTTATGAAATACTATATATCAGAGTAGATATATATATATATATATATATATATATATATATATATATATATATATATATATATATATATATGAGAGGTAGAAAATATGAAGTTTTGTTTATTTATAATATATATATTTAAATCCATTCTCTTTCAAAATATATAATATAATTGTATTCATATATATATATAGTTAAATACGTATAATATGTACACCGTATATATAACTATATATATATATATGACGTCACCACAATTACGTATCCGTGTGACGCAATACAAAGTTAACAAATACCTACATCGTAAATTACATAACTTCATACATTTACATCATTACATAAATCATATATTGTGATAACGTTTTAAAATTTTTATTTATGTTTATAGACATACAATATTCAATAAATATATGTATACATACATATATATAAATAAATGTATATATAAATATATGTATATATATAGCTGTTGAATCGGGTCATGTTCCGGTAAAATTGTTTGCGTGATTTATAAATGTAATAACTCTATGTTATTTTGTTTGTTTTATTATTATTAGTTCTGTGTTATAAAGTTTGTCGTTTTAAAGTTGTAAAACTATTTTTGGCAAACCTATTTTTAACTTTTCAAAATTGTAATTTATTATGAATAATATTTAATAAATACACTATTTAATATGTATAAATATATATATATATATATATATATACATATATCTGTATCGCTGTAATTTTAATCTAAATAACTATTGGTAGATCCCTCAGAATCGCATCTGCTGCAGTAAGGAATAATCTTCCTAGATTGTGTAGAATGTATATCTGACTTTTACCTTTTAAATTATTATTCGTATTTTTATGTGTAACGATTACTATATTTATTTATGTTGTTTACTTTATGTCTACACATACTTTACTTTATATCTACGCGACTTACGTGTTTAGCTCTATTGTGTTGACTATAGAGGACATTTGTCTTATACATTACGTAACGTAAATATAATAATACATTACGATAGTTATAAATAAACGCTTTGTTATGATCACAATACGATCTCGATACTATTGACGGGTAATATCTATTTTAATGAACGTATATACGTATTGTTCTATAGCTCGTGGTAATTAGTAATTACTAATTACCCATTATCACACCAGTAATCGGTAACAAGGTATTTAACTATTTCAGCATAGTTTACATTCCTATATATACACATTAGTTAATCTATCGATTTAACTTATTTAAATGATTAATATACGTTTGCTTTCATATTAATACATATAATACATAGGTAGACTTACTTGTTAATATTTACATATTTGTTATTAAAATCACCGGTCCTGATCGAGATATATTTAATATGTCAACACTAAAAATGTGTTTTCCCAAACACGTGTATGTGTTTGTCTGTGTTTTAAATGTCACTATAATTACTATTCGATGCCAGTTAAGAAATCGTAAATGTTATGTAATATTATAATTATGAAGATAAGTAAATAACCTTAATTATTTATATTATTGATTTAGAAAATATATTTTATTTGCCTTAGGCATCGAGTAAAAATAAATATTAGTTATTATATATTTTAATATTTAAAAATAGGATAAATCACACATGTATATATAAAGTATGTAAACAATCATGTATTTATATCATATCTCACAAGAATTTTGGATATATACAAAATTAAATTAAATTAAAATTAAATTAAATGTTTAACAAATAAAGTCATAATATCAAATATATATATATTTAATTTATATATATATTATAAAGGATAACATAGAAAGATAACAGTTATACGTTTTAGATCTACGTAAATATGTAGATACCTATCGTATACGATATAGGCACTGTTATAGATCATATCATATTTATAATCATGTTATATACATGGGGTATTCACTATAATGATGAACGGCATTAATTTACAGATATTGCCATTAAGTATTTATGCCTTTATATATATATATAGGGGAAATATGGGTAATGTGGCCAGGAGGGTAATGTGTAATTATATAATATTACTTTAAATATACGAATTGTGCACAATACATGTATTATAACTTTAAAACTACAACTTTTATATTACAAAACTAATAATAACAAACTAAAATAATATAATGTTATTACATTTAAAAGTCACCAAAATAAGTGTATCATAACATGACCCGATTAAACATCCATGTACATACATACACACACACACACACACATATATATATATATATATATATATATATATATATATATATATATATAAATAATTATATTTATCAAAATGTATTGTTTTATAAAACGTCATCACAATATTGGAGTTATGTAATGATGTACCTGTCAGAAGTTATGTAATTTACGTCGAGTGACACGAATCGTCAACGTTGTATTGCGTCACAAATTGTCTACGTAATCGTGATGACGTCATGTATATATTCAATGTCTACATATTACACATATTTAACATGATATAAAAAAATATATATATAATAATATCAGAATTTAGGTATGACCATGGTAAACGAAGAAGCGCTATTTTTATCTAGTAGTTACCTATTACACTTTCCTAAAGAACAAGTATGAGGAGAAAATTATACTAAAATTAAAATTAAAATTAAAAAAATTAAAATATAATGTTAAGATTTAAAGTTCGTAAAAGAAATATATATGTATATATACATATATATATATATATATATATATATATATATATATATATATATATATATATATATATATATATACACATATATATATATATACATATATACATATATATATATATATATATATATATATATATATACACACACATATCCAGTAAATTGTTGTGTTTTTTGTCCGTGTTTTACCTCGTGTAAAATCTGGACATTTTACACGATTTTTGAAATTTTACACGGTAGAAATTTAAAACATAATTATAAGTTAATCATATATTTTCTATATCATATATATAGAAATTAATCTTCAATTATAATTATCTATAGATATAATAATGTATTTACATTTAGTATACAAAAAAAAATAATTGTTTTATATAAATATCAATACATTTGTAAGGTGATTAATTTCCGTGTATATACACATAATATTACACCGACATAAATCACTATATATAAAAATAAATAATATAATTTAATTTAACATAAGTTATATCATAAAGTTTACCGTTTTAGTATGTAACATACACATATATGTAAGATATACTATAATTAAAAATTCAACCTATATAATTTACTAGCTTAATATTACATGTTTTACCTCGTGTAAAAGCTGGACATTTTACACGATTTCAATTTAATAATTTTTTTTTTAAATGTGTGTATTGTTCGTGTAAATCACAGACTATATGTCCGTGTTTTACAGAGACTAAATATCAGTGTATTACATTTACAAAATGGACATTTTGTTACTATAATATTCATTTACAAATACATTATTTATTTTAATATAGAAAAATATACTATTTTACCTTTTCTATATTTTGGTATATAGATCTAATTTAGTACTAGTGTACATTAATTATCAATTACTATTTTTATTTATATTTAAGTTAATATTATGTATTTAATAAATAAAGTTACTATTTTAAAATCATAAATTATTTAAGTATCTATGGTTTTTTTAAAATCATCATAATTTCATTTAATTGTCAACTTAAAAACTATTATAATCATAATTATATTGATAATTAAGATAATAAATTTGAAATAATATTATAATGATTACTCATTAGTGAAACATTGTATTTAATATTCCAAATATTATTAAACTTATTTTTAAATATAACCGATATGTAATTCTATATAGAATTATAAGCATATCAATAATATAAAATGTTCTTCAGAATATTATGTATAAAGAACGTGTATAAAGAACGTGTATTGAATAATATTAACTAATTTGTAATGCAATAATGTTTCTAGAATATTGTGAAATCATTCATTGATATTTTGTTGATTTAAAATCACGAGTTTGTGTCATCCGTGAATAAATGTCACGTATTTGTAATTTTGTTTACATTAGAATATTTATGTATTACAATATATCTATACATAGATAATAATACACTTATATATATATATATATATATATATATATATATATATATATATATATTCATTATTATTTATCTATGCATCGGTAATTTTAAGGGTTCTTATCGAATTCAATTTATAATCATTATTATGATTATTATAATGAATTCATTTAATTATATAGAAAATAATATGGAATAAAGTTGAACAGGATATATTATATACCTATAGTTAAATGTTTACATTTGAATTTATTTTGAAAAATAGAATTCAAATTAAAAATCAATACAATATTTATTTGATATATACATATATTATTTTCTTCTTTTATACTAATACATCTATATTTTTGTTTAGTGTATTATTTTATAGTACTTATTATTTATTTTTGTTATTTATTTATAAATAATTAAATGATGATTACATAATTTTATGGCAAGTTCAAACAATTTATATTATTTTTCTATTTTATTCATTGTATTGTATCTATGTAAACAGGAAGTCATCTAATATTTTATAATATTTTATTTATTTAGTTTTTTTTTGAACTTGCTTTAAAATTAAGGGTAATTGTCTCGATAAGCTTTAGCTTCTACAAAAACCCTGGTGCAAACCTAAATCTGAAGTCTAAATCTAATATAATATAATTCCTTTTAATGGGACGCACTACACTGGTTTGGTTTACATGTAAAATATGCGAACAAATTCTATTTTTAGAAATCTATTAACTCAAAAAATATTCCCTTTTTTTTATCTATTAATATATTCCATATTTGTATATTATATGTTGAAATTTATAGATGTTTACACTTCTTTATGTTATACATTTCTAAAAAAAATAATTGAAATATCTGATAAAAACACGTTAATTTTCCAACTAAATTGCAAATTAAAATTTGTTAAATGAATATTTTTTAATTTTGACAAATAACTTTAATATAACAGGTTTTAATCTAGTTATATTGAAGAAAAAAAAATATTCAATTGTACAAAAGTTAATACTAGTTATGTCAGCATGATTGGTCAAAAATAATAATTCTGAGTAAATCAAGTTTCAAATATAATATATGAATATAAACAATATGAATATACATGTACAAATAATATAATATAAATAAAATGAATAATGCAATGAACATAATTTAAACACCACTTAAAAGATAATATGTGAAGTAAATTTTACATTAATATAAAAATTGAAAATTAATATTTTTCCGAAAAAAACGAGTGTATTGCGTCCCCTTAATATTATATGACGCCATGGCAGCAGACAATTTTGTAATTTTAAAGGTTGCGACATGTGTAGATCTATATATACTCGAGATTATATATATTTAATAACATATATATATGTTATAACAATAACGCAAGATATGAATATATTAACGATTATAGCTTTCCTTTTAATTTTGCAACGGTGTATTATTAACTCAAGATCAATTGTTAGTCATTTATATATATATATATATATATATATATATATATATATATATATATATTATATTAGTTACATTATGTTGAATTATTAATTATAATTAGAATATAAAATTATATAATATTATATTAATTATATATTATATATATATATATATATATATATATATGTATATATATTATATTATATTTAATTTTTATATATTATTATATTAAAATATATAATAGTAAATATTTATTTTTACCATATGCATATGTTATCAGTCAATGATATAAATTATTCAAATTATTTCATTATCTGCGTAATTATAATATTACATAAAATTTTCGATTTCTTAACCAGCAACGAGTCGTCATTATAGTAACATTTAAAAACACAGACAAATACACACACGTGTGTATACAATAGTGTTTGGGAAAACACTTTTTCAGTAATGTCATATTAGATAAATTTCGATTACGGATCGTTGATTTTAATAATAAATATTGAAATATTAACGAGTAAATGTTACTTTCGTAAGTATATAAGGAGCCGCCGTGAATATTATTTTAGATAAACACACTTATTAATATTATATTTAATAACGTATAACAATAACGCAAGATATGAATATATTAACGATTATAGCATTCATTTTAATTTTGCAACGGTGTATTATTAACTCTAGATCAATTGTTAGTCATTTATATATATATTATATTAGTTACATTATGTGGAATTATTAATTATAATTATGATATAAAATTATATAATATTATATTAATTATATAATTAATATAATATTCGAATATAAAATAATAATATATTTAATTCTATAGGATTACAAGAAAATTCACGAAAATAGTCCATCTTTCATAGGTTATTATGATTTTCTTTAATTTAATTAATTAATATTAATTTATTAATGATGGATCATTATTTAATTAATTCATTAAAATTAATTTAAGTATTGGTATTACTTGAATTAATATGTATTTATTGTAGCATTAACTTCTATAAATAGAATAAAATAATTACTTAGGTTTATTACATAATAATCACTTGTTCTCAACTCCGATAGATGACATGACATTTTGGGATCATTACAACCTTACCTATCGAATACTAAATTATACAAAACATGATATCACGAAAGAAGATTTCAGGAAAGAGTTGAAAAGAGCATTTGATGTAAATATTACATGTCTTGATACATCTTTAATATTTATGATATGTTTATATTCCTAATGCGTATTATTAACATTTCCTATAATATGTCCTCTATTTACTTGTAGGAGTGGTCAAGAAATTCAATGTTCACATTTACGTATTTAGACGATGAGACTGTGGGAAGAGAAGATATTAAGATTAATGTGCATACATCTGATACAATGTTGTTAGTATAATAATTATACTCACACTAATATTATGCACATATATTTAAATATAGATATATTATCTAATATACAATATGACGTAACTATTAACTCTAGTGATGACGTAACCATCACGATGATGCAATACACAGGATCACGTGCAATCAAACACTCGGAGATGCGCTAGCCCACGCAGACTTTCCTCCGGCTGGATTTATTCATCTGAATGACGACTACAGGTGGGAAGCCAAACATACAGGTTTGTACCATACGCTTACGCACATGCGCAGATATATAGGTCATCATATAGTCATTATCGCTGTTTTTGATTTGATACTAGTAGTTCAGTAGGAGATGGTATATTCCACGCCTATCGATTTATAACCTATTTTAAATATTATCCTGGCTTACATTTACTCAATAATCAATATTATATATATATATATATATATATATATATATATTATAAAGTAAAGTATGTAGGTATATCGAGTAATGTATTATAAAAGTATATGCGTATACGAATAATACCCTATAGAGTATTACAATATATAATCAATATATTTAATTTATTTTATTATAAATTAAATTTGTTACAATTGGCGCAGCGAACAGAATGAACGTGAAATTAAATATATTTACTTTCACGATTGAATAACTTTCTTGAGAACTCGTCAATCATAACATCATCGCCACGCCCATCTATTTTAGTCGAAACTCCTATCTACTACGTATTCCTACACGAGATCGGTCACGTTCTAGGTCTTGTTCACTCTGTGGATATTAAATCCATAATGTTCGAGTGGATTAATAGAGATCGTGAGAATCCAAACCTCATACCTCGAACTGTTAACGATCTCGTCGATATATACGGTTAGATTTAAATGTAAACGTTATATGTGTGTGTATGTGTAGGGGAAAGTCCCCGATTACCGACCCCCTCCTAATACCGACCCCCTCTCGTATCTCAGTAACTATAAGAGATATCATAAAATAATATATACACGAACTGTTAGTAATTTAATGATACATATGAATAAGTATTTTGTTTTAACAAATATTTAATCCTACAATTGTTATTTGATAAAATGTAATATCCTGTTTTTACTTTTAAATATTTTAATAATAACTTTTTTTAAATCATTGTAAATACTTTATTAATTAAAAGAAAACTTAATACTGCACATAATATTGTAGATCAATAAAATGTTTATAATTATTATAAAAATAATTCAATTTGAATAACTATTAACCAAAATATCTTAATTATAGCAACCCATATGATTTTCCTAATATAGACCCCCTAAATTACCCTAATACCGACTCCCATGTGATTTATAATATCCAATCAAAATAGATCAGTATTTTACTTTAAAATATGTCATAAGTTGTTTGTTTATCATTGATATAGATTAAGGATTCATGATTGCATTATATTATATACATACTGATTAATAAGTAAATATTAAATAATAATATATACTATTTTAATATAATTACTATAAAGTTTAAATTTAAATTTAATATTAGGTACTATTAAAATACTATTAAAATACTATTAAAACATAAATTCAATAAAAAATAATTTCGTGCATGTTATAATTAGTTATATTTATTAATATCTACTATGTTGATTGGATATTATAATACTAAAAGTATGTATACCACGATTATTTTAGGGGGTCGGTAATAGGGGAAGGGGGTCGGTATTAGGAACAGGTATCCGATTACCGACCCCCCTGTTTATTCTTGTAAATATAATTATATCAAAAATTTATAATAACCACATTATTCATTACCATAATATTACCCTATTTAAAAAATTTCAAATAAATATATTTAATATTGAATAAGTTATAACAAATATTCATTTAGGGGTCGGTAATCGGGGACTTTCCCCTATATACTGTATAAACTTATATTTTATTTAGAATTTATTATTTCATTATAATCATTACATATTAATATTTATTTCTTAATAATATTTAGATAGTGTATGCTCACTGCTACTACTACTACTTCACTTGATTACAACTCTATCAATACGTTATTCATATTTAGGAGACAAGAAACATCCTAGGTATTATCCGATTCCCAAGTGTTCTAATACATTCTGTGAAGGGTTCGATGCCGTCGTGGAAATACAAGGCAGAGTAATAGCTTACAAAGGTATGTTTATAATTTGTTTAAATACAACTATCTTATTTTTAATATAATACTAATTTTAACAATTATATGCATACATCGATCCATAAATAGAATACATACTATAATAAGTTATTGATATTATATTGTATCGAATATTATTATTATTAAATTAAACATATTTATAATTTTCCAATTAGGAAACGAATTTACAATTATCCCGATAAAAAATAAGAATATAAACGAAGAATCAGAAATAGTACCTTTCTTAATAAGTGATGTATTTGCTAACTTTTCAGGAGACATTAGTTCTGCATTAAAATTGGGAATTAAAAATTCTGAATATCTTTATTTATTTGATAAAGTAAGTTTAAACTAATTTATTTCTTGATACTTATTAACATACTAACTTATGATATGATATATATTATCAATTATTAACTTATATTTTCCAAACAGAATGCTAAAGTTTATAAATACGATCAAATAACTTTTAATAATGGAATCATATCGTCTGCCAATTTAATATTCGATTATCCAAAGAATATAAGTGAGGAATTTGATGGAATACCAGATATAAATATTGTTACATCTTATAAAAGTCCATACAAAATAAGAGATGAGGGAGATGATGATATTAAGCATGAATATGTATACTTTTCATTAAAAGGTACATATATGTATACAATTATATATTAAACAATATACTAAATATTCAAACTATATAGTAGTACTCTATATATATATATATGTGTAGTTAAATTAATTTAGATTTACAATTTATTTTAAGCAGACGATTATAAGATATATTATAATAATACTTTATATATAGTTACTAAAAAAATGTTATAGTATTTATATATAATATTTAATTATATATGTCTAATCTAGAATAGAAAATTAAATAAATTATATTATATAAGTTAAGTATATAATAGTTAAGTATATACTTATAAGTGATTATATTAAAAAACTCGAATGACTTGACAGAAGGACATCGTTACGTATACGATATGTATTTCCAGGATTCGAGGTACTGTCGTAAAGAAAGTATAGCTCCAAATTGCGTAGACAAACAACTGAAGTACTTAGCGGACAGAATGGTCATTGATGCCGTGATGCCATCTAGCGTGAAAAATGAGCTAATAATGTTCTCCGGAGATGAGTATTATGTAATAGGAAAAAATGATCGCGAAGATGATTATTACAAAGGAAGGGAATTTACAGTTTGTGAAAATAATGCATTGATTTATTGATTCATTGATTTATGTACATTTATTGATTTAATTACTTTAATGCGGAATATAATGATAGTAATTTAGTCATAAGAAATAGTTCGGAAATATTCACCAAAGATATCATATTTATAAAATATTATAATAATGTATATATATATATAAACAAACGATTAAGATTTGAAATTAAGAATTAAATAATAATATATCAATTAATTACTTAAATAAATAATTATAATAATTCTACGAGTATTTATGTTATAATATCTATGACGCAATTGATTTACATCTAACCTACATCAACGCACGCAAACAGATACAACACGGATATCCGAGGAAACTAATCGAGATGTGGAACTATTACAGTGATGAGTGAAACCTCGGTGCGCGCACACGTTAACGCACTGAACCAGGCTACATCATACATCGAAGTGCCACTCTTATGTAACAGTGGATATATTAACTACTCTAGTATTATCTTATGTTATAACATATACGATCATATAATTCAATGATGAATTTTGTTTTATTTTCTATTTTTCTATTTATTATTTTATAATATGAATTCATTTATATAATTAATTGTATCTAATATACACCATTATATTTTAAGAAGACACGAATTATATTATTATAAATTGTATGTCGATATTATAATAAACAATTATATAATTTTTAATATTACTACTTTATTTTAAATATATTAAATGGATGCATATTAAATAAAAATGTATGTGGGAGCCATCATTTAAATTAATTGTATATAAATAAATCAGATTTATCATTCCTCTCCAACAGGCAAGGAATAATGGGGAAATTAATAAACAAGTTAATGTTTTTACTAGAATTTCCCCAATCATCATATTTTTGGATAGTCTAGATTCTCATAAAATAAATAAAATATACGTATGATTAAGGATTTAAAAAATTAAAATTACTCTAAAAAGAGAGAAAGTATGATATAACTTGTTTATATATAAATTGTTAAAAATAAAAAAAATGGAGTTGCAACTGAATACCTTACATAAAACAAAAATAATATTTTTGATTATATTATTTTTTTTGATTTTAATTTTTTTTTTTTTTTTAAATTAATAATTGAATTAATGATTATTTATATATATATATACATATATATATATATATATATATATATATATATATATATATATACATATAAATTATAATACTGAAAAGAACAATACCTTATATAAACGAAATAAAACATGAAGATTATATATAATAAAATAAAAATTATAGATAAAAAAAAAGTTAATACTGTAGGGGAAAATATTTTCTATAAACTAATAAACAATATGTAATAAATATATTAAAATAAATGAATACAAAGAAGAAGAATACATTTATTAAAAAATGTATATGAATAATATCTATGAATACTGTTTTAAGAGGTATATTTTTAAAATTATTTTTTTTAATTGAAATACATGGATTTTTCATAATTTCATTCCATTTTTTTTTGACCAGAAAATAATATTGAATTATGATATCATGTATGTTTTATATGGTAGACTATAATTAAAAGTTGAATATCTATATTTAATATATCTCCTTACAAAAATGATATTCATAGTTTTTGGACAATTACCTACACATATATTATGCATAAATAAAATATTCTTATAGATAATAAGATCTCGTAACTTTAATATATTAGAATTAATAAATAGAGAATTTGTCCTAGATAAAATAAAATTTTTTTAAATGTCACTATAATTACGACTCATTGCTGGTTAAGAAATCGAAAATGTTATGTAATATTATAATTACGCAGATAATGAAATAATTTGAATAATTTATATCATTGATTGATAAAATATACATCTGGTAAAAATAAATATTTACTATTATATATTTTAATATAATATTATATAAAAATTAAATATAATATATATATATATACTCGAGTATATGTAGATCCACACATGTCGCAACCATCGATATAAAGAAAGTGGATAAGCAATTGACGCACGCAATGCATGTAAAAGATAGACACGTGAATGACACTTTTATCGATAAATTAACAAAATGGTATCAGTGATTTTGATTGGATATTAGTCATATTATATATGTCAAATATTAAAACAGTAGGCTTTTCGTCGAAATAGATTAAAGTGACTTCTATCTATATCAATGGATTTAAATTATAAATATCAATAAAATCAATAAAATAGTATTATATCTTCAATTTAAATACACAAAATTACGAGAAATGTTGATATTATGTATTTTAAATATATAATTTTATTTTTAGTATAGATAGTACATTAAAATTAGTAGTGATTATTAATATATATATATATGATAAATACATATTATTATAAATAAAAAGTAGTGGGCCAGATCCGGGGGCCAGGTAGTGGGTTTCGACTGCAGCGCTCGTAGCGGATAGTGCCATACACTACATTCAATTGCTTATCCACTTTCTTTATATCGATGGTCGCAACCTTTAAAATTACAAAATGTACTGCTGCCATGGCTTCAGATAATATTAAAAGGAATTATATTATATGTATATATCATAGATTTATAGTTTACTTATAGATTTATAGATTTATGTAAACTATAAATCTATGGTATATATCAATCAAATGTTTTATTGATTTTTAATTTGAATTCTATTTTTTTAAATAAATTCAAATGTAAACATTTAACTATAATATATCATGGTCAACTTTGGTCCATATTATTTTCTATTTAGTTAAATTAATTCATTATAATAATCATAATAATGATTATACATTGAATTCGATTAGAACCCTTAAAATGACCGATGCATAGATTAATAATAATAAATATATATATATATATATATATATATAAGTTTATGATTATATATATATAAATATATTAAATATATTGTAATACATAAATATTCTACCGTAAACAAAATTACAAATATGTGACATTTTTTCATGATTGACACAAACTCGTGATTTTAAATCAACAAAATATCAATGAATGATTTCACAATATTCTAGAAACACTATTGCATTACAAATTAGTTAATATTATTCAATAAACGTTCTTTATACACGTTCTTTATACATAATATTCTGAAGAACATTTTATATTATTGATATGCTTATAATTCTATATAGAATTAGATATCGGTTATATTTAAAAAATAAGTTAAATAATATTTGGAATATTAAATACAATGTTTCACTAATGAGTAATCATTATAATATAATTTCAAATTTATTATCTTAATTATCAATATAATTATGACTATAATAGTTGTTTAAGGGCACGGGGCACGGGTTTTTCGTTTACATGTAAAAGATACAAAAAATGACTCATTTTCAAAACTTAATTCACTAAGTAATTTATATTAAAATTATAAAATTTTTTTTTAGTTGTATACTGATTAATCTGATAATTGTTATTCATAATTTCCAAGTTTTTTTTTTTAATAATCTAAGAGTTATGCATATCTATGTATATGACATACAAAATATTAACAAAAATGTTACAAAAATACCATTTTAAAAATAAATATAAATTTTTATCAATACAAAAACTATAATACTAAAGCTACATATGTTATGGATATAATGCAAACAAAATTAAATAGAATAAAGTAATAAAGTAATATTACTAAACTTATTGAAATTATAATGAACGTAGTTGGTCAAAATAATTATTTTGTATAAATCAAGTTTAAAGTTAAAGTTACATTTTATTGATATTTTACATATAAATGACATATTATATATATATATTTAAATGAATACATGTATATAAATGTAATATAGATATCAGTATAGTTATATAAAATTAATATATAGATATATATATAATGAATACGAATAATAATATAATCAGTATAAATCAGTATAAATAATACATCATATAATCATAACAAAAAAGCATATATAAATTGTATATATGAATGAATACATGAGTATATGTATATAAATGTAATATAGATATCGTTATAGTTATATAAAAATAATATATATATATATTATGTAGAATATATATAATGAATACGAATAATAAACAGTTATATATAGTATATGAGTATATGTATATAAATGTAATATATATATATCATTATAGTTATATGTCAATATGTTATGAATCCAGCTGTCATATTTTATATTTATAATAATAAAAACGCCACCTATACACAATTGCATCATATAATAATCTTTGCTTCAGTTTTTAGATTATGAAATTTGATTTTATAACCACGTAAATATATGCATTTTACGAAATCACATATATAATAAATCAATTATTTCAAAATATTTATTACAAATATTATTTTTTCTTTATAGTTGTTTTAAAATGCTTCTTTTTATTTGTTTTATTTTACGTAAATAAACCATTTTGGTACCATTTTAAAGATAATATTTCAAATATTATAAATAAATAATAAAATAATATTACAAATAATTTTTTTTTTCATGATTTTTACCCGTGCCCTGTGCCCTTAAGTTGATAATTAAATGAAATTATGATGATTTAAAAAAAACCATAGATAATTAAATAATTTATGATTTTAAAATAGTAACTTTATTTATTAAATACATAATATTAACTTAAATATAAATAAATATAGTAATTGATAATTAATTTACACATTGTGGATATTGTTATGAGTGTCGGTATATTATATATAGTGTAAAACGTAAATATGCTACCCTAAAAAACGTTACAAATATGTGACATTCTTGATTGACTTGATTGACAAACTCGTAATTTAAAATATCAATGAATTATTTCACATTATTTTATAGATACACTTTTTATTAATGATTTCATAATGTTATTCAATTATCATCGTATGTATTATATACGCGGTTAATATGATAGTAAGCTATAATATTATAGTAAGCAAAGATATATCTGCTTTTTATTTTCCGATTGAGTTATTTTATCATATTTCATCATAGTATATATATATACTATGTACAGTATACTATATACTAGTACTATGTATAGTATATACTATAGTACTATGTACAGTATATTGTATACATAATTAACAATTTTGATTTTATACAAAATAAATGCAAAAAAATCGTTTTAAATCAATGATTACAATATGATTATATTTAATTCATAATATAATTTAATAGGAATTATATTAATTGAAATGTCTATACATATTATAATTTTTTTTTTTAAATGTGTAGATATATCAATTATACCTTAGTATAATAGTTAGAATGAACACAATGTATTTGTTATCTATGGATATAACAATATAATGTATAAAAATTAATGTATACATATTTATATTTTGTTCAATGAATACATTTTGTATGTAGTTTATGAAATACTATATATCAGAGTAGATATATATATATATATATATATATATATATGAGAGGTAGAAAATATGAAGTTTTGTTTATTTATAATATATATATTTAAATCCATTCTCTTTCAAAATATATAATATAATTGTATTCATATATATATATATATAGTTAAATACGTATAATATGTACACCGTATATATAACTATATATATATATATATGACGTCACCACAATTACGTATCCGTGTGACGAAATACAAAGTTAACAAATACCTACATCGTAAATTACATAACTTCATACATTTACATCATTACATAAATCATATATTGTGATAACGTTTTAAAAATTGTATTTATGTTTATAGACATACAATATTCAATAAATATATGTATACATACATATATATAAATAAATGTATATATAAATATATGTATATATATAGCTGTTGAATCGGGTCATGTTCCGGTAAAATTGTTTGCGTGATTTATAAATGTAATAACTCTATGTTATTTTGTTTGTTTTATTATTATTAGTTCTGTGTTATAAAGTTTGTC
Organism: Osedax fenrisi; assembly: GCA_964019155.1. NCBI lineage: Eukaryota > Metazoa > Annelida > Polychaeta > Sabellida > Siboglinidae > Osedax > Osedax fenrisi. The sequence continues at coordinate 63,991,201 of OZ025243.1, read as the reverse complement.
GTTTTAAAGTTGTAAAACTATTTTTGGCAAACCTATTTTTAACTTTTCAAAATTGTAATTTATTATGAATAATATTTAATAAATACACTATTTAATATGTATAAATATATATATATATATATATATATATATACATATATCTGTATCGCTGTAATTTTAATCTAAATAACTATTGGTAGCTCCCTCAGAATCGCATCTGCTGCAGTAAGGAATAATCTTCCTAGATTGTGTAGAATGTATATCTGACTTTTACCTTTTAAATTATTATTCGTATTTTTATGTGTAACGATTACTATATTTATTTATGTTGTTTACTTTATGTCTACACATACTTTACTTTATGTCTACGCGACTTACGTGTTTAGCTCTATTGTTTTGACTATAGAGGACATTTGTCCTATACATTACGTAACGTAAATATAATAACACATTACGATAGTTATAAATAAACGCTTTGTTATGATCACAATACGATCTCGATACTAGTGACGGGTAATATCTATTTCAATGAACGTATATACGTATTGTTCTATAGCTCGTGGTAATTAGTAATTAGTAATTACCCATTATCACACCAGTAATCGGTAACACAGGTATTTAACTATTTCAGCATAGTTCACATTCCTATATATACACATAAGTTAATCTATCGAATTAATTTCTTTAAATGATTAATATACGTTTGCTATCATATTAACCTCTTATATAATACATAGGTAGACTTACTTGTTAATATTTACATATTTGTTATTAAAATCACCGGTCCTGATCGAGATTTATTTAATATGTTAACACTAAAAATGTGTTTTCCCAAACACGTGTGTGTATGTGTTTGTCTGTGTTTTAAATGTCACTATAATTACTATTCGATGCCAGTTAAGAAATCGTAAATGTTATGTAATATTATAATTATGAAGATAAGTAAATAACCTTAATTATTTATATTATTGATTTAGAAAATATATTTTATTTGCCTTAGGCATCTAGTAAAAATAAATATTAGTTATTATATATTTTAATATTTAAAAATAGGATAAATCACACATGTATATATAAAGTATGTAAATAATCATGTATTTATATCATATCTCACAAGAATTTTGGATATATACAAAATTAAATTAAATTAAAATTAAATTAAATGTTTAACAAATAAAGTCATAATATCAAATATATATATATTTAATTTATATATATATTATAAAGGATAACATAGAAAGATAACAGTTATACGTTTTAGATCTACGTAAATATGTAGATACCTATCGTATACGATATAGGCACTGTTATATATCATATCATATTTATAATCATGTTATATACATGGGGTATTCACTATAATGATGAACGGCATTAATTTACAGATATTGCCATTAAGTATTTATGCCTTTATATATATAGGGGAAATATGGGTAATGTGGCCAGGAGGGTAATGTGTAATTATATAATATTACTTTAAATATACGAATTGTGCACAATACATGTATTATAACTTTAAAACTAAAACTTTTATATTACAAAACTAATAATAACAAACTAAAATAATATAATGTTATTACATTTAAAAGTCACCAAAATAAGTGTATCATAACATGACCCGATTAAACATCCATGTACATACATACACACACACACACACACACATATATATATATATATATATATATATATATATATATATATATATATATTGATTGATTGATTGATTGAATGTTTATTTAGACACTTAAATAAATCATAAATGATTTCTCAAAAGTGTATATAATAGAATACACATAATAAAAGTAGGTAAACAATAAATACCAATAATAATAATACAATAAAATAGAATAAGCCGTACGGAAATTAATTAATAAAATAATAATGACAAACAATATTAGTAATTCAGGTTCCCAACTGAGATCAATTGTTGTATATATTTCATGAATGTTTTATGCGATTTTATGGATCTAATATAGGGCGGGAGTGAATTCCATAGCTTAGGACCAATATAACTCAGTGCCCGAGTATTCATTTTTGAGGGACGTAGAATAGGGGTAGATAGAAGGTGAGATGCATGGTTTCTAAGTGATGGAAGGGGAGCTCTTTTTACAAGAGAAGCAGAAATATATGAAGGGAAATTTGAAGAGTATATTGAGGAATGAACAATAGATAATATGCGATAAGCAGAGCGTTTGTTAAATGTGAACCATGGAGATAGGTGTTGGTATGAGGAAGTAGAGGAATGATCTCGAATACGTAGGTTATATGTTGTACGGATTGATGAACGAATAACTCGATTTAAGGGAGAGATAGATGATAATGGAAGATTTATAAGGATTGAGGAACAGTAATCTATACGTGAGAGTACAAGGGAATTAACTAGAGTTTTAGTAAGAGATACAGTAATTGATTTTCGTATTTTTCTAATTCTAAATAGATGATAATTTGCAGATTTAGTGATGGCAGTAATATGAGGAATGAAGGAAAGAGTAGAATCAAAAATTACACCTAAGTTAGATGCAGTAGGAGAAGGAGATATTACAATATTATCAATAAGAAAAGGAGGGAAGTAAGTTGGTGATGGAGAAAGATTCAACAATTTAGTTTTGGAGGTATTAAGGAGAAGATTATTAGAAATAAGCCATTCTTTAATGTCATTAGCACAATTAGAGAGTTGATTATTGAGACCTGGTGATGAATTAGTTGGAAGAAACATATATAGTTGTATGTCATCTGCATAAATATGGTAATATATATTTGGATATTTAGATATTATGGATGGTAATGGGTATAAATAAATTGAGAAAAGTGAAGGACCGAGTACTGATCCCTGGGGAACACCATATTTCATAGGAGAAGGGGAAGAAAAAGAATTATATATTTTTACACTGCTACTACGGTCAAATAGATATGAAGTAAACCATGAGAGAGCAATGTCTCTAACTCCAAGCAGGTGTAGACGGGACAGTAGAATGTTGTGATCAAGCGTATCGAAAGCACTGGATATGTCCAGCATTACTAGTTGACAGCAGTTTTTAGTATTAATGGTAGAAGTGATTACATCAATTACGTTTAGTAGTGCTGTTTCTGTGGAGTGTCCTCGGCGAAAACCACTTTGTTGAGGAATATGGAGATTATTGGCCGTTAAATAGGAGATTAGTTGACGAGAGACAACCCTTTCCAAAATTTTACTCACCAAAGGTAGCTGAGAAATTGGGCGATAATTGAGAAGTGAATCAGGATCGAGTGAAGGTTTTTTAAGAATGGGAGTGATTATTGCTTGTTTAAAAATTGAAGGTACAGTACCGGAATTTAAGGAATATGAGATGATGTTACAGATAGTTGGACATAGATAATCGGAGTAAAGTTTAAAAATAGATAGTGGAACAGGATCGGAGGGAGATATCGAAGAGGATGCATTTAGTAGTTTAGATATGAGAGATATATGTGGCGGACGAAAAAAACTTAAAAAACATATATATATATATATATATATATATATATATATAAATAATTATATTTATCAAAATGTATTGTTTTATAAAACGTCATCATAATATTGGAGTTATGTAATGATGTACCTGTCAGAAGTTATGTAATTTACGTCGAGTGACACGAATCGTCAACGTTGTATTGCGTCACACATTGTCTACGTAATCGTGATGACGTCATGTATATATTCAATGTCTACATATTACACATATTTAACATGATATAAAAAAAAATATATATAATAATATCAGAATTTAGGTATGACCATGGTAAACGAAGAAGCGCTATGTTTATCTAGTAGTTACCTATTACACTTTCCTAAAGAACAAGTATGAGGAGAAAATTATACTAAAATTAAAATTAAAATTAAAAAAATTAAAATATAATGTTAAGATTTAAAGTTCGTAAAAGAAATATATATGTATATATACATATATTTATTTATTTATTTTATTTATTTATTTAAATCAGACATGAAATACAGAGGTCCATAGAATATAAACGAAAATTAAAAAGAATAAACTAAAAAAAAAAACAATTAATCTAAGAAACGAAATTTAAAATACTATACAAACAATGAGTTATACCACATGGTAAACAGTGGCGATGGGAACACAATATCATATTCATATAATTGAACAATTAGTGAATTACACGATAATTGTATTAGTTTATATAGCGAATAATATGACTTGCGTAATTTAACAGTTAAATTATTAACATAATCGTTAAAAAACATTAAAGAGGCACTATTTCTACGTCTGTAGTTCATAACAATACGATAAGCATTATTATAAGCTATATTAAGTTTAGCCATGCAATATCTATTTGGTATCCATATGCTACTAAGGTATATATTAGAAACAAATGTTTTAAATAGAATAATTTTTGTATCCTTAGAGCAATGATTAAAGTTATATGATATTGCATAGCTTTGTTTATATAACTTTTTAATATTACTATATATATATCAATATCATCAGATAAGTCCTCTGAAATCCAATGTCCAAGATATCTATATGATTTGACAACTTTTAGAAGTTTATTATCTATATATAATTTCACAGGTTTATGATATGATTTATCAAAATAAATTGGTAAAATAACCGATTTATCAATATTAAACGTTATATGGTTATGGCTAGAAAACTCTTCACAACAACTTATCAACAACTGCAAACCCCCTAGTGATGGTGAAAATAATGCTATATCATCTGCATAACATAGATTATTTATGATATTTCCATTTAAGCAATAACCTGAATGTATTTCATTTAATTTCTTAATCATAGGATTAGTATATAAATTAAATAACAATGGTGAGAGAATTCCACCTTGACGAATACCCCTTGTAACAGGAAAGCTATCCGAAGAATTATTACACCATTTAATATATATTCGTTGGTTTCTATACCAGTAATTTAAAAAATTAATTATGTATAAAGGAATATTATTATCTATTAATCTTTGAAATAAAATGTTATGATTAATTTTATCAAAAGCTTTGGAAGCATCTAAAAATGCTACGAACATATTAGTGTTATTATTATTATAATCTGTTAAATATTGCTTAAGGGCAAACACACACATTTCAGTACCAAGATTTTTTTAAAAGCCAAATTGATTATCCATAGTAATTAATAATGAAGATATTCTATTATGTATGACCTTTTCAATTATCTTACAGATAATATTAGATATACATATAGGCCGATAATTAGTGGAATCATTCGACCTTTTATTTTTATTTTTAACTATAGGTAAAATATAAGATAACATTAGCTTCTTCGGGAAATACGAATGCCGCAACATATTATTAATTAGTAGCATTATTAATTCAATTACAAAACTATTCGCGTGAGAAATATGTTCTATAGATATTCCATCAGGGCTTATAGCTTTACCCCCTTTAATTGATTTAATTATAGATGAAATTTCAGCATAGTTAGTATATTCAATGTCATTAACATTAATAGTATTGTAAGGATAAGGTATATCAGTAGTACTGTTAAATAAATTATTAAAATAGTTATACCAGAATTTAGTAATATTAACTATACCATATTCATTTTCAATGTTATTGGTGCGGAAGAGTTTTTTTTCTTCAGATTGTTTGAAATCACCTTCCAAAAATTAAACCATATATATATATATATATATATATATATATATATATATATATACACACATATCCAGTAAATTGTTGTGTTTTTTGTCCGTGTTTTACCTCGTGTAAAATCTGGACATTTTACACGGTAGAAATTTAAAACATAATTATAAGTTAATATATGATATAGAAATTAATCTTCAATTATAATTATCTATAGATATAATAATGTATTTACATTTATTATACAAAAAAAAATAATTGTTTTATATAAATATCAATAGATTTGTAAGATGATTAATTTCCGTGTATATACACATAATATTACACCGACATAAATCACTATATTATTATTATTATTATTATTACTATTCGATGCCAGTTAAGAAATCGTAAATGTTATGTAATATTATAATTATGAAGATAAGTAAATAACCGTAATTATTTATATTATTGATTTAGAAAATATATTTTATTTGCCTTAGGCATCGAGTAAAAATAAATATTAGTTATTATATATTTTAATATTTAAAAATAGGATAAATCACACATGTATATATAAAGTATGTAAATAATCATGTATTTATATCATATCTCACAAGAATTTTGGATATATACAAAATTAAATAAAATGTTTAACAAATAAAGTCATAATATCATATATATTTAATTTATATATATACACATAATATTACACCGACATAAATCACTATATATAAAAATAAATAATATAATTTAATTTAACATAAGTTATAGAATAGTATTAAATCTACTCTTTATTATAGAGTATTTAAATTAATAATTATTTTTTTAAATGTGTGTATTGTTCGTGTAAATCACAGACTATATGTCCGTGTTTTACAGAGACTAAATATCAGTGTATTACATTTACAAAATGGACATTTTGTTACTATAATATTCATTTACAAATACATTATTTATTTTAATATAGAAAAATATACTATTTTACCTTTTCTATATTTTGTTATATAGATCTAATTTAGTACTAGTGTACATTAATTATCAATTACTATTTTTATTTATATTTAAGTTAATATTATGTATTTAATAAATAAAGTTACTATTTTAAAATCAAAAATATTTAAGTATCTATGGTTTTTTTTAATCATCATAATTTCATTTAATTGTCAACTTAAAAACTATTATAATCATAATTATATTGATAATTAAGATAATAAATTTGAAATAATATTATAATGATTACTCATTAGTGAAACATTGTATTTAATATTCCAAATATTATTAAACTTATTTTTTAAATATAACCGATATGTAATTCTATATAGAATTATAAGCATATCAATAATATAAAATGTTCTTCAGAATATTATGTATAAAGAACGTGTATAAAGAACGTGTATTGAATAATATTAACTAATTTGTAATGCAATAATGTTTCTAGAATATTGTGAAATCATTCATTGATATTTTGTTGATTTAAAATCACGAGTTTGTGTCATCCGTGAATAAATGTCACGTATTTGTAATTTTGTTTACATTAGAATATTTATGTATTACAATATATCTATACATAGATAATAATACACTTATATATATATATATATATATATATATATATATATTCATTATTATTTATCTATGCATCGGTAATTTTAAGGGTTCTTATCGAATTCAATGTATAATCATTATTATGATTATTATAATGAATTAATTTAATTATATAGAAAATAATATGGAATAAAGTTGAACAGGATATATTATATACCTATAGTTAAATGTTTACATTTGAATTTATTTTGAAAAATAGAATTCAAATTAAAAATCAATACAATATTTGATTGATATATACATATAATATAATTCCTTTTAATGGGACGCACTACACTGGTTTGGTTTACATGTAAAATATGCGAACAAATTCTATTTTTAGAAATCTATTAACTCAAAAAATATTCCCTTTTTTTTATCTATTAATAATATTCCATATTTGTATATTATATGTTGAAATTTATAGATGTTTACACTTCTTTATGTTATACATTTCTAAAAAAAATAATTGAAATATCTGATAAAAACACGTTAATTTTCCAACTAAATTGCAAATTAAAATTTGTTAAATGAATATTTTTTAATTTTGACAAATAACTTTAATATAACAGGTTTTAATCTAGTTATATTGAAGAAAAAAAAATATTCAATTGTACAAAAGTTAATACTAGTTATGTCAGCATGATTGGTCAAAAATAATAATTCTGAGTAAATCAAGTTTCAAATATAATATATGAATATAAACAATATGAATATACATGTACAAATAATATAATATAAATAAAATGAATAATGCAATGAACATAATTTAAACACCACTTAAAAGATAATATGTGAAGTAAATTTTACATTAATATAAAAATTGAAAATTAATATTTTTCCGAAAAAAACGAGTGTATTGCGTCCCCTTAATATTATATGACGCCATGGCAGCAGACAATTTTGTAATTTTAAAGGTTGCGACATGTGTAGATCTATATATACTCGAGTATATATATTTAATAACATATATATATGTTATAACAATAACGCAAGATATGAATATATTAACGATTATAGCTTTCCTTTTAATTTTGCAACGGTGTATTATTAACTCAAGATCAATTGTTAGTCATTTATATATATATATATATATATATATATATATATATATATTATATTAGTTACATTATGTTGAATTATTAATTATAATTAGAATATAAAATTATATAATATTATATTAATTATATATTATATATATATATATATATATATATATATGTATATATATTATATTATATTTAATTTTTATATATTATTATATTAAAATATATAATAGTAAATATTTATTTTTACCATATGCATATGTTATCAGTCAATGATATAAATTATTCAAATTATTTCATTATCTGCGTAATTATAATATTACATAAAATTTTCGATTTCTTAACCAGCAACGAGTCGTCATTATAGTAACATTTAAAAACACAGACAAATACACACACGTGTGTATACAATAGTGTTTGGGAAAACACTTTTTCAGTAATGTCATATTAGATAAATTTCGATTACGGATCGTTGATTTTAATAATAAATATTGAAATATTAACGAGTAAATGTTACTTTCGTAAGTATATAAGGAGCCGCCGTGAATATTATTTTAGATAAACACACTTATTAATATTATATTTAATAACGTATAACAATAACGCAAGATATGAATATATTAACGATTATAGCATTCATTTTAATTTTGCAACGGTGTATTATTAACTCTAGATCAATTGTTAGTCATTTATATATATATTATATTAGTTACATTATGTGGAATTATTAATTATAATTATGATATAAAATTATATAATATTATATTAATTATATAATTAATATAATATTCGAATATAAAATAATAATATATTTAATTCTATAGGATTACAAGAAAATTCACGAAAATAGTCCATCTTTCATAGGTTATTATGATTTTCTTTAATTTAATTAATTAATATTAATTTATTAATGATGGATCATTATTTAATTAATTCATTAAAATTAATTTAAGTATTGGTATTACTTGAATTAATATGTATTTATTGTAGCATTAACTTCTATAAATAGAATAAAATAATTACTTAGGTTTATTACATAATAATCACTTGTTCTCAACTCCGATAGATGACATGACATTTTGGGATCATTACAACCTTACCTATCGAATACTAAATTATACAAAACATGATATCACGAAAGAAGATTTCAGGAAAGAGTTGAAAAGAGAATTTGATGTAAATATTACATGTCTTGATACATCTTTAATATTTATGATATATTTATATTCCTAATGCGTATTATTAACATTTCCTATAATATGTCCTCTATTTACTTGTAGGAGTGGTCAAGAAATTCAATGTTCACATTTACGTATTTAGACGATGAGACTGTGGGAAGAGAAGATATTAAGATTAATGTGCATACATCTGATACAATGTTGTTAGTATAATAATTATACTCACACTAATATTATGCACATATATTTAAATATAGATATATTATCTAATATACAATATGACGTAACTATTAACTCTAGTGATGACGTAACCATCACGATGATGCAATACACAGGATCACGTGCAATCAAACACTTGGAGATGCGCTAGTCCACGCAGCCCTTCCTCAGGCTGGATATATTCATCTGAATGACGACTACAGGTGGGAAGCCAAACATACAGGTTTGTACCATACGCTTACGCACATGCGCAGATATATAGGTCATCATATACTCATTATCGCTGTTTTTGATTTGATACTAGTAGTTCAGTAGGAAATGGTATATTCCACGCCTATCGATATATAACCTATTTTAAATATTATCCTGGCTTACATTTACTCAATAATCAATATTATATATATATATATATATATATATTATAAAGTAAAGTATGTAGGTATATCGAGTAATGTATTATAAAAGTATATGCGTATACGAATAATACCCTATAGAGTATTACAATATATAATCAATATATTTAATATATTTTATTATAAATTAAATTTGTTACAATTGGCGCAGCGAACAGAATGAACGTGAAATTAAATATATATACTTTCACGATTGAATAACTTTCTTGAGAACTCGTCAATCATAACCTCATCGCCACGTCCATCTATTTTAGTCGAAACTCCTATCTACTACGTATTCCTACACGAGATCGGTCACGTGCTAGGTCTTGTTCACTCTGGGGATATTAAATCCATAATGTTCCAGTGGATTAATAGAGATCGTGAGAATCCAAACCTCATACCTCGAACTGTTAACAATCTCGTCGATATATACGGTTAGATTTAAATGTAAACGTTATATGTGTGTGTGTGTGTGTATATACTGTAGAAACTTATATTTTATTTAGAATGTATTATTTCATTATAATCATTACATATTAATATTTATTTCTTAATAATATTTAGATAGTGTATGCTCACTGCTACTACTACTACTTCACTTGATTACAACTCTATCAATACGTTATTCATATTTAGGAGACAAGAAACATCCTAGGTATTATCCGATTCCCAAGTGTTCTAATACATTCTGTGAAGGGTTCGATGCCGTCGTGGAAATACAAGGCAGAGTAATAGCTTACAAAGGTAAGTTTATAATTTGTTTAAATACAACTATCTTATTTTTAATATAATACTAATTTTAACAATCATATGAATATATCGATCCATAAATAGAATACATATATGTTATTGATATTATATTGTATCGAATATTATTATTATTAAATTAAACATATATATAATTTTCCAATTAGGAAACGAATTTACAATTATCCCGATAAAAAATAAGAATATAAACGAAGAATCAGAAATAGTACCTTTCTTAATAAGTGATGTATTTGCTAACTTTTCAGGAGACATTAGTTCTGCATTAAAATTTGGAATTAAAAATTCTGAATATCTTTATTTATTTGATAAAGTAAGTTTAAACTAATTTATTTCTTGATACTTATTAACATACTAACTTATGCTATGATATAAATATTATCAATTATTAACTTATATTTTCCAAACAGAATGCTAAAGTGTATAAATACGATCAAATAACTTTTAATAATGGAATCATATCTTCTGCTAATTTAATATTCGATTATCCAAAGAATATAAGTGAGGAATTTGATGGAATACCAGATATAAATATTGTTACATCTTATAAAAGTCCATACAAAATAAGAGATGAGGGAGATGATGATATTATGCATGAATATGTATACTTTTCATTAAAAGGTACATATATGTATACAATTATATATTAAACAATATACTAAATATTCAAACTATATAGTAGTACTCTATATATATATATATGTGTAGTTAAATTAATTTAGATTTACAATTTATTTTAAGCAGACGATTATAAGATATATTATAATAATACTGTATATATAGTAACTAAAAAAATGTAATAGTATTTATATATAATATTTAATTGTATATGTATAATCTAGAATAGAAAATTAAATAAATTAAATTATATAAGTTAAATATATAATAGTTAAGTATATACTTATAAGTGATTATATTAAAATACTCGAATGACTTGACAGAATGACATCGGTACGTATACGATATGTATTTCCAGGATTCGAGGTACTGTCGTAAAGAAAGTATAGCTCCAAATTGCGTAGACAAACAACTGAAGTACTTAGCGGACATAATGGTCATTGATGCCGTGATGCCATCTAGCGTGAAAAATGAGCTAATAATGTTCTCCGGATATGAGTATTATGTAATAGGAAAAAATGATCGCGAAGATGATTATTACAAAGGAAGGGAATTTACAGTTTGTGAAAATAATGCATTGATTTATTGATTCATTGATTTATGTACATTTATTGATTTAATTACTTTAATGCGGAATATAATGATAGTAATTTAGTTATAAGAAATAGTTCACCAAAGATATCATATATATAATATATTATAATAATGTATATATAAACCAACGATTAAGATTTGAAATTAAGAATTAAATAATAATATATCAATTACTTAAATAAATGATGATAATGATTCTACGATTATTTATGTTATAATATCTATGACGCAATTGATTAACATCACGTGATATTCCTGTTATGTTACGTGTTATAACGCACGCGAACTATAGTCTAACTTACATCAACGCACGCAAACAGATACAACACGGATATCCGAGGAAACTAATCGAGATGTGGAACTATTACAGTGATGAGTGAATACCTCGGTGCGCGCACACGTTAACGCACTGAACCAGGCTACATCATACATCGGAGTGCCACTCTTATGTAACAGTGGATATATTAACTACTCATGTATTATCTTATGTTATAACATATACGATCATATAATTCAATGATGAATTTTGTTTTATTTTCTATTTTTCTATTTATTATTTTATAATATGAATTCATTTATATAATTAATTGTATCTAATATACACCATTATATTTGAAGAAGACACGAATTATATTATTATAAATTGTATGTCGATATTATAATAAACAATTATATAATTTTTAATATTACTACATTATTTTAAATAAATTAAATCTGGATGCATATTAAACAAAAATGGATGTGGGAACCATGCTTTAAATTAATTGTATATATACCAAAGATTTTACGAAGTAAAGATATTGCACTCCCTATCTATCTCTAGTACCTCAAAATGTAAATTTAAAATGAAAAAACAACATTAACACTAGATGGCGAAATAGTATATGAAATGTTAAATCATGTGATATTTTAATAAATAAATTGTTATTAATGAAACAACTTTTTTATTATTAATTATATCTAAAAAGCAAAATATGAAACTTATATTACTTTTTCATCCTATTTCAAATGGTATCAATAATTGTATTCTAGCTTCAAAAAAAAATCTCATTGCTATACATATAATATTATATTAAATATATATAATTTATAATATATATCATCATTTATAATATACTATTATATTATATATAAAATATTATACTAATTATATTACATTAATATATATATAGGTATAATATAGTGTTTAATTAAATAAATAATATTATATAATCATTATAATAATGTATAATCAAAAATGACAAATCATTACGAAATATTCACAGCTCCAATTTGCATTTAATATATTAATAATTCATAGTTTTAGATCATTTAAAATTAATATTATATTTTTAAACTTTGAATATAATATTTTTAAAGTATATTACAAATAAATACTTATATTTGAACATATAATGATATAGTTTTCTATGCGATTTTTTTTATTTAAAATACATATACAATATTATCCATATAAAAGAATATTATTAAAATATTGACATTTGATGAAACCACAGTGCTAGAGAGAAAGTTTCTCTCTAGCTCTATGGATGAAACTGACTGTTCAAAATTACATATATAACATTCTTATAATCAGACTATAATCAGTCTAGCGGTATTATAATACCGCTAGATGGCCATATCGAATTATTAGGTTACACAAATATACACAAGTGCAATATCTTTCCTTTGGAAAATCTTTGTATATACTATAGTATATATATATATATATATATATATATATATATATATATATATATATATACTATATATGTACTATATGTTATTTATTATATTTAATTATATTTCAATGATTTCAAAATTTGAATTTTATAAACATTATATAAAAATTACAAATTTTTTATAAATTAAGTTCGATTCGAAGGATGCTTTTTTTAATATGTATATAGAAATTCTAATTAATATAATGTATATTAAATTATATTATGAATTAAATATAATCATATTGTAATCATTGATTTAAAACGATGTTTTGCATTGATTTTGTATACAATCAAAATTTTTACTTATGTATACAATATACTGTACATAGTACTAGTATATACTATACATAGTACTAGTATATAGTATACTGTACATAGTATATATATATACTATGATGAAATATGATAAAATAACTCAATCGGAAAATAAATATGTCATAAAATATGTGTTAAAATATGTCATTTCCATGTAGTAATGTAGTATTGATGCAAATAATGCATTTATTCAAGTATAATAAAGGAATATGTTAAATGTCTAACTTTTCCCTATTAATTAATATTTAATTTCTTAATTATAATTAATATATCATTTATTAATTGATTTTAGATTTTATTTTGTAAATGTATTTTTTTTTAATTATTAATATTATAACATTAATTATATATATATATATATATATATATATAGATATACAGATAGATATATATATATATATATATATATATATATATATATATACATATACAGTCAACTACCGATAAGTCGGACACGCAAGGGATCGGGAAAAGTGTCCGACTTAGCGAGATTTATGAATTATCATAGATTCAGAATATCATGCAAATACGACATGAGATGCGCAGCGCGAGTTAAATGGTTATCTAAATGTGGGATTATGCAACAATTAATAACATAACATGTTGTATTCAATAATATTACTCACTAAAATTATAATATACATTATTTAAAGTAAACATTTCTGACAATTTATAAAAATTCCGACTTATCCAGTATAACAATCATAAAAATGACAATAATATGTGTCCGACTTATAGAGAAGTCCGACTTATCCAATCAAAATTATCCGACTTATCCGATAAATTTAACATGGAACTAGATACAAATCTAACCAAACCAACTAAATATGTCCGACTTATCGAGAAGTCCGACTTATCCGTAGTCCTACTTACCGAGAGTTGACTGTATATATATATATATATATATATATATATATATATAGTTATATCTTACTATAATATTAACCGTGTATATAATACAGAATATGATAATTGAATAACATTATGAAATCATTAATGAAAAGTGTATTTAGAATAATGTGAAATAATTCATTGATATTTTGTTTATTTAAATCACGAATTTGTCAATCATGAATGTCACATATTTGTAACGTTGTTTATAGTAGAATATTTACGTTTTACACTATATCTAATATACTGATACTCATAACAATATCCACACACATATATATATTTATATGTTTTTTTATTTTGTATATTGCATTTGTATGAGATATTACAAATGTGTAAAGTTCTCAGTGTGCGTTTTTTGTAACGTAACATAGTACCAAATTCTAGCAAGCATTTTTCTTAAAGTACCACAGTACCACAATTCCATATTTATTCTTATACATGTAAATACATATGGGATGTTGGAACGTTGGTATATGGTACGTTGGTATGTTGGGATGTTGACTTTCGTGTATACGTACCAACGTATACGTTGGTATACCAAAGTACCATAGTACCACAGTCCCAACGTACTAAAGTACCAACGTACCATAGTACCATCTGCATTTACATGTATAAGCATACAGATGGGACTGTGGTACTGTGGTACGTTACAAAAAACGCACCCTGAGAAATTCATACATATGCAATATACAAAATTTAAAAACATTTATATATATATATATATATATATATATATATTATATGTTGTTATTGTTATGAGGGGAGACTATCAAAAGGACGAGTTGAGGGTTAGAGGTTACATTTGAAATACGAGTTAATAGTATATATATATATATATATCTATATATATATATATATATATATATATATATATACATATATTTTATTTTAATTTGTGGGTTATTTGGTTTAATTGGTTTAGTTTTGCCCTGCTTGTATTTTTGTAGCTGCATTACATCCCAAAATGAGCCTATATAAATTTATTTCACATTTAATATTTAACCATTTGCTACGCAACTTGTCCTTTTTGATCGTAACCCTTCATGTGTATCAGTATATTACATATAATGTATAATATAAATATTCTACCATAAACAACGTTACAAATATGTGAAATTCTTGATTGACTTGATTGACAAACTCGTAATTTAAATCAACAATATATAAATTAATTATTTCACATTATACTAAATACACTTTTCATTAATGATTTCATAATGTTATTCAATTATCATATTGTGTATTATATACGCGGTTAATATGATAGTAAGCTATAACTATATATATATATATATATATACACAATTAATGTTATAATATTAATAATTAAAAAAAAGTACATTTACAATATATATATATATATATATATATATATATATATATATATAAAAAAAAATACATGTAAAATATAAGAAACTAAAAATCAATTAATAAATTATTTATTAATTATAATTAAGAAATTAAATATTAATTTATAGAGAAAAGTGAGACATTTAACATATTCCTTTAGTATACTATAAATATATATACTTGAATAAATGTATTATTTTCATCAATACTACATTACTACCATGGAAATGACATATATTAACACATATTTTATGACATATTTATTTACCGCCTGAGTTATTTTATCATATTTCATCATAGTATATATATATATACTATGTATATTGTACAGTAGCTATGTACTAGTACTATGTATAGTGTATAATATAGTACACATACTATACTATAGTATACTATGTACACTGTACACATTGTACAGTATACTGTATACAGATTTAATTATGAAAACAATTTTAATTTGATACAAAATCAATGCACAAAATCGTTTTAAATCAATGTTTAATATATGATTATATTTAATTCATAATATAATTTAATATACATTATTTTAATTAAAATTTTACATATTATAAAAAAGCATCCTTCTAACTTAATTTATAAATAATTTGTACTCTTTATAAAATATTTAAAAATAATTAAAAATATGAGTGTATTTTATTTTTAAAATAAATAATAGGTGAAAGTAACCTAATACGGACACTTTAACAATAAATGGTCTTAACATTTTATGACTCATTATTTTTATTCAAAAATAACAATATATTAATATTATTTGATTATAGATATTATTGTGATTTTGAAATTGTATTTAATCTTTTAATTCCATGGATAAAGGGGGGTATCCGTATTCGGTACCCATGTCCGAATACGGACACCCTGTGTTATAATACGGATACCCTATATACTACTATATAAACTATATGTTATTGATGAATCAATCAGATAAATTACAATTACATTATTTATAATTAATTGTATGAACAATTTATTCTAATTTAATTAGTTAATAATTTATTTATTTTTATTATTTTTTAATTAATAATACAATTTAAGTATCTAAATAATAAAAATTGTAGATTTATCTTTATTGGTGGTATTAATATTATAACTCGATTTGTATATCAGAATAGTTCATACGCTGCGCGATGATTAGTTTTAGGGTGTCGGTATTAAGACATATAGAGTGTCCGTATTAGGGACTTATATGACCTCTAGATATATGCTTATAACTTATTGAATATTTGTTTACAAATATAGAAATTATATATATAATTTTTAGAATGTTTTATTTTTTAATAATATAGTGTTATATTTTATATCGATACATTTGTATATTCTTGAGAAGGTTTTAAGCTAACTCTAGCTAACTCTAGCTAACTCTAGCTAACTCTAGGTAACTCTAGCTAACTTTAGCTAACTCTAGCTAACTCTAGGTAACTCTAGCTAACTCTAGCTAACTCTAGCTAACTTTAGCTAACTCTAGCTAAATCTAGGTAACTCTAGCTAACTCTATCTAACTCTAGCTAACTCTAGCTAACTCTAGGTAACTCTAGGTAACTCTAGGTAACTCTAGGTAACTCTAGGTAACTCTAGCTAACTCTAGGTAACTCTAGCTAACTCTAGCTAACTCTAGCTAACTCTATCTAACTCTATCTAACTCTAGGTAACTCTAGGTAACTCTAGCTAACTTTAGCTAACTCTAGCTAACTCTAGCTAACTCTAGGTAACTCTAGGTAACTCTAGCTAACTCTAGCTAACTCTAGCTAACTCTAGCTAACTCTAGGTAACTCTTGGTAACTCTAGCTAACTCTAGGTAACTCTAGCTAACTTTAGCTAACTCTAGCTAACTCTAGGTAACTCTAGCTAACTTTAGCTAACTCTAGCTAACTCTAGCTAACTCTAGGTAACTCTAGCTAACTCTAGCTAACTCTAGCTAACTCTAGCTAACTCTAGGTAACTCTAGGTAACTCTAGCTAACTTTAGCTAATTCTAGCTAACTCTAGCTAACTCTAGGTAACTCTAGGTAACTCTAGGTAACTCTAGCTAACTCTAGTTAACTCTAGCTAACTCTAGATGACTCTAGCTAATTCTAGGTAACTCTAGGTAACTCTAGCTAACTCTAGCTAACTCTAGCTAACTCTAGCTAACTCTAGCTAACTCTAGGTAACTCTAGCTAACTTTAGCTAACTCTAGCTAACTCTAGGTAACTCTAGCTAACTCTAGCTAACTTTAGCTAACTTTAGCTAACTCTAGCTAACTCTAGCTAACTCTAGCTAACTCTAGCTAACTCTAACTAAATCTAGCTAACTCTAGCTAACTCTAGGTAACTCTAGGTAACTCTAGGTAACTCTAGCTAACTCTAGCTAACTCTAGCTAACTCTAGCTAACTCTAGGTAACTCTAGGTAACTCTAGCTAACTCTAGCTAACTCTAGCTAACTCTAGCTAACTCTAGGTAACTCTAGGTAACTCTAGCTAACTCTAGGTAACTCTAGCTAACTTTAGCTAACTCTAGCTAACTCTAGGTAACTCTAGCTAACTTTAGCTAACTCTAGCTAACTCTAGCTAACTCTAGGTAACTCTAGCTAACTCTAGCTAACTCTAGCTAACTCTAGCTAACTCTAGGTAACTCTAGGTAACTCTAGCTAACTTTAGCTAACTCTAGCTAACTCTAGCTAACTCTAGGTAACTCTAGGTAACTCTAGGTAACTCTAGCTAACTCTAGCTAACTCTAGCTAACTCTAGATGACTCTAGCTAATTCTAGGTAACTCTAGCTAACTCTAGCTAACTCTAGCTAACTCTAGCTAACTCTAGCTAACTCTAGCTAACTCTAGGTAACTCTAGCTAACTTTAGCTAACTCTAGCTAACTCTAGGTAACTCTAGCTAACTCTAGCTAACTCTAGCTAACTCTAGGTAACTCTAGCTAACTCTAGCTAACTCTAGCTAACTCTAGCTAACTCTAGGTAACTCTAGGTAACTCTAGCTAACTTTAGCTAACTCTAGCTAACTCTAGCTAACTCTAGGTAACTCTAGGTAACTCTAGGTAACTCTAGCTAACTCTAGCTAACTCTAGCTAACTCTAGATGACTCTAGCTAATTCTAGGTAACTCTAGCTAACTCTAGCTAACTCTAGCTAACTCTAGCTAACTCTAGCTAACTCTAGCTAACTCTAGATAACTCTAGCTAACTCTAGCTAACTCTAGCTAACTCTAGATAACTCTAGGTAACTCTAGCTAACTCTAGCTAACTCTAGCTAACTCTAGCTAACTCTAGCTAACTCTAGGTAACTCTAGGTAACTCTAGCTAACTTTAGATAACTCCAGCTAACTCTAGATAACTCTAGATAACTCTAGCTAACTCTAGCTAACTCTAGGTAACTCTAGGTAAATCTAGCTAACTCTAGCTAACTCTAGCTAACTCTAGGTAACTCTAGGTAACTCTAGCTAACTCTAGGTAACTCTAGGTAACTCTAGCTAACTCTAGCTAACTCTAGCTAACTTTAGCTAACTCTAGCTAACTCTAGGTAACTTTAGCTAACTCTAGCTAACTCTAGCTAACTCAAGCTAACTCTAGCTAACTCTAGCTAACTCTAGCTAACTCTAGCTAACTCTAGGTAACTCTAGGTAACTCTAGCTAACTCTAGCTAACTCTAGCTAACTCTAGCTAACTCTAGGTAACTCTTGGTAACTCTAGCTAACTCTAGGTAACTCTAGCTAACTTTAGCTAACTCTAGCTAACTCTAGGTAACTCTAGCTAACTTTAGCTAACTCTAGCTAACTCTAGCTAACTCTAGGTAACTCTAGCTAACTCTAGCTAACTCTAGCTAACTCTAGCTAACTCTAGGTAACTCTAGGTAACTCTAGCTAACTTTAGCTAACTCTAGCTAACTCTAGCTAACTCTAGGTAACTCTAGGTAACTCTAGGTAACTCTAGCTAACTCTAGTTAACTCTAGCTAACTCTAGATGACTCTAGCTAATTCTAGGTAACTCTAGGTAACTCTAGCTAACTCTAGCTAACTCTAGCTAACTCTAGCTAACTCTAGCTAACTCTAGGTAACTCTAGCTAACTTTAGCTAACTCTAGCTAACTCTAGGTAACTCTAGCTAACTCTAGCTAACTTTAGCTAACTTTAGCTAACTCTAGCTAACTCTAGCTAACTCTAGCTAACTCTAGCTAACTTTAGATAACTTTAGCTAACTCTAGCTAACTCTAGCTAACTCTAGCTAACTCTAGCTAACTCTAACTAAATCTAGCTAACTCTAGCTAACTCTAGGAAACTCTAGCTAACTCTAGCTAACTCTAGCTAACTCTAGGTAACTCTAGCTAACTCTAGCTAACTCTAGTTAACTCTAGCTAACTCTAGATGACTCTAGCTAATTCTAGGTAACTCTAGGTAACTCTAGCTAACTCTAGCTAACTCTAGCTAACTCTAGCTAACTCTAGCTAACTCTAGGTAACTCTAGCTAACTTTAGCTAACTCTAGCTAACTCTAGGTAACTCTAGCTAACTCTAGCTAACTTTAGCTAACTTTAGCTAACTCTAGCTAACTCTAGCTAACTCTAGCTAACTCTAGCTAACTCTAACTAAATCTAGCTAACTCTAGCTAACTCTAGGTAACTCAAGGTAACTCTAGGTAACTCTAGGTAACTCTAGCTAACTCTAGCTAACTCTAGCTAACTCTAGGTAACTCTAGGTAACTCTAGCTAACTCTAGCTAACTCTAGCTAACTCTAGCTAACTCTAACTAAATCTAGCTAACTCTAGCTAACTCTATGAAACTCTAGCTAACTCTAGCTAACTCTAGCTAACTCTATGTAACTCTAGCTAACTCTAGCTAACTCTAGCTAACTCTAGGTAACTTTAGCTAACTCTAGCTAACTCTATGTAACTCTAGCTAACTTTAGCTAACTTTAGCTAACTCTAGTTAACTCTAGCTAACTCTAGCTAACTTGAGCTAACTCTAGCTAACTCTAGCTAACTCTAGCTAACTCTAGCTAACTCTAGGTAACTCTAGCTAACTTTAGATAACTCTAGCTAACTCTAGATAACTCTAGCTAACTCTAGCTAACTCTAGATAACTCTAGCTAACTCTAGCTAACTCTAGCTAACTCTAGATAACTCTAGGTAACTCTAGCTAACTCTAGCTAACTCTAGCTAACTCTAGCTAACTCTAGCTAACTCTAGGTAACTCTAGGTAACTCTAGCTAACTTTAGATAACTCCAGCTAACTCTAGATAACTCTAGATAACTCTAGCTAACTCTAGCTAACTCTAGGTAACTCTAGGTAAATCTAGCTAACTCTAGCTAACTCTAGCTAACTCTAGGTAACTCTAGGTAACTCTAGCTAACTCTAGGTAACTCTAGGTAACTCTAGCTAACTCTAGCTAACTCTAGCTAACTTTAGCTAACTCTAGCTAACTCTAGGTAACTTTAGCTAACTCTAGCTAACTCTAGCTAACTCAAGCTAACTCTAGCTAACTCTAGCTAACTCTAGCTAACTCTAGCTAACTCTAGGTAACTCTAGGTAACTCTAGCTAACTCTAGCTAACTCTAGCTAACTCTAGCTAACTCTAGGTAACTCTTGGTAACTCTAGCTAACTCTAGGTAACTCTAGCTAACTTTAGCTAACTCTAGCTAACTCTAGGTAACTCTAGCTAACTTTAGCTAACTCTAGCTAACTCTAGCTAACTCTAGGTAACTCTAGCTAACTCTAGCTAACTCTAGCTAACTCTAGCTAACTCTAGGTAACTCTAGGTAACTCTAGCTAACTTTAGCTAACTCTAGCTAACTCTAGCTAACTCTAGGTAACTCTAGGTAACTCTAGGTAACTCTAGCTAACTCTAGTTAACTCTAGCTAACTCTAGATGACTCTAGCTAATTCTAGGTAACTCTAGGTAACTCTAGCTAACTCTAGCTAACTCTAGCTAACTCTAGCTAACTCTAGCTAACTCTAGGTAACTCTAGCTAACTTTAGCTAACTCTAGCTAACTCTAGGTAACTCTAGCTAACTCTAGCTAACTTTAGCTAACTTTAGCTAACTCTAGCTAACTCTAGCTAACTCTAGCTAACTCTAGCTAACTTTAGATAACTTTAGCTAACTCTAGCTAACTCTAGCTAACTCTAGCTAACTCTAGCTAACTCTAACTAAATCTAGCTAACTCTAGCTAACTCTAGGAAACTCTAGCTAACTCTAGCTAACTCTAGCTAACTCTAGGTAACTCTAGCTAACTCTAGCTAACTCTAGTTAACTCTAGCTAACTCTAGATGACTCTAGCTAATTCTAGGTAACTCTAGGTAACTCTAGCTAACTCTAGCTAACTCTAGCTAACTCTAGCTAACTCTAGCTAACTCTAGGTAACTCTAGCTAACTTTAGCTAACTCTAGCTAACTCTAGGTAACTCTAGCTAACTCTAGCTAACTTTAGCTAACTTTAGCTAACTCTAGCTAACTCTAGCTAACTCTAGCTAACTCTAGCTAACTCTAACTAAATCTAGCTAACTCTAGCTAACTCTAGGTAACTCAAGGTAACTCTAGGTAACTCTAGGTAACTCTAGCTAACTCTAGCTAACTCTAGCTAACTCTAGGTAACTCTAGGTAACTCTAGCTAACTCTAGCTAACTCTAGCTAACTCTAGCTAACTCTAGGTAACTCTAGGTAACTCTAGCTAACTCTAGGTAACTCTAGCTAACTTTAGCTAACTCTAGCTAACTCTAGGTAACTCTAGCTAACTTTAGCTAACTCTAGCTAACTCTAGCTAACTCTAGGTAACTCTAGCTAACTCTAGCTAACTCTAGCTAACTCTAGCTAACTCTAGGTAACTCTAGGTAACTCTAGCTAACTTTAGCTAACTCTAGCTAACTCTAGCTAACTCTAGGTAACTCTAGGTAACTCTAGGTAACTCTAGCTAACTCTAGCTAACTCTAGCTAACTATAGATGACTCTAGCTAATTCTAGGTAACTCTAGGTAACTCTAGCTAACTCTAGCTAACTCTAGCTAACTCTAGCTAACTCTAGCTAACTCTAGGTAACTCTAGCTAACTTTAGCCAACTCTAGCTAACTCTAGGTAACTCTAGCTAACTCTAGCTAACTTTAGATAACTTTAGCTAACTCTAGCTAACTCTAGCTAACTCTAGCTAACTCTAGCTAACTCTAACTAAATCTAGCTAACTCTAGCTAACTCTAGGAAACTCTAGCTAACTCTAGCTAACTCTAGCTAACTCTAGGTAACTCTAGCTAACTCTAGCTAACTCTAGCTAACTCTAGGTAACTTTAGCTAACTCTTGCTAACTCTAGGTAACTCTAGCTAACTTTAGCTAACTTTAGCTAACTCTAGTTAACTCTAGCTAACTCTAGGTAACTCTAGCTAACTCTAGCTAACTTTAGCTAACTCTAGCTAACTCTAGCTAACTCTAGCTAACTCTAGCTAACTCTAGGTAACTCTAGCTAACTTTAGATAACTCTAGCTAACTCTAGCTAACTCTAGGTAACTCTAGCTAACTCTAGCTAACTCTAGCTAACTCTAGGTAACTTTAGCTAACTCTAGCTAACTCTAGGTAACTCTAGCTAACTTTAGCTAACTTTAGCTAACTCTAGTTAACTCTAGCTAACTCTAGGTAACTCTAGCTAACTCTAGCTAACTTTAGCTAACTCTAGCTAACTCTAGCTAACTCTAGCTAACTCTAGCTAACTCTAGGTAACTCTAGCTAACTTTAGATAACTCTAGCTAACTCTAGATAACTCTAGCTAACTCTAGCTAACTCTAGATAACTCTAGCTAACTCTAGCTAACTCTAGCTAACTCTAGGTAACTCTAGGTAACTCTAGCTAACTCTAGCTAACTCTAGCTAACTCTAGCTAACTCTAGCTAACTCTAGGTAACTCTAGGTAACTCTAGCTAACTTTAGATAACTCCAGCTAACTCTAGATAACTCTAGCTAACTCTAGCTAACTCTAGCTAACTCTAGGTAACTCTAGGTAACTCTAGCTAACTCTAGCTAACTCTAGGTAACTCTAGGTAACTCTAGCTAACTCTAGGTAACTTTAGCTAACTCTAGCTAACTCTAGCTAACTCAAGCTAACTCTAGCTAACTCTAGCTAACTCTAGCTAACTCTAGCTAACTCTAGCTAACTCTAGCTAACTCTAGCTAACTCTAGGTAACTCTAGGTAACTCTAGGTAACTCTAGCTAACTCTAGCTAACTCTAGCTAACTTTAGCTAACTCTAGCTAACTCTAGGTAACTCTAGCTAACTTTAGCTAACTCTAGCTAACTCTAGCTAACTCTAGCTAACTTTAGCTAACTCTAGCTAACTCTAGCTAACTCTAGGTAACTCTAGCTAACTCTAGCTAACTCTAGGTAACTCTAGGTAACTCTAGCTAACTTTAGCTAACTCTAGCTAACTCTAGGTAACTCTAGCTAACTTTAGCTAACTCTAGCTAACTCTAGCTAACTCTAGCTAACTTTAGCTAACTCTAGCTAACTCTAGCTAACTCTAGGTAACTCTAGCTAACTCTAGCTAACTCTAGGTAACTCTAGGTAACTCTAGGTAACTCTAGCTAACTTTAGCTAACTCTAGCTAACTCTAGGTAACTCTAGCTAACTCTAGCTAACTCTAGCTAACTCTAGCTAACTCTAGCTAACTCTAGGTAACTTTAGCTAACTCTAGCTAACTCTAGGTAACTCTAGCTAACTTTAGCTAACTCTAGTTAACTCTAGCTAACTCTAGGTAACTCTAGCTAACTCTAGCTAACTCTAGATAACTCTAGCTAACTCTAGCTAACTCTAGCTAACTCTAGGTAACTCTAGGTAACTCTAGCTAACTCTAGCTAACTCTAGCTAACTCTAGCTAACTCTAGCTAACTCTAGGTAACTCTAGGTAACTCTAGCTAACTTTAGATAACTCCAGCTAACTCTAGATAACTCTAGCTAACTCTAGCTAACTCTAGCTAACTCTAGGTAACTCTAACTAACTCTAGCTAACTCTAGCTAACTCTAGATGACTCTAGCTAATTCTAGGTAACTCTAGGTAACTCTAGCTAACTCTAGCTAACTCTAGCTAACTCTAGCTAACTCTAGCTAACTCTAGCTAACTCTAGCTAACTTTAGCCAACTCTAGCTAACTCTAGGTAACTCTAGCTAACTCTAGCTAACTTTAGATAACTTTAGCTAACTCTAGCTAACTCTAGCTAACTCTAGCTAACTCTAGCTAACTCTAACTAAATCTAGCTAACTCTAGCTAACTCTAGGAAACTCTAGCTAACTCTAGCTAACTCTAGCTAACTCTAGGTAACTCTAGCTAACTCTAGCTAACTCTAGCTAACTCTAGGTAACTTTAGCTAACTCTAGCTAACTCTAGGTAACTCTAGCTAACTTTAGCTAACTTTAGCTAACTCTAGTTAACTCTAGCTAACTCTAGGTAACTCTAGCTAACTCTAGCTAACTTTAGCTAACTCTAGCTAACTCTAGCTAACTCTAGCTAACTCTAGCTAACTCTAGGTAACTCTAGCTAACTTTAGATAACTCTAGCTAACTCTAGCTAACTCTAGGTAACTCTAGCTAACTCTAGCTAACTCTAGCTAACTCTAGGTAACTTTAGCTAACTCTAGCTAACTCTAGCTAACTTTAGCCAACTCTAGCTAACTCTAGGTAACTCTAGCTAACTCTAGCTAACTCTAGGTAACTCTAGCTAACTTTAGCTAACTCTAGTTAACTCTAGCTAACTCTAGGTAACTCTAGCTAACTCTAGCTAACTCTAGATAACTCTAGCTAACTCTAGCTAACTCTAGCTAACTCTAGGTAACTCTAGGTAACTCTAGCTAACTCTAGCTAACTCTAGCTAACTCTAGCTAACTCTAGCTAACTCTAGGTAACTCTAGGTAACTCTAGCTAACTTTAGATAACTCCAGCTAACTCTAGATAACTCTAGCTAACTCTAGCTAACTCTAGCTAACTCTAGGTAACTCTAGCTAACTCTAGCTAACTCTAGCTAACTCTAGATGACTCTAGCTAATTCTAGGTAACTCTAGGTAACTCTAGCTAACTCTAGCTAACTCTAGCTAACTCTAGCTAACTCTAGCTAACTCTAGCTAACTCTAGCTAACTTTAGCCAACTCTAGCTAACTCTAGGTAACTCTAGCTAACTCTAGCTAACTTTAGATAACTTTAGCTAACTCTAGCTAACTCTAGCTAACTCTAGCTAACTCTAGCTAACTCTAACTAAATCTAGCTAACTCTAGCTAACTCTAGGAAACTCTAGCTAACTCTAGCTAACTCTAGCTAACTCTAGGTAACTCTAGCTAACTCTAGCTAACTCTAGCTAACTCTAGGTAACTTTAGCTAACTCTAGCTAACTCTAGGTAACTCTAGCTAACTTTAGCTAACTTTAGCTAACTCTAGTTAACTCTAGCTAACTCTAGGTAACTCTAGCTAACTCTAGCTAACTTTAGCTAACTCTAGCTAACTCTAGCTAACTCTAGCTAACTCTAGCTAACTCTAGGTAACTCTAGCTAACTTTAGATAACTCTAGCTAACTCTAGCTAACTCTAGGTAACTCTAGCTAACTCTAGCTAACTCTAGCTAACTCTAGGTAACTTTAGCTAACTCTAGCTAACTCTAGGTAACTCTAGCTAACTTTAGCTAACTTTAGCTAACTCTAGTTAACTCTAGCTAACTCTAGGTAACTCTAGCTAACTCTAGCTAACTTTAGCTAACTCTAGCTAACTCTAGCTAACTCTAGCTAACTCTAGCTAACTCTAGGTAACTCTAGCTAACTTTAGATAACTCTAGCTAACTCTAGATAACTCTAGCTAACTCTAGCTAACTCTAGATAACTCTAGCTAACTCTAGCTAACTCTAGCTAACTCTAGGTAACTCTAGGTAACTCTAGCTAACTCTAGCTAACTCTAGCTAACTCTAGCTAACTCTAGCTAACTCTAGGTAACTCTAGGTAACTCTAGCTAACTTTAGATAACTCCAGCTAACTCTAGATAACTCTAGCTAACTCTAGCTAACTCTAGCTAACTCTAGGTAACTCTAGGTAACTCTAGCTAACTCTAGCTAACTCTAGGTAACTCTAGGTAACTCTAGCTAACTCTAGGTAACTTTAGCTAACTCTAGCTAACTCTAGCTAACTCAAGCTAACTCTAGCTAACTCTAGCTAACTCTAGCTAACTCTAGCTAACTCTAGCTAACTCTAGCTAACTCTAGCTAACTCTAGGTAACTCTAGGTAACTCTAGGTAACTCTAGCTAACTCTAGCTAACTCTAGCTAACTTTAGCTAACTCTAGCTAACTCTAGGTAACTCTAGCTAACTTTAGCTAACTCTAGCTAACTCTAGCTAACTCTAGCTAACTTTAGCTAACTCTAGCTAACTCTAGCTAACTCTAGGTAACTCTAGCTAACTCTAGCTAACTCTAGGTAACTCTAGGTAACTCTAGCTAACTTTAGCTAACTCTAGCTAACTCTAGGTAACTCTAGCTAACTTTAGCTAACTCTAGCTAACTCTAGCTAACTCTAGCTAACTTTAGCTAACTCTAGCTAACTCTAGCTAACTCTAGGTAACTCTAGCTAACTCTAGCTAACTCTAGGTAACTCTAGGTAACTCTAGGTAACTCTAGCTAACTTTAGCTAACTCTAGCTAACTCTAGGTAACTCTAGCTAACTCTAGCTAACTCTAGCTAACTCTAGCTAACTCTAGCTAACTCTAGGTAACTTTAGCTAACTCTAGCTAACTCTAGGTAACTCTAGCTAACTTTAGCTAACTCTAGTTAACTCTAGCTAACTCTAGGTAACTCTAGCTAACTCTAGCTAACTTTAGCTAACTCTAGCTAACTCTAGCTAACTCTAGCTAACTCTAGCTAACTCTAGGTAACTCTAGCTAACTTTAGATAACTCTAGCTAACTCTAGATAACTCTAGCTAACTCTAGCTAACTCTAGATAACTCTAGCTAACTCTAGCTAACTCTAGCTAACTCTAGGTAACTCTAGGTAACTCTAGCTAACTCTAGCTAACTCTAGCTAACTCTAGCTAACTCTAGCTAACTCTAGGTAACTCTAGGTAACTCTAGCTAACTTTAGATAACTCCAGCTAACTCTAGATAACTCTAGCTAACTCTAGCTAACTCTAGGTAACTCTAGCTAACTTTAGATAACTCTAGCTAACTCTAGATAACTCTAGCTAACTCTAGCTAACTCTAGATAACTCTAGCTAACTCTAGCTAACTCTAGCTAACTCTAGGTAACTCTAGGTAACTCTAGCTAACTCTAGCTAACTCTAGCTAACTCTAGCTAACTCTAGCTAACTCTAGGTAACTCTAGGTAACTCTAGCTAACTTTAGATAACTCCAGCTAACTCTAGGTAACTCTAGGTAACTCTAGCTAACTCTAGGTAACTTTAGCTAACTCTAGCTAACTCTAGCTAACTCAAGCTAACTCTAGCTAACTCTAGCTAACTCTAGCTAACTCTAGCTAACTCTAGCTAACTCTAGCTAACTCTAGCTAACTCTAGGTAACTCTAGGTAACTCTAGGTAACTCTAGCTAACTCTAGCTAACTCTAGCTAACTTTAGCTAACTCTAGCTAACTCTAGGTAACTCTAGCTAACTTTAGCTAACTCTAGCTAACTCTAGCTAATTCTAGCTAACTTTAGCTAACTCTAGCTAACTCTAGCTAACTCTAGGTAACTCTAGCTAACTCTAGCTAACTCTAGGTAACTCTAGGTAACTCTAGCTAACTTTAGCTAACTCTAGCTAACTCTAGGTAACTCTAGCTAACTTTAGCTAACTCTAGCTAACTCTAGCTAACTCTAGCTAACTTTAGCTAACTCTAGCTAACTCTAGCTAACTCTAGGTAACTCTAGGTAACTCTAGCTAACTCTAGGTAACTCTAGGTAACTCTAGGTAACTCTAGCTAACTTTAGCTAACTCTAGCTAACTCTAGGTAACTCTAGCTAACTCTAGCTAACTCTAGCTAACTCTAGCTAACTCTAGCTAACTCTAGCTAACTTTAGCTAACTCTAGCTAACTCTAGGTAACTCTAGCTAACTTTAGCTAACTCTAGTTAACTCTAGCTAACTCTAGGTAACTCTAGCTAACTCTAGCTAACTTTAGCTAACTCTAGCTAACTCTAGCTAACTCTAGCTAACTCTAGCTAACTCTAGGTAACTCTAGCTAACTTTAGATAACTCTAGCTAACTCTAGATAACTCTAGCTAACTCTAGCTAACTCTAGATAACTCTAGCTAACTCTAGCTAACTCTAGCTAACTCTAGGTAACTCTAGGTAACTCTAGCTAACTCTAGCTAACTCTAGCTAACTCTAGCTAATTCTAGCTAACTCTAGGTAACTCTAGGTAACTCTAGCTAACTTTAGATAACTCCAGCTAACTCTAGATAACTCTAGCTAACTCTAGCTAACTCTAGCTAACTCTAGGTAACTCTAGGTAACTCTAGCTAACTCTAGCTAACTCTAGCTAACTCTAGGTAACTCTAGGTAACTCTAGCTGACTCTAGGTAACTCTAGGTAACTCTAGCTAACTCTAGCTAACTCTAGCTAACTTTAGCTAACTCTAGCTAACTCTAGGTAACTCTAGCTAACTCTAGGTAACTCTAGCTAACTCTAGCTAACTCTAGCAAACTTTAGCTAACTCTAGCTAACTCTAGCTAACTCTAGGTAACTCTAGCTAACTCTAGCTAACTTTAGCTAACTCTAGCTAACTCTAGCTAACTCTAGCTAACTCTAGCTAATTCTAGCTAACTCTAGGTAACTCTAGGTAACTCTAGCTAACTCTAGCTAACTCTAGCTAACTCTAGGTAACTCTAGCTAACTCTAGCTAACTCTAGCTAACTCTAGCTAACTCTAGGTAACTCTAGCTAACTCTAGCTAACTCTAGCTAACTCTAGGTAACTCTAGGTAATTCTAGCTAACTCTAGCTAACTCTAGCTAACTCTAGCTAACTCTAGCTAACTCTAGGTAACTCTAGGTAACTCTAGCTAACTCTAGGTAACTCTAGCTAACTCTAGCTAACTGTAGCTAACTCTAGCTAACTCTATGTAACTTTAGCTAACTCTAGCTAACTCTAGCTAACTCTAGCTAACTCTAGCTAACTCTAGCTAACTCTAGCTAACTCTAGGTAACTCTAGGTAACTCTAGCTAACTCTAGGTAACTTTAGCTAACTCTAGCTAACTCTAGGTAACTCTAGGTAACTCTAGGTAACTCTAGCTAACTCTAGCTAACTCTAGCTAACTCTAGCTAACTCTAGGTAACTCTAGGTAACTCTAGCTAACTCTAGGTAACTCTAGCTAACTTTAGCTAACTCTAGCTAACTCTAGGTAACTCTAGCTAACTTTAGCTAACTCTAGCTAACTCTAGGTAACTCTAGGTAACTCTAGGTAACTCTAGCTAACTCTAGCTAACTCTAGCTAACACTAGCTAACTCTAGGTAACTCTAGGTAACTCTAGCTAACTCTAGGTAACTCTAGCTAACTTTAGCTAACTCTAGCTAACTCTAGGTAACTCTAGCTAACTTTAGCTAACTCTAGCTAAATCTAGCTAACTCTAGGTAACTCTAGGTAACTCTAGGTAACTCTAGGTAACTCTAGCTAACTTTAGCTAACTCTAGCTAACTCTAGGTAACTCTAGCTAACTTTAGCTAACTCTAGCTAACTCTAGCTAACTCTAGCTAACTTTAGCTAACTTTAGCTAACTCTAGCTAACTCTAGGTAACTCTAGCTAACTCTAGCTAACTCTAGGTAACTCTAGGTAACTCTAGGTAACTCTAGCTAACTTTAGCTAACTCTAGCTAACTCTAGGTAACTCTAGCTAACTCTAGCTAACTCTAGCTAACTCTAGCTAACTCTAGCTAACTCTAGGTAACTTTAGCTACCTCTAGCTAACTCTAGGTAACTCTAGCTAACTTTAGCTAACTTTAGCTAACTCTAGTTAACTCTAGCTAACTCTAGGTAACTCTAGCTAACTCTAGCTAACTTTAGCTAACTCTAGCTAACTCTAGCTAACTCTAGCTAACTCTAGCTAACTCTAGGTAACTCTAGCTAACTTTAGATAACTCTAGCTAACTCTAGATAACTCTAGCTAACTCTAGCTAACTCTAGATAACTCTAGCTAACTCTAGCTAACTCTAGGTAACTATAGGTAACTCTAGCTAACTCTAGCTAACTCTAGCTAACTCTAGCTAACTCTAGCTAACTCTAGCTAACTCTAGGTAACTCTAGGTAACTCTAGCTAACTTTAGATAACTCCAGCTAACTCTAGATAACTCTAGCTAACTCTAGCTAACTCTAGCTAACTCTAGGTAACTCTAGGTAACTCTAGCTAACTCTAGCTAACTCTAGCTAACTCTAGGTAACTCTAGGTAACTCTAGCTGACTCTAGGTAACTCTAGGTAACTCTAGCTAACTCTAGCTAACTCTAGCTAACTTTAGCTAACTCTAGCTAACTCTAGGTAACTCTAGCTAACTCTAGCTAACTCTAGCAAACTTTAGCTAACTCTAGCTAACTCTAGCTAACTCTAGGTAACTCTAGCTAACTCTAGGTAACTCTAGCTAACTCTAGCTAACTTTAGCTAACTTTAGCTAACTCTAGTTAACTCTAGCTAACTCTAGCTAACTCTAGCTAACTCTAGCTAAATCTAGCTAACTCTAGGTAACTTTAGCTAACTCTAGCTAACTCTAGGTAACTCTAGCTAACTATAGGTAACTCTAGGTAACTATAGGTAACTCTAGCTAACTCTAGGTAACTCTAGGTAACTTTAGCAAACTCTAGCTAACTCTAGGTAACTCTAGCTAACTTTAGCTAACTCTAGCTAACTTTAGCTAACTCTAGCTAACTCTAGGTAACTCTAGCTAACTTTAGCTAACTCTAGCTAACTCTAGGTAACTCTAGCTAACTCTAGCTAACTCTAGGTAACTCTAGCTAACTCTAGCTAACTTTAGCTAACTCTAGCTAACTCTAGCTAACTCTAGCTAACTCTAGGTAACTCTAGGTAACTCTAGCTAACTTTAGATAACTCTAGCTAACTCTAGATAACTCTAGCTAACTCTAGCTAACTCTAGATAACTCTAGCTAACTCTAGCTAACTCTAGCTAACTCTAGGTAACTCTAGGTAACTCTAGCTAACTCTAGCTAACTCTAGCTAACTCTAGATAACTCTAGCTAACTCTAGGTAACTCTAGGTAACTCTAGCTAACTTTAGATAACTCTAGCTAACTCTAGATAACTCTAGCTAACTCTAGCTAACTCTAGCTAACTCTAGGTATCTCTAGGTAACTCTAGCTAACTCTAGCTAACTCTAGCTAACTCTAGCTAACTCTAGGTATCTTTAGCTAACTCTAGCTAACTCTAGCTAACTCTAGCTAACTCTAGCTAACTCTAGCTAACTCTAGGTAACTCTAGGTAACTCTAGCTAACTTTAGCTAACTCTAGCTAACTCTAGCTAACTCTAGCTAACTCTAGCTAACTCTAGCTAACTCTAGCTAACTCTAGGTAACTTTAGCTAACTCTAGCTAACTCTAGCTAACTCTAGGTAACTCTAGGTAACTCTAGGTAACTCTAGCTAACTCTAGCTAACTCTAGCTAACTCTAGGTAACTCTAGGTAACTCTAGCTAACTTTAGCTAACTCTAGCTAACTCTAGCTAACTCTAGCTAACTCTAGCTAACTCTAGGTAACTTTAGCTAACTCTAGCTAACTCTAGCTAACTCTAGCTAACTCTAGCTAACTCTAGCTAACTCTAGGTAACTCTAGCTAACTTTAGCTAACTCTAGCTAACTCTAGCTAACTCTATGTAACTCTAGGTAACTCTAGCTAACTCTAGCTAACTCTAGCTAACTCTAGCTAACTCTAGGTAACTCTAGGTAACTCTAGCTAACTCTAGCTAACTTTAGCTAACTCTAGCTAACTCTAGGTAACTTTAGCTAACTCTAGCTAACTCTAGCTAACTCTAGCTAACTCTAGCTAACTCTAGCTAACTCTAGGTAACTCTAGGTAACTCTAGGTAACTCTAGCTAACTCTAGCTAACTCTAGCTAACTCTATGTAACTCTAGCTAACTCTAGCTAACTCTAGCTAACTCTAGGTAACTTTAGCTAACTC
Organism: Osedax fenrisi; assembly: GCA_964019155.1. Taxonomy (NCBI): domain Eukaryota; kingdom Metazoa; phylum Annelida; class Polychaeta; order Sabellida; family Siboglinidae; genus Osedax; species Osedax fenrisi. The sequence goes on along the minus strand of OZ025243.1, from coordinate 63,957,874 downwards.
TAGCTAACTCTAGGTAACTCTAGCTAACTTTAGCTAACTTTAGCTAACTCTAGTTAACTCTAGCTAACTCTAGCTAACTCTAGCTAACTCTAGCTAACTCTAGCTAACTCTAGCTAACTCTAGCTAACTCTAGCTAACTCTAGCTAACTCTAGGTAACTCTAGGTAACTCTAGGTAACTCTAGCTAACTCTAGCTAACTCTAGCTAACTTTAGCTAACTCTAGCTAACTCTAGGTAACTCTAGCTAACTTTAGCTAACTCTAGCTAACTCTAGCTAACTCTAGCTAACTTTAGCTAACTCTAGCTAACTCTAGGTAACTCTAGCTAACTTTAGCTAACTCTAGCTAACTCTAGCTAACTCTAGGTAACTCTAGCTAACTCTAGCTAACTCTAGCTAACTCTAGCTAACTCTAGGTAACTCTAGGTAACTCTAGCTAACTTTAGCTAACTCTAGCTAAATCTAGCTAACTCTAGGTAACTCTAGGTAACTCTAGGTAACTCTAGCTAACTTTAGCTAACTCTAGCTAACTCTAGCTGACTCTAGCTAACTCTAGGTAACTCTAGCTAACTCTAGCTAACTCTAGCTAACTCTAGCTAACTCTAGCTAACTCTAGCTAACTCTAGCTAACTCTAGGTAACTCTAGGTAACTCTAGGTAACTCTAGGTAACTCTAGCTAACTCTAGCTAACTTTAGCTAACTCTAGCTAACTCTAGGTAACTCTAGCTAACTTTAGCTAACTCTAGCTAACTCTAGCTAACTCTAGCTAACTCTAGCTAACTCTAGGTAACTCTAGGTAACTCTAGCTAACTTTAGCTAACTCTAGCTAACTCTAGCTAACTCTAGGTAACTTTAGCTAACTCTAGCTAACTCTAGCTAACTCTAGCTAACTCTAGCTAACTCTAGGTAACTCTAGGTAACTTTAGCTAACTCTAGCTAACTCTAGGTAACTCTAGCTAACTTTAGCTAACTCTAGCTAACTCTAGGTAACTCTAGCTAACTTTAGCTAACTCTAGCTAACTCTAGGTAACTCTAGCTAACTCTAGCTAACTCTAGCTAACTTTAGCTAACTCTAGCTGACTCTAGCTAACTCTAGCTAACTCTAGGTAACTCTAGCTAACTTTAGCTAACTCTAGCTAACTCTAGGTAACTCTAGCTAACTTTAGCTAACTCTAGCTAACTCTAGCTAACTCTAGCTAACTCTAGCTAAATCTAGCTAACTCTAGGTAACTCTAGGTAAATCTAGATAACTTTAGCTAACTCTAGCTAACTCTAGCTAACTCTAGCTAACTCTAGCTAACTCTAGGTAACTTTAGCTAACTTTAGCTAACTCTAGCTAACTCTAGCTAACTCTAGGTAACTCTAGGTAACTCTAGGTAACTCTAGCTAACTCTAGCTAACTCTAGCTAACTCTAGCTAACTCTAGGTAACTCTAGGTAACTCTAGCTAACTCTAGGTAACTCTAACCAAATTTAGCTAACTCTAGCTAACTCTAGGTAACTCTAGCTAACTTTAGCTAACTCTAGCTAACTCTAGCTAACTCTAGGTAACTCTAGCTAACTCTAGCTAACTCTAGCTAACTCTAGCTAACTCTAGGTAACTCTAGGTAACTCTAGCTAACTTTAGCTAACTCTAGCTAAATCTAGCTAACTCTAGGTAACTCTAGGTAACTCTAGGTAACTCTAGCTAACTCTAGCTAACTCTAGATAACTCTAGCTAACTCTAGCTAACTCTAGATAACTCTAGCTAACTCTAGCTAACTCTAGCTAACTCTAGGTAACTCTAGGTAACTCTAGCTAACTCTAGCTAACTCTAGCTAACTCTAGATAACTCTAGCTAACTCTAGGTAACTCTAGGTAACTCTAGCTAACTTTAGATAACTCTAGCTAACTCTAGATAACTCTAGCTAACTCTAGCTAACTCTAGCTAACTCTAGGTATCTCTAGGTAACTCTAGCTAACTCTAGCTAACTCTAGCTAACTCTAGCTAACTCTAGGTATCTTTAGCTAACTCTAGCTAACTCTAGCTAACTCTAGCTAACTCTAGCTAACTCTAGCTAACTCTAGGTAACTCTAGGTAACTCTAGCTAACTTTAGCTAACTCTAGCTAACTCTAGCTAACTCTAGCTAACTCTAGCTAACTCTAGCTAACTCTAGCTAACTCTAGGTAACTTTAGCTAACTCTAGCTAACTCTAGCTAACTCTAGGTAACTCTAGGTAACTCTAGGTAACTCTAGCTAACTCTAGCTAACTCTAGCTAACTCTAGGTAACTCTAGGTAACTCTAGCTAACTTTAGCTAACTCTAGCTAACTCTAGCTAACTCTAGCTAACTCTAGCTAACTCTAGGTAACTTTAGCTAACTCTAGCTAACTCTAGCTAACTCTAGCTAACTCTAGCTAACTCTAGCTAACTCTAGGTAACTCTAGCTAACTTTAGCTAACTCTAGCTAACTCTAGCTAACTCTATGTAACTCTAGGTAACTCTAGCTAACTCTAGCTAACTCTAGCTAACTCTAGCTAACTCTAGGTAACTCTAGGTAACTCTAGCTAACTCTAGCTAACTTTAGCTAACTCTAGCTAACTCTAGGTAACTTTAGCTAACTCTAGCTAACTCTAGCTAACTCTAGCTAACTCTAGCTAACTCTAGCTAACTCTAGGTAACTCTAGGTAAATCTAGGTAACTCTAGCTAACTCTAGCTAACTCTAGCTAACTCTATGTAACTCTAGCTAACTCTAGCTAACTCTAGCTAACTCTAGGTAACTTTAGCTAACTCTAGCTAACTCTAGGTAACTCTAGCTAACTTTAGCTAACTTTAGCTAACTCTAGTTAACTCTAGCTAACTCTAGCTAACTCTAGCTAACTCTAGCTAACTCTAGCTAACTCTAGCTAACTCTAGCTAACTCTAGCTAACTCTAGCTAACTCTAGGTAACTCTAGGTAACTCTAGGTAACTCTAGCTAACTCTAGCTAACTCTAGCTAACTTTAGCTAACTCTAGCTAACTCTAGGTAACTCTAGCTAACTTTAGCTAACTCTAGCTAACTCTAGCTAACTCTAGCTAACTTTAGCTAACTCTAGCTAACTCTAGGTAACTCTAGCTAACTTTAGCTAACTCTAGCTAACTCTAGCTAACTCTAGGTAACTCTAGCTAACTCTAGCTAACTCTAGCTAACTCTAGCTAACTCTAGGTAACTCTAGGTAACTCTAGCTAACTTTAGCTAACTCTAGCTAAATCTAGCTAACTCTAGGTAACTCTAGGTAACTCTAGGTAACTCTAGCTAACTTTAGCTAACTCTAGCTAACTCTAGCTGACTCTAGCTAACTCTAGGTAACTCTAGCTAACTCTAGCTAACTCTAGCTAACTCTAGCTAACTCTAGCTAACTCTAGCTAACTCTAGCTAACTCTAGGTAACTCTAGGTAACTCTAGGTAACTCTTGGTAACTCTAGCTAACTCTAGCTAACTTTAGCTAACTCTAGCTAACTCTAGGTAACTCTAGCTAACTTTAGCTAACTCTAGCTAACTCTAGCTAACTCTAGCTAACTCTAGCTAACTCTAGGTAACTCTAGGTAACTCTAGCTAACTTTAGCTAACTCTAGCTAACTCTAGCTAACTCTAGGTAACTTTAGCTAACTCTAGCTAACTCTAGCTAACTCTAGCTAACTCTAGCTAACTCTAGGTAACTCTAGGTAACTTTAGCTAACTCTAGCTAACTCTAGGTAACTCTAGCTAACTTTAGCTAACTCTAGCTAACTCTAGGTAACTCTAGCTAACTTTAGCTAACTCTAGCTAACTCTAGGTAACTCTAGCTAACTCTAGCTAACTCTAGCTAACTTTAGCTAACTCTAGCTGACTCTAGCTAACTCTAGCTAACTCTAGGTAACTCTAGCTAACTTTAGCTAACTCTAGCTAACTCTAGGTAACTCTAGCTAACTTTAGCTAACTCTAGCTAACTCTAGCTAACTCTAGCTAACTCTAGCTAAATCTAGCTAACTCTAGGTAACTCTAGGTAAATCTAGATAACTTTAGCTAACTCTAGCTAACTCTAGCTAACTCTAGCTAACTCTAGCTAACTCTAGGTAACTTTAGCTAACTTTAGCTAACTCTAGCTAACTCTAGCTAACTCTAGGTAACTCTAGGTAACTCTAGGTAACTCTAGCTAACTCTAGCTAACTCTAGCTAACTCTAGCTAACTCTAGGTAACTCTAGGTAACTCTAGCTAACTCTAGGTAACTCTAACCAAATTTAGCTAATTCTAGCTAACTCTAGGTAACTCTAGCTAACTTTAGCTAACTCTAGCTAACTCTAGCTAACTCTAGGTAACTCTAGCTAACTCTAGCTAACTCTAGCTAACTCTAGCTAACTCTAGGTAACTCTAGGTAACTCTAGCTAACATTAGCTAACTCTAGCTAAATCTAGCTAACTCTAGGTAACTCTAGGTAACTCTAGGTAACTCTAGCTAACTCTAGCTAACTCTAGCTAACTCTAGCTGACTCTAGCTAACTCTAGGTAACTCTAGCTAACTCTAGCTAACTCTAGCTAACTCTAGCTAACTCTAGCTAACTCTAGCTAACTCTAGGTAACTCTAGCTAACTTTAGCTAACTCTAGCTAACTCTAGGTAACTCTAGCTAACTCTAGCTAACTTTAGCTAACTTTAGCTAACTCTAGCTAACTCTAGCTAACTCTAGCTAACTCTAGCTAACTCTAGGTAACTCTAGGTAACTCTAGCTAACTCTAGGTAACTTTAGCTAACTCTAGCTAACTCTAGCTAACTCAAGCTAACTCTAGCTAACTCTAGCTAACTCTAGCTAACTCTAGCTAACTCTAGCTAACTCTAGCTAACTCTAGCTAACTCTAGGTAACTCTAGGTAACTCTAGGTAACTCTAGCTAACTCTAGCTAACTCTAGCTAACTTTAGCTAACTCTAGCTAACTCTAGGTAACTCTAGCTAACTTTAGCTAACTCTAGCTAACTCTAGCTAACTCTAGCTAACTTTAGCTAACTCTAGCTAACTCTAGCTAACTCTAGGTAACTCTAGCTAACTCTAGCTAACTCTAGGTAACTCTAGGTAACTCTAGCTAACTTTAGCTAACTCTAGCTAACTCTAGGTAACTCTAGCTAACTTTAGCTAACTCTAGTTAACTCTAGCTAACTCTAGCTAACTTTAGCTAACTCTAGCTAACTCTAGCTAACTCTAGGTAACTCTAGCTAACTCTAGCTAACTCTAGGTAACTCTAGGTAACTCTAGGTAACTCTAGCTAACTTTAGCTAACTCTAGCTAACTCTAGGTAACTCTAGCTAACTCTAGCTAACTCTAGCTAACTCTAGCTAACTCTAGCTAACTCTAGGTAACTTTAGCTAACTCTAGCTAACTCTAGGTAACTCTAGCTAACTTTAGCTAACTCTAGTTAACTCTAGCTAACTCTAGGTAACTCTAGCTAACTCTAGCTAACTTTAGGTAACTCTAGCTAACTCTAGCTAACTCTAGCTAACTCTAGCTAACTCTAGGTAACTCTAGCTAACTTTAGATAACTCTAGCTAACTCTAGATAACTCTAGCTAACTCTAGCTAACTCTAGATAACTCTAGCTAACTCTAGCTAACTCTAGCTAACTCTAGGTAACTCTAGGTAACTCTAGCTAACTCTAGCTAACTCTAGCTAACTCTAGCTAACTCTAGCTAACTCTAGGTAACTCTAGGTAACTCTAGCTAACTTTAGATAACTCCAGCTAACTCTAGATAACTCTAGCTAACTCTAGCTAACTCTAGCTAACTCTAGGTAACTCTAGGTAACTCTAGCTAACTCTAGCTAACTCTAGCTAACTCTAGGTAACTCTAGGTAACTCTAGCTGACTCTAGGTAACTCTAGGTAACTCTAGCTAACTCTAGCTAACTCTAGCTAACTTTAGCTAACTCTAGCTAACTCTAGGTAACTCTAGCTAACTCTAGGTAACTCTAGCTAACTCTAGCTAACTCTAGCAAACTTTAGCTAACTCTAGCTAACTCTAGCTAACTCTAGGTAACTCTAGCTAACTCTAGCTAACTTTAGCTAACTCTAGCTAACTCTAGCTAACTCTAGCTAACTCTAGCTAATTCTAGCTAACTCTAGGTAACTCTAGGTAACTCTAGCTAACTCTAGCTAACTCTAGCTAACTCTAGGTAACTCTAGCTAACTCTAGCTAACTCTAGCTAACTCTAGCTAACTCTAGGTAACTCTAGCTAACTCTAGCTAACTCTAGCTAACTCTAGGTAACTCTAGGTAATTCTAGCTAACTCTAGCTAACTCTAGCTAACTCTAGCTAACTCTAGCTAACTCTAGGTAACTCTAGGTAACTCTAGCTAACTCTAGGTAACTCTAGCTAACTCTAGCTAACTGTAGCTAACTCTAGCTAATTCTATGTAACTTTAGCTAACTCTAGCTAACTCTAGCTAACTCTAGCTAACTCTAGCTAACTCTAGCTAACTCTAGCTAACTATAGGTAACTCTAGGTAACTCTAGCTAACTCTAGGTAACTTTAGCTAACTCTAGCTAACTCTAGGTAACTCTAGGTAACTCTAGGTAACTCTAGGTAACTCTAGCTAACTCTAGCTAACTCTAGCTAACTCTAGGTAACTCTAGGTAACTCTAGCTAACTCTAGGTAACTCTAGCTAACTTTAGCTAACTCTAGCTAACTCTAGGTAACTCTAGCTAACTTTAGCTAACTCTAGCTAACTCTAGGTAACTCTAGGTAACTCTAGGTAACTCTAGCTAACTCTAGCTAACTCTAGCTAACAATAGCTAACTCTAGGTAACTCTAGGTAACTCTAGCTAACTCTAGCTAACTTTAGCTAACTCTAGCTAAATCTAGCTAACTCTAGGTAACTCTAGGTAACTCTAGGTAACTCTAGGTAACTCTAGCTAACTTTAGCTAACTCTAGCTAACTCTAGGTAACTCTAGCTAACTTTAGCTAACTCTAGCTAACTCTAGCTAACTCTAGCTAACTTTAGCTAACTTTAGCTAACTCTAGCTAACTCTAGGTAACTCTAGCTAACTCTAGCTAACTCTAGGTAACTCTAGGTAACTCTAGGTAACTCTAGCTAACTTTAGCTAACTCTAGCTAACTCTAGGTAACTCTAGCTAACTCTAGCTAACTCTAGCTAACTCTAGCTAACTCTAGCTAACTCTAGGTAACTTTAGCTACCTCTAGCTAACTCTAGGTAACTCTAGCTAACTTTAGCTAACTTTAGCTAACTCTAGTTAACTCTAGCTAACTCTAGGTAACTCTAGCTAACTCTAGCTAACTTTAGCTAACTCTAGCTAACTCTAGCTAACTCTAGCTAACTCTAGCTAACTCTAGGTAACTCTAGCTAACTTTAGATAACTCTAGCTAACTCTAGATAACTCTAGCTAACTCTAGCTAACTCTAGATAACTCTAGCTAACTCTAGCTAACTCTAGCTAACTCTAGGTAACTATAGGTAACTCTAGCTAACTCTAGCTAACTCTAGCTAACTCTAGCTAACTCTAGCTAACTCTAGCTAACTCTAGGTAACTCTAGGTAACTCTAGCTAACTTTAGATAACTCCAGCTAACTCTAGATAACTCTAGCTAACTCTAGCTAACTCTAGCTAACTCTAGGTAACTCTAGGTAACTCTAGCTAACTCTAGCTAACTCTAGCTAACTCTAGGTAACTCTAGGTAACTCTAGCTGACTCTAGGTAACTCTAGGTAACTCTAGCTAACTCTAGCTAACTCTAGCTAACTTTAGCTAACTCTAGCTAACTCTAGGTAACTCTAGCTAACTCTAGCTAACTCTAGCAAACTCTAGCTAACTCTAGCTAACTCTAGCTAACTCTAGCTAAATCTAGCTAACTCTAGGTAACTTTAGCTAACTCTAGCTAACTCTAGGTAACTCTAGCTAACTATAGGTAACTCTAGGTAACTATAGGTAACTCTAGCTAACTCTAGGTAACTCTAGGTAACTTTAGCTAACTCTAGCTAACTCTAGGTAACTCTAGCTAACTTTAGCTAACTCTAGCTAACTCTAGGTAACTCTAGCTAACTTTAGCTAACTCTAGCTAACTCTAGGTAACTCTAGGTAACTCTAGCTAACTTTAGCTAACTCTAGCTAACTCTAGCTAACTCTAGGTAACTCTAGCTAACTCTAGCTAACTTTAGCTAACTCTAGCTAACTCTAGCTAACTCTAGCTAACTCTAGGTAACTCTAGGTAACTCTAGCTAACTTTAGATAACTCTAGCTAACTCTAGATAACTCTAGCTAACTCTAGCTAACTCTAGATAACTCTAGCTAACTCTAGCTAACTCTAGCTAACTCTAGGTAACTCTAGGTAACTCTAGCTAACTCTAGCTAACTCTAGCTAACTCTAGATAACTCTAGCTAACTCTAGGTAACTCTAGGTAACTCTAGCTAACTTTAGATAACTCTAGCTAACTCTAGATAACTCTAGCTAACTCTAGCTAACTCTAGCTAACTCTAGGTATCTCTAGGTAACTCTAGCTAACTCTAGCTAACTCTAGCTAACTCTAGCTAACTCTAGGTATCTTTAGCTAACTCTAGCTAACTCTAGCTAACTCTAGCTAACTCTAGCTAACTCTAGCTAACTCTAGGTAACTCTAGGTAACTCTAGCTAACTTTAGCTAACTCTAGCTAACTCTAGCTAACTCTAGCTAACTCTAGGTAACTTTAGCTAACTCTAGCTAACTCTAGCTAACTCTAGGTAACTCTAGGTAACTCTAGGTAACTCTAGCTAACTCTAGCTAACTCTAGCTAACTCTAGGTAACTCTAGGTAACTCTAGCTAACTTTAGCTAACTCTAGCTAACTCTAGCTAACTCTAGCTAACTCTAGCTAACTCTAGGTAACTTTAGCTAACTCTAGCTAACTCTAGCTAACTCTAGCTAACTCTAGCTAACTCTAGCTAACTCTAGGTAACTCTAGCTAACTTTAGCTAACTCTAGCTAACTCTAGCTAACTCTATGTAACTCTAGGTAACTCTAGCTAACTCTAGCTAACTCTAGCTAACTCTAGCTAACTCTAGCTAACTCTAGGTAACTCTAGCTAACTTTAGCTAACTCTAGCTAACTCTAGCTAACTCTAGGTAACTCTAGCTAACTCTAGCTAACTCTAGCTAACTCTAGCTAACTCTAGGTAACTCTAGGTAACTCTAGCTAACTTTAGCTAACTCTAGCTAAATCTAGCTAACTCTAGGTAACTCTAGGTAACTCTAGGTAACTCTAGCTAACTTTAGCTAACTCTAGCTAACTCTAGCTGACTCTAGCTAACTCTAGGTAACTCTAGCTAACTCTAGCTAACTCTAGCTAACTCTAGCTAACTCTAGCTAACTCTAGCTAACTCTAGCTAACTCTAGGTAACTCTAGGTAACTCTAGGTAACTCTAGGTAACTCTAGCTAACTCTAGCTAACTTTAGCTAACTCTAGCTAACTCTAGGTAACTCTAGCTAACTTTAGCTAACTCTAGCTAACTCTAGCTAACTCTAGCTAACTCTAGCTAACTCTAGGTAACTCTAGGTAACTCTAGCTAACTTTAGCTAACTCTAGCTAACTCTAGCTAACTCTAGGTAACTTTAGCTAACTCTAGCTAACTCTAGCTAACTCTAGCTAACTCTAGCTAACTCTAGGTAACTCTAGGTAACTTTAGCTAACTCTAGCTAACTCTAGGTAACTCTAGCTAACTTTAGCTAACTCTAGCTAACTCTAGGTAACTCTAGCTAACTTTAGCTAACTCTAGCTAACTCTAGGTAACTCTAGCTAACTCTAGCTAACTCTAGCTAACTTTAGCTAACTCTAGCTGACTCTAGCTAACTCTAGCTAACTCTAGGTAACTCTAGCTAACTTTAGCTAACTCTAGCTAACTCTAGGTAACTCTAGCTAACTTTAGCTAACTCTAGCTAACTCTAGCTAACTCTAGCTAACTCTAGCTAAATCTAGCTAACTCTAGGTAACTCTAGGTAAATCTAGATAACTTTAGCTAACTCTAGCTAACTCTAGCTAACTCTAGCTAACTCTAGCTAACTCTAGGTAACTTTAGCTAACTTTAGCTAACTCTAGCTAACTCTAGCTAACTCTAGGTAACTCTAGGTAACTCTAGGTAACTCTAGCTAACTCTAGCTAACTCTAGCTAACTCTAGCTAACTCTAGGTAACTCTAGGTAACTCTAGCTAACTCTAGGTAACTCTAACCAAATTTAGCTAACTCTAGCTAACTCTAGGTAACTCTAGCTAACTTTAGCTAACTCTAGCTAACTCTAGCTAACTCTAGGTAACTCTAGCTAACTCTAGCTAACTCTAGCTAACTCTAGCTAACTCTAGGTAACTCTAGGTAACTCTAGCTAACTTTAGCTAACTCTAGCTAAATCTAGCTAACTCTAGGTAACTCTAGGTAACTCTAGGTAACTCTAGCTAACTCTAGCTAACTCTAGCTAACTCTAGCTGACTCTAGCTAACTCTAGGTAACTCTAGCTAACTCTAGCTAACTCTAGCTAACTCTAGCTAACTCTAGCTAACTCTAGCTAACTCTAGGTAACTCTAGCTAACTTTAGCTAACTCTAGCTAACTCTAGGTAACTCTAGCTAACTCTAGCTAACTTTAGCTAACTTTAGCTAACTCTAGCTAACTCTAGCTAACTCTAGCTAACTCTAGCTAACTCTAGGTAACTCTAGGTAACTCTAGCTAACTCTAGGTAACTTTAGCTAACTCTAGCTAACTCTAGCTAACTCAAGCTAACTCTAGCTAACTCTAGCTAACTCTAGCTAACTCTAGCTAACTCTAGCTAACTCTAGCTAACTCTAGCTAACTCTAGGTAACTCTAGGTAACTCTAGGTAACTCTAGCTAACTCTAGCTAACTCTAGCTAACTTTAGCTAACTCTAGCTAACTCTAGGTAACTCTAGCTAACTTTAGCTAACTCTAGCTAACTCTAGCTAACTCTAGCTAACTTTAGCTAACTCTAGCTAACTCTAGCTAACTCTAGGTAACTCTAGCTAACTCTAGCTAACTCTAGGTAACTCTAGGTAACTCTAGCTAACTTTAGCTAACTCTAGCTAACTCTAGGTAACTCTAGCTAACTTTAGCTAACTCTAGTTAACTCTAGCTAACTCTAGCTAACTTTAGCTAACTCTAGCTAACTCTAGCTAACTCTAGGTAACTCTAGCTAACTCTAGCTAACTCTAGGTAACTCTAGGTAACTCTAGGTAACTCTAGCTAACTTTAGCTAACTCTAGCTAACTCTAGGTAACTCTAGCTAACTCTAGCTAACTCTAGCTAACTCTAGCTAACTCTAGCTAACTCTAGGTAACTTTAGCTAACTCTAGCTAACTCTAGGTAACTCTAGCTAACTTTAGCTAACTCTAGTTAACTCTAGCTAACTCTAGGTAACTCTAGCTAACTCTAGCTAACTTTAGGTAACTCTAGCTAACTCTAGCTAACTCTAGCTAACTCTAGCTAACTCTAGGTAACTCTAGCTAACTTTAGATAACTCTAGCTAACTCTAGATAACTCTAGCTAACTCTAGCTAACTCTAGATAACTCTAGCTAACTCTAGCTAACTCTAGCTAACTCTAGGTAACTCTAGGTAACTCTAGCTAACTCTAGCTAACTCTAGCTAACTCTAGCTAACTCTAGCTAACTCTAGGTAACTCTAGGTAACTCTAGCTAACTTTAGATAACTCCAGCTAACTCTAGATAACTCTAGCTAACTCTAGCTAACTCTAGGTAACTCTAGGTAACTCTAGCTGACTCTAGGTAACTCTAGGTAACTCTAGCTAACTCTAGCTAACTCTAGCTAACTTTAGCTAACTCTAGCTAACTCTAGGTAACTCTAGCTAACTCTAGGTAACTCTAGCTAACTCTAGCTAACTCTAGCAAACTTTAGCTAACTCTAGCTAACTCTAGCTAACTCTAGGTAACTCTAGCTAACTCTAGCTAACTCTAGCTAACTCTAGCTAACTCTAGCTAACTCTAGGTAACTCTAGGTAACTCTAGCTAACTCTAGCTAACTCTAGCTAACTCTAGGTAACTCTAGGTAACTCTAGCTGACTCTAGGTAACTCTAGGTAACTCTAGCTAACTCTAGCTAACTCTAGCTAACTTTAGCTAACTCTAGCTAACTCTAGGTAACTCTAGCTAACTCTAGGTAACTCTAGCTAACTCTAGCTAACTCTAGCAAACTTTAGCTAACTCTAGCTAACTCTAGCTAACTCTAGGTAACTCTAGCTAACTCTAGCTAACTTTAGCTAACTCTAGCTAACTCTAGCTAACTCTAGCTAACTCTAGCTAATTCTAGCTAACTCTAGGTAACTCTAGGTAACTCTAGCTAACTCTAGCTAACTCTAGCTAACTCTAGGTAACTCTAGCTAACTCTAGCTAACTCTAGCTAACTCTAGATAACTCTAGGTAACTCTAGCTAACTCTAGCTAACTCTAGCTAACTCTAGGTAACTCTAGGTAATTCTAGCTAACTCTAGCTAACTCTAGCTAACTCTAGCTAACTCTAGCTAACTCTAGGTAACTCTAGGTAACTCTAGCTAACTCTAGGTAACTCTAGCTAACTCTAGCTAACTGTAGCTAACTCTAGCTAATTCTATGTAACTTTAGCTAACTCTAGCTAACTCTAGCTAACTCTAGCTAACTCTAGCTAACTCTAGCTAACTCTAGCTAACTATAGGTAACTCTAGGTAACTCTAGCTAACTCTAGGTAACTTTAGCTAACTCTAGCTAACTCTAGGTAACTCTAGGTAACTCTAGGTAACTCTAGCTAACTCTAGCTAACTCTAGCTAACTCTAGCTAACTCTAGGTAACTCTAGGTAACTCTAGCTAACTCTAGGTAACTCTAGCTAACTTTAGCTAACTCTAGCTAACTCTAGGTAACTCTAGCTAACTTTAGCTAACTCTAGCTAACTCTAGGTAACTCTAGGTAACTCTAGGTAACTCTAGCTAACTCTAGCTAACTCTAGCTAACAATAGCTAACTCTAGGTAACTCTAGGTAACTCTAGCTAACTCTAGGTAACTCTAGCTAACTTTAGCTAACTCTAGCTAACTCTAGGTAACTCTAGCTAACTTTAGCTAACTCTAGCTAAATCTAGCTAACTCTAGGTAACTCTAGGTAACTCTAGGTAACTCTAGGTAACTCTAGCTAACTTTAGCTAACTCTAGCTAACTCTAGGTAACTCTAGCTAACTTTAGCTAACTCTAGCTAACTCTAGCTAACTCTAGCTAACTTTAGCTAACTTTAGCTAACTCTAGCTAACTCTAGGTAACTCTAGCTAACTCTAGCTAACTCTAGGTAACTCTAGGTAACTCTAGGTAACTCTAGCTAACTTTAGCTAACTCTAGCTAACTCTAGGTAACTCTAGCTAACTCTAGCTAACTCTAGCTAACTCTAGCTAACTCTAGCTAACTCTAGGTAACTTTAGCTACCTCTAGCTAACTCTAGGTAACTCTAGCTAACTTTAGCTAACTTTAGCTAACTCTAGTTAACTCTAGCTAACTCTAGGTAACTCTAGCTAACTCTAGCTAACTTTAGCTAACTCTAGCTAACTCTAGCTAACTCTAGCTAACTCTAGCTAACTCTAGGTAACTCTAGCTAACTTTAGATAACTCTAGCTAACTCTAGATAACTCTAGCTAACTCTAGCTAACTCTAGATAACTCTAGCTAACTCTAGCTAACTCTAGCTAACTCTAGGTAACTATAGGTAACTCTAGCTAACTCTAGCTAACTCTAGCTAACTCTAGCTAACTCTAGCTAACTCTAGCTAACTCTAGGTAACTCTAGGTAACTCTAGCTAACTTTAGATAACTCCAGCTAACTCTAGATAACTCTAGCTAACTCTAGCTAACTCTAGCTAACTCTAGGTAACTCTAGGTAACTCTAGCTAACTCTAGCTAACTCTAGCTAACTCTAGGTAACTCTAGGTAACTCTAGCTGACTCTAGGTAACTCTAGGTAACTCTAGCTAACTCTAGCTAACTCTAGCTAACTTTAGCTAACTCTAGCTAACTCTAGGTAACTCTAGCTAACTCTAGCTAACTCTAGCAAACTTTAGCTAACTCTAGCTAACTCTAGCTAACTCTAGGTAACTCTAGCTAACTCTAGGTAACTCTAGCTAACTCTAGCTAACTTTAGCTAACTTTAGCTAACTCTAGTTAACTCTAGCTAACTCTAGCTAACTCTAGCTAACTCTAGCTAAATCTAGCTAACTCTAGGTAACTTTAGCTAACTCTAGCTAACTCTAGGTAACTCTAGCTAACTATAGGTAACTCTAGGTAACTATAGGTAACTCTAGCTAACTCTAGGTAACTCTAGGTAACTTTAGCTAACTCTAGCTAACTCTAGGTAACTCTAGCTAACTTTAGCTAACTCTAGCTAACTCTAGGTAACTCTAGCTAACTTTAGCTAACTCTAGCTAACTCTAGGTAACTCTAGGTAACTCTAGCTAACTTTAGCTAACTCTAGCTAACTCTAGCTAACTCTAGGTAACTCTAGCTAACTCTAGCTAACTTTAGCTAACTCTAGCTAACTCTAGCTAACTCTAGCTAACTCTAGGTAACTCTAGGTAACTCTAGCTAACTTTAGATAACTCTAGCTAACTCTAGATAACTCTAGCTAACTCTAGCTAACTCTAGATAACTCTAGCTAACTCTAGCTAACTCTAGCTAACTCTAGGTAACTCTAGGTAACTCTAGCTAACTCTAGCTAACTCTAGCTAACTCTAGATAACTCTAGCTAACTCTAGGTAACTCTAGGTAACTCTAGCTAACTTTAGATAACTCTAGCTAACTCTAGATAACTCTAGCTAACTCTAGCTAACTCTAGCTAACTCTAGGTATCTCTAGGTAACTCTAGCTAACTCTAGCTAACTCTAGCTAACTCTAGCTAACTCTAGGTATCTTTAGCTAACTCTAGCTAACTCTAGCTAACTCTAGCTAACTCTAGCTAACTCTAGCTAACTCTAGGTAACTCTAGGTAACTCTAGCTAACTTTAGCTAACTCTAGCTAACTCTAGCTAACTCTAGCTAACTCTAGCTAACTCTAGCTAACTCTAGCTAACTCTAGGTAACTTTAGCTAACTCTAGCTAACTCTAGCTAACTCTAGGTAACTCTAGGTAACTCTAGGTAACTCTAGCTAACTCTAGCTAACTCTAGCTAACTCTAGGTAACTCTAGGTAACTCTAGCTAACTTTAGCTAACTCTAGCTAACTCTAGCTAACTCTAGCTAACTCTAGCTAACTCTAGGTAACTTTAGCTAACTCTAGCTAACTCTAGCTAACTCTAGCTAACTCTAGCTAACTCTAGCTAACTCTAGGTAACTCTAGCTAACTTTAGCTAACTCTAGCTAACTCTAGCTAACTCTATGTAACTCTAGGTAACTCTAGCTAACTCTAGCTAACTCTAGCTAACTCTAGCTAACTCTAGGTAACTCTAGGTAACTCTAGCTAACTCTAGCTAACTTTAGCTAACTCTAGCTAACTCTAGGTAACTTTAGCTAACTCTAGCTAACTCTAGCTAACTCTAGCTAACTCTAGCTAACTCTAGCTAACTCTAGCTAACTCTAGGTAACTCTAGGTAACTCTAGGTAACTCTAGCTAACTCTAGCTAACTCTAGCTAACTCTATGTAACTCTAGCTAACTCTAGCTAACTCTAGCTAACTCTAGGTAACTTTAGCTAACTCTAGCTAACTCTAGGTAACTCTAGCTAACTTTAGCTAACTTTAGCTAACTCTAGTTAACTCTAGCTAACTCTAGCTAACTCTAGCTAACTCTAGCTAACTCTAGCTAACTCTAGCTAACTCTAGCTAACTCTAGCTAACTCTAGCTAACTCTAGCTAACTCTAGCTAACTCTAGGTAACTCTAGGTAACTCTAGGTAACTCTAGCTAACTCTAGCTAACTCTAGCTAACTTTAGCTAACTCTAGCTAACTCTAGGTAACTCTAGCTAACTTTAGCTAACTCTAGCTAACTCTAGCTAACTCTAGCTAACTTTAGCTAACTCTAGCTAACTCTAGGTAACTCTAGCTAACTTTAGCTAACTCTAGCTAACTCTAGCTAACTCTAGGTAACTCTAGCTAACTCTAGCTAACTCTAGCTAACTCTAGCTAACTCTAGGTAACTCTAGGTAACTCTAGCTAACTTTAGCTAACTCTAGCTAAATCTAGCTAACTCTAGGTAACTCTAGGTAACTCTAGGTAACTCTAGCTAACTTTAGCTAACTCTAGCTAACTCTAGCTGACTCTAGCTAACTCTAGGTAACTCTAGCTAACTCTAGCTAACTCTAGCTAACTCTAGCTAACTCTAGCTAACTCTAGCTAACTCTAGCTAACTCTAGGTAACTCTAGGTAACTCTAGGTAACTCTAGGTAACTCTAGCTAACTCTAGCTAACTTTAGCTAACTCTAGCTAACTCTAGGTAACTCTAGCTAACTTTAGCTAACTCTAGCTAACTCTAGCTAACTCTAGCTAACTCTAGCTAACTCTAGGTAACTCTAGGTAACTCTAGCTAACTTTAGCTAACTCTAGCTAACTCTAGCTAACTCTAGGTAACTTTAGCTAACTCTAGCTAACTCTAGCTAACTCTAGCTAACTCTAGCTAACTCTAGGTAACTCTAGGTAACTTTAGCTAACTCTAGCTAACTCTAGGTAACTCTAGCTAACTTTAGCTAACTCTAGCTAACTCTAGGTAACTCTAGCTAACTTTAGCTAACTCTAGCTAACTCTAGGTAACTCTAGCTAACTCTAGCTAACTCTAGCTAACTTTAGCTAACTCTAGCTGACTCTAGTTAACTCTAGCTAACTCTAGGTAACTCTAGCTAACTTTAGCTAACTCTAGCTAACTCTAGGTAACTCTAGCTAACTTTAGCTAACTCTAGCTAACTCTAGCTAACTCTAGCTAACTCTAGCTAAATCTAGCTAACTCTAGGTAACTCTAGGTAAATCTAGATAACTTTAGCTAACTCTAGCTAACTCTAGCTAACTCTAGCTAACTCTAGCTAACTCTAGGTAACTTTAGCTAACTTTAGCTAACTCTAGCTAACTCTAGCTAACTCTAGGTAACTCTAGTTAACTCTAGGTAACTCTAGCTAACTCTAGCTAACTCTAGCTAACTCTAGCTAACTCTAGGTAACTCTAGGTAACTCTAGCTAACTCTAGGTAACTCTAACCAAATTTAGCTAACTCTAGCTAACTCTAGGTAACTCTAGCTAACTTTAGCTAACTCTAGCTAACTCTAGCTAACTCTAGGTAACTCTAGCTAACTCTAGCTAACTCTAGCTAACTCTAGCTAACTCTAGGTAACTCTAGGTAACTCTAGCTAACTTTAGCTAACTCTAGCTAAATCTAGCTAACTCTAGGTAACTCTAGGTAACTCTAGGTAACTCTAGCTAACTCTAGCTAACTCTAGCTAACTCTAGCTGACTCTAGCTAACTCTAGGTAACTCTAGCTAACTCTAGCTAACTCTAGCTAACTCTAGCTAACTCTAGCTAACTCTAGCTAACTCTAGGTAACTCTAGCTAACTTTAGCTAACTCTAGCTAACTCTAGGTAACTCTAGCTAACTCTAGCTAACTTTAGCTAACTTTAGCTAACTCTAGCTAACTCTAGCTAACTCTAGCTAACTCTAGCTAACTCTAGCTAAATCTAGCTAACTCTAGCTAACTATAGGTAACTCTAGGTAACTATAGGTAACTCTAGCTAACTCTAGGTAACTCTAGGAAACTCTAGCTAACTCTAGCCAACTCTAGCTAACTCTAGGTAACTCTAGCTAACTCTAGCTAACTCTAGCTAACTCTAGGTAACTTTAGCTAACTCTAGCTAACTCTAGGTAACTCTAGCTAACTTTAGCTAACTCTAGCTAACTCTAGGTAACTCTAGCTAACTTTAGCTAACTCTAGCTAACTCTAGGTAACTCTAGGTAACTCTAGCTAACTTTAGCTAACTCTAGCTAACTCTAGCTAACTCTAGGTAACTCTAGCTAACTCTAGCTAACTTTAGCTAACTCTAGCTAACTCTAGCTAACTCTAGCTAACTCTAGGTAACTCTAGGTAACTCTAGCTAACTTTAGATAACTCTAGCTAACTCTAGATAACTCTAGCTAACTCTAGCTAACTCTAGATAACTCTAGCTAACTCTAGCCAACTCTAGCTAACTCTAGGTAACTCTAGGTAACTCTAGCTAACTCTAGCTAACTCTAGCTAACTCTAGCTAACTCTAGCTAACTCTAGGTAACTCTAGGTAACTCTAGCTAACTTTAGATAACTCTAGCTAACTCTAGATAACTCTAGCTAACTCTAGCTAACTCTAGCTAACTCTAGGTAACTCTAGGTAACTCTAGCTAACTCTAGCTAACTCTAGCTAACTCTAGCTAACTCTAGGTATCTTTAGCTAACTCTAGCTAACTCTAGCTAACTCTAGCTAACTCTAGCTAACTCTAGCTAACTTAGGTAACTCTAGGTAACTCTAGCTAACTTTAGCTAACTCTAGGTAACTATAGGTAACTCTAGCTAACTCTAGGTAACTCTAGGAAACTCTAGCTAACTCTAGCCAACTCTAGCTAACTCTAGGTAACTCTAGCTAACTCTAGCTAACTCTAGCTAACTCTAGGTAACTTTAGCTAACTCTAGCTAACTCTAGGTAACTCTAGCTAACTTTAGCTAACTTTAGCTAACTTTAGCTAACTCTAGTTAACTCTAGCTAACTCTAGCTAACTCTAGCTAACTCTAGCTAAATCTAGCTAACTCTAGGTAACTTTAGCTAACTCTAGCTAACTCTAGGTAACTCTAGCTAACTATAGGTAACTCTAGGTAACTATAGGTAACTCTAGCTAACTCTAGGTAACTCTAGGAAACTCTAGCTAACTCTAGCCAACTCTAGCTAACTCTAGGTAACTCTAGCTAACTCTAGCTAACTCTAGCTAACTCTAGGTAACTTTAGCTAACTCTAGCTAACTCTAGCTAACTTTAGCTAACTCTAGCTAACTCTAGGTAACTCTAGCTAACTTTAGCTAACTCTAGCTAACTCTAGGTAACTCTAGCTAACTTTAGCTAACTCTAGCTAACTCTAGGTAACTCTAGCTAACTTTAGCTAACTCTAGCTAACTCTAACTAACTCTAGCTAACTTTAGCTAACTCTAGCTAACTCTAGGTAACTCTAGCTAACTCTAGCTAACTCTAGCTAACTCTAGCTAACTCTAGCTAACTCTAGCTAACTTTAGCTAACTCTAGGTAACTCTAGCGAACTCTAGCTAACTCTAGCTAACTCTAGCTAAATTTAGCTAACTCTAGCTAACTCTAGGTAACTCTAGCTAACTCTAGCTAACTCTAGCTAACTCTAGCTAACTCTAGATAACTTTAGGTAACTCTAGGTAACTTTAGCTAACTCTAGCTAACTCTATGTAACTCTAGCTAACTTTAGCTAACTCTAGCTAACTCTAGCTAACTCTAGGTAACTCTAGCTAACTCTAGCTAACTTTAGCTAACTCTAGCTAACTCTAGCTAACTCTAGCTAACTCTAGGTAACTCTAGGTAACTCTAGCTAACTTTAGATAACTCTAGCTAACTCTAGATAACTCTAGCTAACTCTAGCTAACTCTAGATAACTCTAGCTAACTCTAGCTAACTCTAGCTAACTCTAGGTAACTCTAGGTAACTCTAGCTAACTTTAGATAACTCTAGCTAACTCTAGATAACTCTAGCTAACTCTAGCTAACTCTAGCTAACTCTAGGTAACTCTAGGTAACTCTAGCTAACTCTAGCTAACTCTAGCTAACTCTAGCTAACTCTAGGTATCTTTAGCTAACTCTAGCTAACTCTAGCTAACTCTAGCTAACTCTAGCTAACTCTAGCTAACTCTAGGTAACTCTAGGTAACTCTAGCTAACTTTAGCTAACTCTAGCTAACTCTAGCTAACTCTAGCTAACTCTAGCTAACTCTAGCTAACTCTAGCTAACTCTAGGTAACTTTAGCTAACTCTAGCTAACTCTAGCTAACTCTAGGTAACTCTAGGTAACTCTAGGTAACTCTAGCTAACTCTAGCTAACTCTAGCTAACTCTAGGTAACTCTAGGTAACTCTAGCTAACTTTAGCTAACTCTAGCTAACTCTAGCTAACTCTAGCTAACTCTAGCTAACTCTAGGTAACTTTAGCTAACTCTAGCTAACTCTAGCTAACTCTAGCTAACTCTAGCTAACTCTAGCTAACTTTAGCTAACTCTAGGTAACTCTAGCTAACTCTAGCTAACTCTAGCTAACTTAGGTAACTCTAGGTAACTCTAGGTAACTCTAGCTAACTTTAGATAACTCTAGCTAACTCTAGATAACTCTAGCTAACTCTAGCTAACTCTAGCTAACTCTAGGTAACTCTAGGTAACTCTAGCTAACTCTAGCTAACTCTAGCTAACTCTAGCTAACTCTAGGTATCTTTAGCTAACTCTAGCTAACTCTAGCTAACTCTAGCTAACTCTAGCTAACTCTAGCTAACTTAGGTAACTCTAGGTAACTCTAGCTAACTTTAGCTAACTCTAGGTAACTATAGGTAACTCTAGCTAACTCTAGGTAACTCTAGGAAACTCTAGCTAACTCTAGCCAACTCTAGCTAACTCTAGGTAACTCTAGCTAACTCTAGCTAACTCTAGCTAACTCTAGGTAACTTTAGCTAACTCTAGCTAACTCTAGGTAACTCTAGCTAACTTTAGCTAACTTTAGCTAACTTTAGCTAACTCTAGTTAACTCTAGCTAACTCTAGCTAACTCTAGCTAACTCTAGCTAAATCTAGCTAACTCTAGGTAACTTTAGCTAACTCTAGCTAACTCTAGGTAACTCTAGCTAACTATAGGTAACTCTAGGTAACTATAGGTAACTCTAGCTAACTCTAGGTAACTCTAGGAAACTCTAGCTAACTCTAGCCAACTCTAGCTAACTCTAGGTAACTCTAGCTAACTCTAGCTAACTCTAGCTAACTCTAGGTAACTTTAGCTAACTCTAGCTAACTCTAGCTAACTTTAGCTAACTCTAGCTAACTCTAGGTAACTCTAGCTAACTTTAGCTAACTCTAGCTAACTCTAGGTAACTCTAGCTAACTTTAGCTAACTCTAGCTAACTCTAGGTAACTCTAGCTAACTTTAGCTAACTCTAGCTAACTCTAACTAACTCTAGCTAACTTTAGCTAACTCTAGCTAACTCTAGGTAACTCTAGCTAACTCTAGCTAACTTTAGCTAACTCTAGGTAACTCTAGCGAACTCTAGCTAACTCTAGCTAACTCTAGCTAAATTTAGCTAACTCTAGCTAACTCTAGGTAACTCTAGCTAACTCTAGCTAACTCTAGCTAACTCTAGCTAACTCTAGATAACTTTAGGTAACTCTAGGTAACTTTAGCTAACTCTAGCTAACTCTATGTAACTCTAGCTAACTTTAGCTAACTCTAGCTAACTCTAGCTAACTCTAGGTAACTCTAGCTAACTCTAGCTAACTTTAGCTAACTCTAGCTAACTCTAGCTAACTCTAGCTAACTCTAGGTAACTCTAGGTAACTCTAGCTAACTTTAGATAACTCTAGCTAACTCTAGATAACTCTAGCTAACTCTAGCTAACTCTAGATAACTCTAGCTAACTCTAGCTAACTCTAGCTAACTCTAGGTAACTCTAGGTAACTCTAGCTAACTCTAGCTAACTCTAGCTAACTCTAGCTAACTCTAGCTAACTCTAGGTAACTCTAGGTAACTCTAGCTAACTTTAGATAACTCTAGCTAACTCTAGATAACTCTAGCTAACTCTAGCTAACTCTAGCTAACTCTAGGTAACTCTAGGTAACTCTAGCTAACTCTAGCTAACTCTAGCTAACTCTAGCTAACTCTAGGTATCTTTAGCTAACTCTAGCTAACTCTAGCTAACTCTAGCTAACTCTAGCTAACTCTAGCTAACTCTAGGTAACTCTAGGTAACTCTAGCTAACTTTAGCTAACTCTAGCTAACTCTAGCTAACTCTAGCTAACTCTAGCTAACTCTAGCTAACTCTAGCTAACTCTAGGTAACTTTAGCTAACTCTAGCTAACTCTAGCTAACTCTAGGTAACTCTAGGTAACTCTAGGTAACTCTAGCTAACTCTAGCTAACTCTAGCTAACTCTAGGTAACTCTAGGTAACTCTAGCTAACTTTAGCTAACTCTAGCTAACTCTAGCTAACTCTAGCTAACTCTAGCTAACTCTAGGTAACTTTAGCTAACTCTAGCTAACTCTAGCTAACTCTAGCTAACTCTAGCTAACTCTAGCTAACTTTAGCTAACTCTAGGTAACTCTAGCTAAATCTAGCTAACTCTAGGTAACTTTAGCTAACTCTAGCTAACTCTAGCTAACTCTAGCTAACTCTAGCTAACTCTAGCTAACTCTAGGTAACTCTAGGTAACTCTAGCTAACTTTAGATAACTCTAGCTAACTCTAGATAACTCTAGCTAACTCTAGCTAACTCTAGCTAACTCTAGGTAACTCTAGGTAACTCTAGCTAACTCTAGCTAACTCTAGCTAACTCTAGCTAACTCTAGGTATCTTTAGCTAACTCTAGCTAACTCTAGCTAACTCTAGCTAACTCTAGCTAACTCTAGCTAACTTAGGTAACTCTAGGTAACTCTAGCTAACTTTAGCTAACTCTAGGTAACTATAGGTAACTCTAGCTAACTCTAGGTAACTCTAGGAAACTCTAGCTAACTCTAGCCAACTCTAGCTAACTCTAGGTAACTCTAGCTAACTCTAGCTAACTCTAGCTAACTCTAGGTAACTTTAGCTAACTCTAGCTAACTCTAGGTAACTCTAGCTAACTTTAGCTAACTTTAGCTAACTTTAGCTAACTCTAGTTAACTCTAGCTAACTCTAGCTAACTCTAGCTAACTCTAGCTAAATCTAGCTAACTCTAGGTAACTTTAGCTAACTCTAGCTAACTCTAGGTAACTCTAGCTAACTATAGGTAACTCTAGGTAACTATAGGTAACTCTAGCTAACTCTAGGTAACTCTAGGAAACTCTAGCTAACTCTAGCCAACTCTAGCTAACTCTAGGTAACTCTAGCTAACTCTAGCTAACTCTAGCTAACTCTAGGTAACTTTAGCTAACTCTAGCTAACTCTAGCTAACTTTAGCTAACTCTAGCTAACTCTAGGTAACTCTAGCTAACTTTAGCTAACTCTAGCTAACTCTAGGTAACTCTAGCTAACTTTAGCTAACTCTAGCTAACTCTAGGTAACTCTAGCTAACTTTAGCTAACTCTAGCTAACTCTAACTAACTCTAGCTAACTTTAGCTAACTCTAGCTAACTCTAGGTAACTCTAGCTAACTCTAGCTAAATCTAGCTAACTCTAGCTAACTCTAGCTAACTCTAGCTAACTTTAGCTAACTCTAGGTAACTCTAGCGAACTCTAGCTAACTCTAGCTAACTCTAGCTAAATTTAGCTAACTCTAGCTAACTCTAGGTAACTCTAGCTAACTCTAGCTAACTCTAGCTAACTCTAGCTAACTCTAGATAACTTTAGGTAACTCTAGGTAACTTTAGCTAACTCTAGCTAACTCTATGTAACTCTAGCTAACTTTAGCTAACTCTAGCTAACTCTAGCTAACTCTAGGTAACTCTAGCTAACTCTAGCTAACTTTAGCTAACTCTAGCTAACTCTAGCTAACTCTAGCTAACTCTAGGTAACTCTAGGTAACTCTAGCTAACTTTAGATAACTCTAGCTAACTCTAGATAACTCTAGCTAACTCTAGCTAACTCTAGATAACTCTAGCTAACTCTAGCTAACTCTAGCTAACTCTAGGTAACTCTAGGTAACTCTAGCTAACTCTAGCTAACTCTAGCTAACTCTAGCTAACTCTAGCTAACTCTAGGTAACTCTAGGTAACTCTAGCTAACTTTAGATAACTCTAGCTAACTCTAGATAACTCTAGCTAACTCTAGCTAACTCTAGCTAACTCTAGGTAACTCTAGGTAACTCTAGCTAACTCTAGCTAACTCTAGCTAACTCTAGCTAACTCTAGGTATCTTTAGCTAACTCTAGCTAACTCTAGCTAACTCTAGCTAACTCTAGCTAACTCTAGCTAACTCTAGGTAACTCTAGGTAACTCTAGCTAACTTTAGCTAACTCTAGCTAACTCTAGCTAACTCTAGCTAACTCTAGCTAACTCTAGCTAACTCTAGCTAACTCTAGGTAACTTTAGCTAACTCTAGCTAACTCTAGCTAACTCTAGGTAACTCTAGGTAACTCTAGGTAACTCTAGCTAACTCTAGCTAACTCTAGCTAACTCTAGGTAACTCTAGGTAACTCTAGCTAACTTTAGCTAACTCTAGCTAACTCTAGCTAACTCTAGCTAACTCTAGCTAACTCTAGGTAACTTTAGCTAACTCTAGCTAACTCTAGCTAACTCTAGCTAACTCTAGCTAACTCTAGCTAACTTTAGCTAACTCTAGGTAACTCTAGCTAAATCTAGCTAACTCTAGGTAACTTTAGCTAACTCTAGCTAACTCTAGCTAACTTTAGCTAACTCTAGCTAACTCTAGGTAACTCTAGCTAACTTTAGCTAACTCTAGCTAACTCTAGCTAACTCTAGCTAACTCTAGCTAACTCTAGCTAACTCTAGCTAACTTTAGCTAACTCTAGGTAACTCTAGCGAACTCTAGCTAACTCTAGCTAACTCTAGCTAAATTTAGCTAACTCTAGCTAACTCTAGGTAACTCTAGCTAACTCTAGATAACTCTAGCTAACTCTAGCTAACTCTAGCTAACTCTAGGTAACTCTAGGTAACTCTAGCTAACTCTAGCTAACTCTAGCTAACTCTAGCTAACTCTAGGTATCTTTAGCTAACTCTAGCTAACTCTAGCTAACTCTAGCTAACTCTAGCTAACTCTAGCTAACTCTAGGTAACTCTAGGTAACTCTAGCTAACTTTAGCTAACTCTAGCTAACTCTAGCTAACTCTAGCTAACTCTAGCTAACTCTAGGTAACTTTAGCTAACTCTAGCTAACTCTAGCTAACTATAGGTAACTCTAGGTAACTATAGGTAACTCTAGCTAACTCTAGGTAACTCTAGGAAACTCTAGCTAACTCTAGCCAACTCTAGCTAACTCTAGGTAACTCTAGCTAACTCTAGCTAACTCTAGCTAACTCTAGGTAACTTTAGCTAACTCTAGCTAACTCTAGCTAACTTTAGCTAACTCTAGCTAACTCTAGGTAACTCTAGCTAACTTTAGCTAACTCTAGCTAACTCTAGGTAACTCTAGCTAACTTTAGCTAACTCTAGCTAACTCTAGGTAACTCTAGCTAACTTTAGCTAACTCTAGCTAACTCTAACTAACTCTAGTTAACTTTAGCTAACTCTAGCTAACTCTAGGTAACTCTAGCTAACTCTAGCTAACTCTAGCTAACTCTAGCTAACTCTAGCTAACTCTAGCTAACTTTAGCTAACTCTAGGTAACTCTAGCGAACTCTAGCTAACTCTAGCTAACTCTAGCTAAATTTAGCTAACTCTAGCTAACTCTAGGTAACTCTAGCTAACTCTAGCTAACTCTAGCTAACTCTAGCTAACTCTAGATAACTTTAGGTAACTCTAGGTAACTTTAGCTAACTCTAGCTAACTCTAGGTAACTCTAGCTAACTTTAGCTAACTCTAGCTAACTCTAGCTAACTCTAGGTAACTCTAGCTAACTCTAGCTAACTTTAGCTAACTCTAGCTAACTCTAGCTAACTCTAGCTAACTCTAGGTAACTCTAGGTAACTCTAGCTAACTTTAGATAACTCTAGCTAACTCTAGATAACTCTAGCTAACTCTAGCTAACTCTAGATAACTCTAGCTAACTCTAGCTAACTCTAGCTAACTCTAGGTAACTCTAGGTAACTCTAGCTAACTCTAGCTAACTCTAGCTAACTCTAGCTAACTCTAGCTAACTCTAGGTAACTCTAGGTAACTCTAGCTAACTTTAGATAACTCTAGCTAACTCTAGATAACTCTAGCTAACTCTAGCTAACTCTAGCTAACTCTAGGTAACTCTAGGTAACTCTAGCTAACTCTAGCTAACTCTAGCTAACTCTAGCTAACTCTAGGTATCTTTAGCTAACTCTAGCTAACTCTAGCTAACTCTAGCTAACTCTAGCTAACTCTAGCTAACTCTAGGTAACTTTAGCTAACTCTAGCTAACTCTAGCTAACTCTAGCTAACTCTAGCTAACTCTAGCTAACTCTAGGTAACTCTAGCTAACTCTAGGTAACTCTAGCTAACTCTAGCTAACTCTAGCTAACTCTAGGTAACTTTAGCTAACTCTAGCTAACTCTAGGTAACTCTAGCTAACTCTAGCTAACTCTAGCTAACTCTAGCTAACTCTAGCTAACTCTAGGTAACTTTAGCTAACTCTAGCTAACTCTAGCTAACTCTAGGTAACTCTAGGTAACTCTAGGTAACTCTAGCTAACTCTAGCTAACTCTAGCTAACTCTAGGTAACTCTAGGTAACTCTAGCTAACTTTAGCTAACTCTAGCTAACTCTAGCTAACTCTAGCTAACTCTAGCTAACTCTAGGTAACTTTAGCTAACTCTAGCTAACTCTAGCTAACTCTAGCTAACTCTAGCTAACTCTAGCTAACTCTAGGTAACTCTAGCTAACTTTAGCTAACTCTAGCTAACTCTAGCTAACTCTATGTAACTCTAGGTAACTCTAGCTAACTCTAGCTAACTCTAGCTAACTCTAGGTAACTCTAGGTAACTCTAGCTAACTCTAGCTAACTTTAGCTAACTCTAGCTAACTCTAGGTAACTTTAGCTAACTCTAGCTAACTCTAGCTAACTCTAGCTAACTCTAGCTAACTCTAGCTAACTCTAGCTAACTCTAGCTAACTCTAGGTAACTCTAGGTAACTCTAGGTAACTCTAGCTAACTCTAGCTAACTCTAGCTAACTCTAGGTAACTCTAGCTAACTCTAGCTAACTCTAGCTAACTCTAGGTAACTTTAGCTAACTCTAGCTAACTCTAGGTAACTCTAGCTAACTTTAGCTAACTTTAGCTAACTCTAGTTAACTCTAGCTAACTCTAGGTAACTCTAGCTAACTCTAGCTAACTCTAGCTAACTCTAGCTAACTCTAGCTAACTCTAGCTAACTCTAGCTAACTCTAGGTAACTCTAGGTAACTCTAGGTAACTCTAGCTAACTCTAGCTAACTCTAGCTAACTTTAGCTAACTCTAGCTAACTCTAGGTAACTCTAGCTAACTTTAGCTAACTCTAGCTAACTCTAGCTAACTCTAGCTAACTTTAGCTAACTCTAGCTAACTCTAGGTAACTCTAGCTAACTTTAGCTAACTCTAGCTAACTCTAGCTAACTCTAGGTAACTCTAGCTAACTCTAGCTAACTCTAGCTAACTCTAGCTAACTCTAGGTAACTCTAGGTAACTCTAGCTAACTTTAGCTAACTCTAGCTAAATCTAGCTAACTCTAGGTAACTCTAGGTAACTCTAGGTAACTCTAGCTAACTCTAGCTAACTCTAGCTAACTCTAGCTGACTCTAGCTAACTCTAGGTAACTCTAGCTAACTCTAGCTAACTCTAGCTAACTCTAGCTAACTCTAGCTAACTCTAGCTAACTCTAGCTAACTCTAGGTAACTCTAGGTAACTCTAGGTAACTCTAGGTAACTCTAGCTAACTCTAGCTAACTTTAGCTAACTCTAGCTAACTCTAGGTAACTCTAGCTAACTTTTGCTAACTCTAGCTAACTCTAGCTAACTCTAGCTAACTCTAGCTAACTCTAGGTAACTCTAGGTAACTCTAGGTAACTCTAGGTAACTCTAGCTAACTCTAGCTAACTCTAGATAACTCTAGCTAACTCTAGCTAACTCTAGCTAACTCTAGGTAACTTTAGCTAACTCTAGCTAACTCTAGGTAACTCTAGCTAACTTTAGCTAACTTTAGCTAACTCTAGTTAACTCTAGCTAACTCTAGGTAACTCTAGCTAACTCTAGCTAACTCTAGCTAACTCTAGCTAACTCTAGCTAACTCTAGCTAACTCTAGCTAACTCTAGGTAACTCTAGGTAACTCTAGGTAACTCTAGCTAACTCTAGCTAACTCTAGCTAACTTTAGCTAACTCTAGCTAACTCTAGGTAACTCTAGCTAACTTTAGCTAACTCTAGCTAACTCTAGCTAACTCTAGCTAACTTTAGCTAACTCTAGCTAACTCTAGGTAACTCTAGCTAACTTTAGCTAACTCTAGCTAACTCTAGCTAACTCTAGGTAACTCTAGCTAACTCTAGCTAACTCTAGCTAACTCTAGCTAACTCTAGGTAACTATAGGTAACTCTAGCTAACTTTAGCTAACTCTAGCTAAATCTAGCTAACTCTAGGTAACTCTAGGTAACTCTAGGTAACTCTAGCTAACTCTATCTAACTCTAGCTAACTCTAGCTGACTCTAGCTAACTCTAGGTAACTCTAGCTAACTCTAGCTAACTCTAGCTAACTCTAGCTAACTCTAGCTAACTCTAGCTAACTCTAGCTAACTCTAGCTAACTCTAGGTAACTCTAGGTAACTCTAGGTAACTCTAGGTAACTCTAGCTAACTCTAGCTAACTTTAGCTAACTCTAGCTAACTCTAGGTAACTCTAGCTAACTTTAGCTAACTCTAGCTAACTCTAGCTAACTCTAGCTAACTCTAGCTAACTCTAGGTAACTCTAGGTAACTCTAGCTAACTTTAGCTAACTCTAGCTAACTCTAGCTAACTCTAGGTAACTTTAGCTAACTCTAGCTAACTCTAGCTAACTCTAGCTAACTCTAGCTAACTCTAGGTAACTCTAGGTAACTTTAGCTAACTCTAGCTAACTCTAGGTAACTCTAGCTAACTTTAGCTAACTCTAGCTAACTCTAGGTAACTCTAGCTAACTTTAGCTAACTCTAGCTAACTCTAGGTAACTCTAGCTAACTCTAGCTAACTCTAGCTAACTTTAGCTAACTCTAGCTGACTCTAGCTAACTCTAGCTAACTCGAGGTAACTCTAGCTAACTTTAGCTAACTCTAGCTAACTCTAGGTAACTCTAGCTAACTTTAGCTAACTCTAGCTAACTCTAGCTAACTCTAGCTAACTCTAGCTAAATCTAGCTATCTCTAGGTAACTCTAGGTAAATCTAGATAACTTTAGCTAACTCTAGCTAACTCTAGCTAACTCTAGCTAACTCTAGCTAACTCTAGGTAACTTTAGCTAACTTTAGCTAACTCTAGCTAACTCTAGCTAACTCTAGGTAACTCTAGGTAACTCTAGGTAACTCTAGCTAACTCTAGCTAACTCTAGCTAACTCTAGCTAACTCTAGGTAACTCTAGGTAACTCTAGCTAACTCTAGGTAACTCTAGCTAACTTTAGCTAACTCTAGCTAACTCTAGGTAACTCTAGCTAACTTTAGCTAACTCTAGCTAACTCTAGCTAAATCTAGGTAACTCTAGCTAACTCTAGCTAACTCTAGCTAACTCTAGCTAACTCTAGGTAACTCTAGGTAACTCTAGCTAACTTTAGCTAACTCTAGCTAAATCTAGCTAACTCTAGGTAACTCTAGGTAACTCTAGGTAACTCTAGCTAACTCTAGCTAACTCTAGCTAACTCTAGCTGACTCTAGCTAACTCTAGGTAACTCTAGCTAACTCTAGCTAACTCTAGCTAACTCTAGCTAACTCTAGCTAACTCTAGCTAACTCTAGGTAACTCTAGCTAACTTTAGCTAACTCTAGCTAACTCTAGGTAACTCTAGCTAACACTAGCTAACTTTAGCTAACTTTAGCTAACTCTAGCTAACTCTAGCTAACTCTAGCTAACTCTAGCTAACTCTAGCTAAATCTAGCTAACTCTAGCTAACTATAGGTAACTCTAGGTAACTATAGGTAACTCTAGCTAACTCTAGGTAACTCTAGGAAACTCTAGCTAACTCTAGCCAACTCTAGCTAACTCTAGGTAACTCTAGCTAACTCTAGCTAACTCTAGCTAACTCTAGGTAACTTTAGCTAACTCTAGCTAACTCTAGGTAACTCTAGCTAACTTTAGCTAACTCTAGCTAACTCTAGGTAACTCTAGCTAACTTTAGCTAACTCTAGCTAACTCTAGGTAACTCTAGGTAACTCTAGCTAACTTTAGCTAACTCTAGCTAACTCTAGCTAACTCTAGGTAACTCTAGCTAACTTTAGCTAACTCTAGCTAACTCTAGCTAACTCTAGCTAACTCTAGCTAACTCTAGGTAACTTTAGCTAACTCTAGCTAACTCTAGCTAACTCTAGCTAACTCTAGCTAACTCTAGCTAACTCTAGGTAACTCTAGCTAACTTTAGCTAACTCTAGCTAACTCTAGCTAACTCTAGGTAACTCTAGCTAACTTTAGCTAACTCTAGCTAACTCTAGGTAACTCTAGGTAACTCTAGCTAACTTTAGCTAACTCTAGCTAACTCTAGCTAACTCTAGGTAACTCTAGCTAACTTTAGCTAACTCTAGCTAACTCTAGCTAACTCTAGCTAACTCTAGCTAACTCTAGGTAACTTTAGCTAACTCTAGATAACTTTAGCTAACTCTATCTAACTCTTGGTAACTTTAGCTAACTCTAGCTAACTCTAGCTAACTCTAGCTAACTCTAGCTAACTCTAGCTAACTCTAGCTAACTCTAGCTAACTCTAGCTAACTCTAGGTAACTTTAGCTAACTCTAGCTAACTCTAGCTAACTCTAGCTAACTCTAGCTAACTCTAGGTAACTCTAGGTAACTCTAGCTAACTTTAGCTAACTCTAGCTAACTCTAGCTAACTCTAGGTAACTCTAGCTAACTTTAGCTAACTCTAGCTAACTCTAGCTAACTCTAGCTAACTCTAGCTAACTCTAGGTAACTTTAGCTAACTCTAGCTAACTCTAGCTAACTCTAGCTAACTCTAGCTAACTCTAGCTAACTCTAGGTAACTCTAGCTAACTTTAGCTAACTCTAGCTAACTCTAGCTAACTCTAGGTAACTCTAGCTAACTTTAGCTAACTCTAGCTAACTCTAGGTAACTCTAGGTAACTCTAGCTAACTTTAGCTAACTCTAGCTAACTCTAGCTAACTCTAGGTAACTCTAGCTAACTTTAACTAACTCTAGCTAACTCTAGCTAACTCTAGCTAACTCTAGCTAACTCTAGGTAACTTTAGCTAACTCTAGATAACTTTAGCTAACTCTAGCTAACTCTTGGTAACTTTAGCTAACTCTAGCTAACTCTAGCTAACTCTAGCTAACTCTAGCTAACTCTAGCTAACTCTAGCTAACTCTAGCTAACTCTAGCTAACTCTAGGTAACTTTAGCTAACTCTAGCTAACTCTAGCTAACTCTAGCTAACTCTAGCTAACTCTAGGTAACTCTAGCTAACTATAGATAACTCTAGCTAACTCTAGCTAACTCTAGCTAACTCTAGCTAACTCTAGGTATCTTTAGCTAACTCTAGCTAACTCTAGCTAACTCTAGCTAACTCTAGCTAACTCTAGCTAACTCTAGGTAACTCTAGGTAACTCTAGCTAACTTTAGCTAACTCTAGCTAACTCTAGCTAACTCTAGCTAACTCTAGCTAACTCTAGCTAACTCTAGCTAACTCTAGGTAACTTTAGCTAACTCTAGCTAACTCTAGCTAACTCTAGGTAACTCTAGGTAACTCTAGGTAACTCTAGCTAACTCTAGCTAACTCTAGCTAACTCTAGGTAACTCTAGGTAACTCTAGCTAACTTTAGCTAACTCTAGCTAACTCTAGCTAACTCTAGCTAACTCTAGCTAACTCTAGGTAACTTTAGCTAACTCTAGCTAACTCTAGCTAACTCTAGCTAACTCTAGCTAACTCTAGCTAACTCTAGGTAACTCTAGCTAACTTTAGCTAACTCTAGCTAACTCTAGCTAACTCTAGGTAACTCTAGGTAACTCTAGGTAACTCTAGCTAACTCTAGCTAACTCTAGCTAACTCTAGCTAACTCTAGGTAACTCTAGGTAACTCTAGCTAACTCTAGATAACTTTAGCTAACTCTAGCTAACTCTAGGTAACTTTAGCTAACTCTAGCTAACTCTAGCTAACTCTAGCTAACTCTAGCTAACTCTAGCTAACTCTAGCTAACTCTAGCTAACTCTAGGTAACTCTAGCTAACTCTAGCTAACTCTAGCTAACTCTAGCTAACTCTAGCTAACTCTAGCTAACTCTAGCTAACTCTAGGTAACTCTAGGTAACTCTAGGTAACTCTAGCTAACTCTAGCTAACTCTAGCTAACTTTAGCTAACTCTAGCTAACTCTAGGTAACTCTAGCTAACTTTAGCTAACTCTAGCTAACTCTAGCTAACTCTAGCTAACTCTAGCTAACTCTAGCTAACTCTAGCTAACTCTAGCTAACTCTAGGTAACTTTAGCTAACTCTAGCTAACTCTAGCTAACTCTAGCTAACTCTAGCTAACTCTAGGTAACTCTAGCTAACTATAGATAACTCTAGCTAACTCTAGCTAACTCTAGCTAACTCTAGCTAACTCTAGGTATCTTTAGCTAACTCTAGCTAACTCTAGCTAACTCTAGCTAACTCTAGCTAACTCTAGCTAACTCTAGGTAACTCTAGGTAACTCTAGCTAACTTTAGCTAACTCTAGCTAACTCTAGCTAACTCTAGCTAACTCTAGCTAACTCTAGCTAACTCTAGCTAACTCTAGGTAACTTTAGCTAACTCTAGCTAACTCTAGCTAACTCTAGGTAACTCTAGGTAACTCTAGGTAACTCTAGCTAACTCTAGCTAACTCTAGCTAACTCTAGGTAACTCTAGGTAACTCTAGCTAACTTTAGCTAACTCTAGCTAACTCTAGCTAACTCTAGCTAACTCTAGCTAACTCTAGGTAACTTTAGCTAACTCTAGCTAACTCTAGCTAACTCTAGCTAACTCTAGCTAACTCTAGCTAACTCTAGGTAACTCTAGCTAACTTTAGCTAACTCTAGCTAACTCTAGCTAACTCTAGGTAACTCTAGGTAACTCTAGGTAACTCTAGCTAACTCTAGCTAACTCTAGCTAACTCTAGCTAACTCTAGGTAACTCTAGGTAACTCTAGCTAACTCTAGATAACTTTAGCTAACTCTAGCTAACTCTAGGTAACTTTAGCTAACTCTAGCTAACTCTAGCTAACTCTAGCTAACTCTAGCTAACTCTAGCTAACTCTAGCTAACTCTAGCTAACTCTAGGTAACTCTAGCTAACTCTAGCTAACTCTAGCTAACTCTAGCTAACTCTAGCTAACTCTAGCTAACTCTAGCTAACTCTAGGTAACTCTAGGTAACTCTAGGTAACTCTAGCTAACTCTAGCTAACTCTAGCTAACTTTAGCTAACTCTAGCTAACTCTAGGTAACTCTAGCTAACTTTAGCTAACTCTAGCTAACTCTAGCTAACTCTAGCTAACTTTAGCTAACTCTAGCTAACTCTAGGTAACTCTAGCTAACTTTAGCTAACTCTAGCTAACTCTAGCTAACTCTAGGTAACTCTAGCTAACTCTAGCTAACTCTAGCTAACTCTAGCTAACTCTAGGTAACTATAGGTAACTCTAGCTAACTTTAGCTAACTCTAGCTAAATCTAGCTAACTCTAGGTAACTCTAGGTAACTCTAGGTAACTCTAGCTAACTCTATCTAACTCTAGCTAACTCTAGCTGACTCTAGCTAACTCTAGGTAACTCTAGCTAACTCTAGCTAACTCTAGCTAACTCTAGCTAACTCTAGCTAACTCTAGCTAACTCTAGCTAACTCTAGGTAACTCTAGGTAACTCTAGGTAACTCTAGGTAACTCTAGCTAACTCTAGCTAACTTTAGCTAACTCTAGCTAACTCTAGGTAACTCTAGCTAACTTTAGCTAACTCTAGCTAACTCTAGCTAATTCTAGCTAACTCTAGCTAACTCTAGGTAACTCTAGGTAACTCTAGCTAACTTTAGCTAACTCTAGCTAACTCTAGCTAACTCTAGGTAACTTTAGCTAACTCTAGCTAACTCTAGCTAACTCTAGCTAACTCTAGCTAACTCTAGGTAACTCTAGGTAACTTTAGCTAACTCTAGCTAACTCTAGGTAACTCTAGCTAACTTTAGCTAACTCTAGCTAACTCTAGGTAACTCTAGCTAACTTTAGCTAACTCTAGCTAACTCTAGGTAACTCTAGCTAACTCTAGCTAACTCTAGCTAACTTTAGCTAACTCTAGCTGACTCTAGCTAACTCTAGCTAACTCTAGGTAACTCTAGCTAACTTTAGCTAACTCTAGCTAACTCTAGGTAACTCTAGCTAACTTTAGCTAACTCTAGCTAACTCTAGCTAACTCTAGCTAACTCTAGCTAAATCTAGCTATCTCTAGGTAACTCTAGGTAAATCTAGATAACTTTAGCTAACTCTAGCTAACTCTAGCTAACTCTAGCTAACTCTAGCTAACTCTAGGTAACTTTAGCTAACTTTAGCTAACTCTAGCTAACTCTAGCTAACTCTAGGTAACTCTAGGTAACTCTAGGTAACTCTAGCTAACTCTAGCTAACTCTAGCTAACTCTAGCTAACTCTAGGTAACTCTAGGTAACTCTAGCTAACTCTAGGTAACTCTAGCTAACTTTAGCTAACTCTAGCTAACTCTAGGTAACTCTAGCTAACTTTAGCTAACTCTAGCTAACTCTAGCTAACTCTAGGTAACTCTAGCTAACTCTAGCTAACTCTAGCTAACTCTAGCTAACTCTAGGTAACTCTAGGTAACTCTAGCTAACTTTAGCTAACTCTAGCTAAATCTAGCTAACTCTAGGTAACTCTAGGTAACTCTAGATAACTCTAGCTAACTCTAGCTAACTCTAGCTAACTCTAGCTGACTCTAGCTAACTCTAGGTAACTCTAGCTAACTCTAGCTAACTCTAGCTAACTCTAGCTAACTCTAGCTAACTCTAGCTAACTCTAGGTAACTCTAGCTAACTTTAGCTAACTCTAGCTAACTCTAGGTAACTCTAGCTAACACTAGCTAACTTTAGCTAACTTTAGCTAACTCTAGCTAACTCTAGCTAACTCTAGCTAACTCTAGCTAATTCTAGCTAAATCTAGCTAACTCTAGCTAACTATAGGTAACTCTAGGTAACTATAGGTAACTCTAGCTAACTCTAGGTAACTCTAGGAAACTCTAGCTAACTCTAGCCAACTCTAGCTAACTCTAGGTAACTCTAGCTAACTCTAGCTAACTCTAGCTAACTCTAGGTAACTTTAGCTAACTCTAGCTAACTCTAGGTAACTCTAGCTAACTTTAGCTAACTCTAGCTAACTCTAGGTAACTCTAGCTAACTTTAGCTAACTCTAGCTAACTCTAGGTAACTCTAGGTAACTCTAGCTAACTTTAGCTAACTCTAGCTAACTCTAGCTAACTCTAGGTAACTCTAGCTAACTTTAGCTAACTCTAGCTAACTCTAGCTAACTCTAGCTAACTCTAGCTAACTCTAGGTAACTTTAGCTAACTCTAGCTAACTCTAGCTAACTCTAGCTAACTCTAGCTAACTCTAGCTAACTCTAGGTAACTCTAGCTAACTTTAGCTAACTCTAGCTAACTCTAGCTAACTCTAGGTAACTCTAGCTAACTTTAGCTAACTCTAGCTAACTCTAGGTAACTCTAGGTAACTCTAGCTAACTTTAGCTAACTCTAGCTAACTCTAGCTAACTCTAGGTAACTCTAGCTAACTTTAGCTAACTCTAGCTAACTCTAGCTAACTCTAGCTAACTCTAGCTAACTCTAGGTAACTTTAGCTAACTCTAGATAACTTTAGCTAACTCTAGCTAACTCTAGGTAACTTTAGCTAACTCTAGCTAACTCTAGCTAACTCTAGCTAACTCTAGCTAACTCTAGCTAACTCTAGCTAACTCTAGCTAACTCTAGCTAACTCTAGGTAACTTTAGCTAACTCTAGCTAACTCTAGCTAACTCTAGCTAACTCTAGCTAACTCTAGGTAACTCTAGCTAACTCTAGATAACTCTAGCTAACTCTAGCTAACTCTAGCTAACTCTAGGTAACTCTAGGTAACTCTAGCTAACTCTAGCTAACTCTAGCTAACTCTAGCTAACTCTAGCTAACTCTAGGTAACTCTAGGTAACTCTAGCTAACTTTAGATAACTCTAGCTAACTCTAGATAACTCTAGCTAACTCTAGCTAACTCTAGCTAACTCTAGGTAACTCTAGGTAACTCTAGCTAACTCTAGCTAACTCTAGCTAACTCTAGCTAACTCTAGGTATCTTTAGCTAACTCTAGCTAACTCTAGCTAACTCTAGCTAACTCTAGCTAACTCTAGCTAACTCTAGGTAACTCTAGGTAACTCTAGCTAACTTTAGCTAACTCTAGCTAACTCTAGCTAACTCTAGCTAACTCTAGCTAACTCTAGCTAACTCTAGCTAACTCTAGGTAACTTTAGCTAACTCTAGCTAACTCTAGCTAACTCTAGGTAACTCTAGGTAACTCTAGGTAACTCTAGCTAACTCTAGCTAACTCTAGCTAACTCTAGGTAACTCTAGGTAACTCTAGCTAACTTTAGCTAACTCTAGCTAACTCTAGCTAACTCTAGCTAACTCTAGCTAACTCTAGGTAACTTTAGCTAACTCTAGCTAACTCTAGCTAACTCTAGCTAACTCTAGCTAACTCTAGCTAACTCTAGGTAACTCTAGCTAACTTTAGCTAACTCTAGCTAACTCTAGCTAACTCTAGGTAACTCTAGGTAACTCTAGGTAACTCTAGCTAACTCTAGCTAACTCTAGCTAACTCTAGCTAACTCTAGGTAACTCTAGGTAACTCTAGCTAACTCTAGATAACTTTAGCTAACTCTAGCTAACTCTAGGTAACTTTAGCTAACTCTAGCTAACTCTAGCTAACTCTAGCTAACTCTAGCTAACTCTAGCTAACTCTAGCTAACTCTAGCTAACTCTAGGTAACTCTAGGTAACTCTAGGTAACTCTAGGTAACTCTAGCTAACTCTAGCTAACTTTAGCTAACTCTAGCTAACTCTAGGTAACTCTAGCTAACTTTAGCTAACTCTAGCTAACTCTAGCTAACTCTAGCTAACTCTAGGTAACTCTAGGTAACTCTAGCTAACTTTAGCTAACTCTAGCTAACTCTAGCTAACTCTAGGTAACTTTAGCTAACTCTAGCTAACTCTAGCTAACTCTAGCTAACTCTAGCTAACTCTAGGTAACTCTAGGTAACTTTAGCTAACTCTAGCTAACTCTAGGTAACTCTAGCTAACTTTAGCTAACTCTAGCTAACTCTAGGTAACTCTAGCTAACTTTAGCTAACTCTAGCTAACTCTAGGTAACTCTAGCTAACTCTAGCTAACTCTAGCTAACTTTAGCTAACTCTAGCTGACTCTAGCTAACTCTAGCTAACTCTAGGTAACTCTAGCTAACTTTAGCTAACTCTAGCTAACTCTAGGTAACTCTAGCTAACTTTAGCTAACTCTAGCTAACTCTAGCTAACTCTAGCTAACTCTAGCAAACTCTAGCTAACTCTAGCTAACTTTAGCTAACTCTAGCTAACTCTAGCTAACTCTAGCTAACTCTAGGTAACTCTAGGTAACTCTAGCTAACTCTAGCTAACTCTAGCTAACTCAAGCTAACTCTAGCTAACTCTAGCTAACTCTAGCTAACTCTAGCTAACTCTAGCTAACTCTAGGTAACTCTAGGTAACTCTAGGTAACTCTAGCTAACTCTAGCTAACTCTAGCTAACTTTAGCTAACTCTAGCTAACTCTAGGTAACTCTAGCTAACTCTAGCTAACTCTAGCTAACTCTAGGTAACTCTAGGTAACTCTAGCTAACTTTATCTAACTCTAGCTAAATCTAGCTAACTCTAGGTAACTCTAGGTAACTCTAGGTAACTCTAGCTAACTCTAGTTAACTCTAGCTAACTCTAGCTGACTCTAGCTAACTCTAGGTAACTCTAGCTAACTCTAGCTAACTCTAGCTAACTATAGCTAACTCTAGCTAACTCTAGCTAACTCTAGCTAACTCTAGGTAACTCTAGGTAACTCTAGGTAACTCTAGGTAACTCTAGCTAACTCTAGCTAACTTTAGCTAACTCTAGCTAACTCTAGGTAACTCTAGCTAACTTTAGCTAACTCTAGCTAACTCTAGCTAACTCTAGCTAACTCTAGCTAACTCTAGGTAACTCTAGGTAACTCTAGCTAACTTTAGCTAACTCTAGCTAACTCTAGCTAACTCTAGGTAACTTTAGCTAACTCTAGCTAACTCTAGCTAACTCTAGCTAACTCTAGCTAACTCTAGGTAACTCTAGGTAACTTTAGCTAACTCTAGCTAACTCTAGGTAACTCTAGCTAACTTTAGCTAACTCTAGCTAACTCTAGGTAACTCTAGCTAACTTTAGCTAACTCTAGCTAACTCTAGGTAACTCTAGCTAACTCTAGCTAACTCTAGCTAACTTTAGCTAACTCTAGCTGACTCTAGCTAACTCTAGCTAACTCTAGGTAACTCTAGCTAACTTTAGCTAACTCTAGCTAACTCTAGGTAACTCTAGCTAACTTTAGCTAACTCTAGCTAACTCTAGCTAACTCTAGCTAACTCTAGCTAAATCTAGCTAACTCTAGGTAACTCTAGGTAAATCTAGATAACTTTAGCTAACTCTAGCTAACTCTAGCTAACTCTAGCTAACTCTAGCTAACTCTAGGTAACTTTAGCTAACTTTAGCTAACTCTAGCTAACTCTAGCTAACTCTAGGTAACTCTAGGTAACTCTAGGTAACTCTAGCTAACTCTAGCTAACTCTAGCTAACTCTAGCTAACTCTAGGTAACTCTAGGTAACTCTAGCTAACTCTAGGTAACTCTAGCTAACTTTAGCTAACTCTAGCTAACTCTAGGTAACTCTAGCTAACTTTAGCTAACTCTAGCTAACTCTAGCTAACTCTAGGTAACTCTAGCTAACTCTAGCTAACTCTAGCTAACTCTAGCTAACTCTAGGTAACTCTAGGTAACTCTAGCTAACTTTAGCTAACTCTAGCTAAATCTAGCTAACTCTAGGTATCTCTAGGTAACTCTAGGTAACTCTAGCTAACTCTAGCTAACTCTAGCTAACTCTAGCTGACTCTAGCTAACTCTAGGTAACTCTAGCTAACTCTAGCTAACTCTAGCTAACTCTAGCTAACTCTAGCTAACTCTAGCTAACTCTAGGTAACTCTAGCTAACTTTAGCTAACTCTAGCTAACTCTAGGTAACTCTAGCTAACTCTAGCTAACTTTAGCTAACTTTAGCTAACTCTAGCTAACTCTAGCTAACTCTAGCTAACTCTAGCTAACTCTAGCTAAATCTAGCTAACTCTAGCTAACTATAGGTAACTCTAGGTAACTATAGGTAACTCTAGCTAACTCTAGGTAACTCTAGGAAACTCTAGCTAACTCTAGCCAACTCTAGCTAACTCTAGGTAACTCTAGCTAACTCTAGCTAACTCTAGCTAACTCTAGGTAACTTTAGCTAACTCTAGCTAACTCTAGGTAACTCTAGCTAACTTTAGCTAACTCTAGCTAACTCTAGGTAACTTTAGCTAACTTTAGCTAACTCTAGCTAACTCTAGCTAACTCTAGGTAACTCTAGGTAACTCTAGGTAACTCTAGCTAACTCTAGCTAACTCTAGCTAACTCTAGCTAACTCTAGGTAACTCTAGGTAACTCTAGCTAACTCTAGGTAACTCTAGCTAACTTTAGCTAACTCTAGCTAACTCTAGGTAACTCTAGCTAACTTTAGCTAACTCTAGCTAACTCTAGCTAACTCTAGGTAACTCTAGCTAACTCTAGCTAACTCTAGCTAACTCTAGCTAACTCTAGGTAACTCTAGGTAATTCTAGCTAACTCTAGCTAACTCTAGCTAACTCTAGACAACTCTAGGTAACTCTAGGTAACTCTAGCTAACTCTAGGTAACTCTAGCTAACTCTATCTAACTGTAGCTAACTCTAGCTAACTCTAGGTAACTTTAGCTAACTCTAGCTAACTCTAGCTAACTCTAGCTAACTCTAGCTAACTCTAGCTAACTCTAGCTAACTCTAGGTAACTCTAGGTAACTCTAGGTAACTCTAGCTAACTCTAGGTAACTCTAGGTAACTCTAGCTAACTTTAGCTAACTATAGCTAACTCTAGCTAACTCTAGCTAACTCTAGCTAACTCTAGCTAAATCTAGCTAACTCTAGCTAACTATAGGTAACTCTAGGTAACTATAGGTAACTCTAGCTAACTCTAGGTAACTCTAGGAAACTCTAGCTAACTCTAGCCAACTCTAGCTAACTCTAGGTAACTCTAGCTAACTCTAGCTAACTCTAGCTAACTCTAGGTAACTTTAGCTAACTCTAGCTAACTCTAGGTAACTCTAGCTAACTTTAGCTAACTCTAGCTAACTCTAGCTGACTCTAGCTAACTCTAGGTAACTCTAGCTAACTCTAGCTAACTCTAGCTAACTCTAGCTAACTCTAGCTAACTCTAGCTAACTCTAGCTAACTCTAGGTAACTCTAGGTAACTCTAGGTAACTCTAGGTAACTCTAGCTAACTCTAGCTAACTTTAGCTAACTCTAGCTAACTCTAGGTAACTCTAGCTAACTTTAGCTAACTCTAGCTAACTCTAGCTAACTCTAGCTAACTCTAGCTAACTCTAGGTAACTCTAGGTAACTCTAGCTAACTTTAGCTAACTCTAGCTAACTCTAGCTAACTCTAGGTAACTTTAGCTAACTCTAGCTAACTCTAGCTAACTCTAGCTAACTCTAGCTAACTCTAGGTAACTCTAGGTAACTTTAGCTAACTCTAGCTAACTCTAGGTAACTCTAGCTAACTTTAGCTAACTCTAGCTAACTCTAGGTAACTCTAGCTAACTTTAGCTAACTCTAGCTAACTCTAGGTAACTCTAGCTAACTCTAGCTAACTCTAGCTAACTTTAGCTAACTCTAGCTGACTCTAGCTAACTCTAGCTAACTCTAGGTAACTCTAGCTAACTTTAGCTAACTCTAGCTAACTCTAGGTAACTCTAGCTAACTTTAGCTAACTCTAGCTAACTCTAGCTAACTCTAGCTAACTCTAGCTAAATCTAGCTAACTCTAGGTAACTCTAGGTAAATCTAGATAACTTTAGCTAACTCTAGCTAACTCTAGCTAACTCTAGCTAACTCTAGCTAACTCTAGGTAACTTTAGCTAACTTTAGCTAACTCTAGCTAACTCTAGCTAACTCTAGGTAACTCTAGGTAACTCTAGGTAACTCTAGCTAACTCTAGCTAACTCTAGCTAACTCTAGCTAACTCTAGCTAACTCTAGGTAACTCTAGCTAACTCTAGCTAACTCTAGCTAACTCTAGCTAACTCTAGGTAACTCTAGGTAACTCTAGCTAACTTTAGCTAACTCTAGCTAAATCTAGCTAACTCTAGGTAACTCTAGGTAACTCTAGGTAACTCTAGCTAACTCTAGCTAACTCTAGCTAACTCTAGCTGACTCTAGCTAACTCTAGGTAACTCTAGCTAACTCTAGCTAACTCTAGCTAACTCTAGCTAACTCTAGCTAACTCTAGCTAACTCTAGGTAACTCTAGCTAACTTTAGCTAACTCTAGCTAACTCTAGGTAACTCTAGCTAACTCTAGCTAACTTTAGCTAACTTTAGCTAACTCTAGCTAACTCTAGCTAACTCTAGCTAACTCTAGCTAACTCTAGGTAACTCTAGGTAACTCTAGCTAACTCTAGGTAACTTTAGCTAACTCTAGCTAACTCTAGCTAACTCAAGCTAACTCTAGCTAACTCTAGCTAACTCTAGCTAACTCTAGCTAACTCTAGCTAACTCTAGCTAACTCTAGCTAACTCTAGGTAACTCTAGGTAACTCTAGGTAACTCTAGCTAACTCTAGCTAACTCTAGCTAACTTTAGCTAACTCTAGCTAACTCTAGGTAACTCTAGCTAACTTTAGCTAACTCTAGCTAACTCTAGCTAACTCTAGCTAACTTTAGCTAACTCTAGCTAACTCTAGCTAACTCTAGGTAACTCTAGCTAACTCTAGCTAACTCTAGGTAACTCTAGGTAACTCTAGCTAACTTTAGCTAACTCTAGCTAACTCTAGGTAACTCTAGCTAACTTTAGCTAACTCTAGTTAACTCTAGCTAACTCTAGCTAACTTTAGCTAACTCTAGCTAACTCTAGCTAACTCTAGGTAACTCTAGCTAACTCTAGCTAACTCTAGGTAACTCTAGGTAACTCTAGGTAACTCTAGCTAACTTTAGCTAACTCTAGCTAACTCTAGGTAACTCTAGCTAACTCTAGCTAACTCTAGCTAACTCTAGCTAACTCTAGCTAACTCTAGGTAACTTTAGCTAACTCTAGCTAACTCTAGGTAACTCTAGCTAACTTTAGCTA
Organism: Osedax fenrisi; assembly: GCA_964019155.1. Lineage (NCBI taxonomy): Eukaryota > Metazoa > Annelida > Polychaeta > Sabellida > Siboglinidae > Osedax > Osedax fenrisi. Next base: position 63,915,502 of record OZ025243.1, on the reverse strand, counting down.
ACTCTAGTTAACTCTAGCTAACTCTAGGTAACTCTAGCTAACTCTAGCTAACTTTAGGTAACTCTAGCTAACTCTAGCTAACTCTAGCTAACTCTAGCTAACTCTAGGTAACTCTAGCTAACTTTAGATAACTCTAGCTAACTCTAGATAACTCTAGCTAACTCTAGCTAACTCTAGATAACTCTAGCTAACTCTAGCTAACTCTAGCTAACTCTAGGTAACTCTAGGTAACTTTAGCTAACTCTAGCTAACTCTAGCTAACTCTAGCTAACTCTAGCTAACTCTAGGTAACTCTAGGTAACTCTAGCTAACTTTAGATAACTCCAGCTAACTCTAGATAACTCTAGCTAACTCTAGCTAACTCTAGCTAACTCTAGGTAACTCTAGGTAACTCTAGCTAACTCTAGCTAACTCTAGCTAACTCTAGGTAACTCTAGGTAACTCTAGCTGACTCTAGGTAACTCTAGGTAACTCTAGCTAACTCTAGCTAACTCTAGCTAACTTTAGCTAACTCTAGCTAACTCTAGGTAACTCTAGCTAACTCTAGGTAACTCTAGCTAACTCTAGCTAACTCTAGCAAACTTTAGCTAACTCTAGCTAACTCTAGCTAACTCTAGGTAACTCTAGCTAACTCTAGCTAACTTTAGCTAACTCTAGCTAACTCTAGCTAACTCTAGCTAACTCTAGCTAATTCTAGCTAACTCTAGGTAACTCTAGGTAACTCTAGCTAACTCTAGCTAACTCTAGCTAACTCTAGGTAACTCTAGCTAACTCTAGCTAACTCTAGCTAACTCTAGCTAACTCTAGGTAACTCTAGGTAACTCTAGCTAACTTTAGCTAACTCTAGCTAACTCTAGCTAACTCTAGGTAACTCTAGCTAACTCTAGCTAACTTTAGCTAACTCTAGCTAACTCTAGCTAACTCTAGCTAACTCTAGGTAACTCTAGGTAACTCTAGCTAACTTTAGATAACTCTAGCTAACTCTAGATAACTCTAGCTAACTCTAGCTAACTCTAGATAACTCTAGCTAACTCTAGCTAACTCTAGCTAACTCTAGGTAACTCTAGGTAACTCTAGCTAACTCTAGCTAACTCTAGCTAACTCTAGCTAACTCTAGCTAACTCTAGGTAACTCTAGGTAACTCTAGCTAACTTTACATAACTCTAGCTAACTCTAGATAACTCTAGCTAACTCTAGCTAACTCTAGCTAACTCTAGGTAACTCTAGGTAACTCTAGCTAACTCTAGCTAACTCTAGCTAACTCTAGCTAACTCTAGGTATCTTTAGCTAAGTCTAGCTAACTCAAGCTAACTCTAGCTAACTCTAGCTAACTCTAGCTAACTCTAGGTAACTCTAGGTAACTCTAGCTAACTTTAGCTAACTCTAGCTAACTCTAGCTAACTCTAGCTAACTCTAGCTAACTCTAGCTAACTCTAGCTAACTCTAGGTAACTTTAGCTAACTCTAGCTAACTCTAGCTAACTCTAGGTAACTCTAGGTAACTCTAGGTAACTCTAGCTAACTCTAGCTAACTCTAGCTAACTCTAGGTAACTCTAGGTAACTCTAGCTAACTTTAGCTAACTCTAGCTAACTCTAGCTAACTCTAGCTAACTCTAGCTAACTCTAGGTAACTTTAGCTAACTCTAGCTAACTCTAGCTAACTCTAGCTAACTCTAGCTAACTCTAGCTAACTCTAGGTAACTCTAGCTAACTTTAGCTAACTCTAGCTAACTCTAGCTAACTCTAGGTAACTCTAGGTAACTCTAGGTAACTCTAGCTAACTCTAGCTAACTCTAGCTAACTCTAGGTAACTCTAGGTAACTCTAGCTAACTCTAGATAACTTTAGCTAACTCTAGCTAACTCTAGGTAACTTTAGCTAACTCTAGCTAACTCTAGCTAACTCTAGCTAACTCTAGCTAACTCTAGCTAACTCTAGCTAACTCTAGCTAACTCTAGGTAACTCTAGCTAACTCTAGGTAACTCTAGGTAACTCTAGCTAACTCTAGCTAACTTTAGCTAACTCTAGCTAACTCTAGGTAACTCTAGCTAACTTTAGCTAACTCTAGCTAACTCTAGCTAACTCTAGCTAACTCTAGCTAACTCTAGGTAACTCTAGGTAACTCTAGCTAACTTTAGCTAACTCTAGCTAACTCTAGCTAACTCTAGGTAACTTTAGCTAACTCTAGCTAACTCTAGCTAACTCTAGCTAACTCTAGCTAACTCTAGGTAACTCTAGGTAACTTTAGCTAACTCTAGCTAACTCTAGGTAACTCTAGCTAACTTTAGCTAACTCTAGCTAACTCTAGGTAACTCTAGCTAACTTTAGCTAACTCTAGCTAACTCTAGGTAACTCTAGCTAACTCTAGCTAACTCTAGCTAACTTTAGCTAACTCTAGCTGACTCTAGCTAACTCTAGCTAACTCTAGGTAACTCTAGCTAACTTTAGCTAACTCTAGCTAACTCTAGGTAACTCTAGCTAACTTTAGCTAACTCTAGCTAACTCTAGCTAACTCTAGCTAACTCTAGCAAACTCTAGCTAACTCTAGCTAACTTTAGCTAACTCTAGCTAACTCTAGCTAACTCTAGCTAACTCTAGGTAACTCTAGCTAACTTTAGCTAACTCTAGCTAACTGTAGGTAACTCTAGCTAACTCTAGGTAACTCTAGCTAACTCTAGCTAACTCTAGCTAACTCTAGCTAACTCTAGCTAACTCTAGGTAACTCTAGCTAACTTTAGCTAACTCTAGCTAACTCTAGGTAACTCTAGCTAACTCTAGCTAACTCTAGCTAACTTTAGCTAACTATAGCTAACTCTAGGTAACTCTAGCTAACTTTAGCTAACTCTAGCTAACTCTAGGTAACTCTAGCTAACTTTAGCTAACTCTAGCTACCTCTAGCTAACTCTAGGTAACTCTAGGCAACTCTAGGTAACTCAAAGTAACTCTAGCTAATTCTAGCTAACTCTAGATAACTCTAGCTAACTTTAGCTAACTCTAGCTAACTCTAGGTAACTCTAGCTAACTCTAGCTAACTTTAGCTAACTTTAGCTAACTCTAGCTAACTCTAGCTAACTCTAGCTAACTCTAGCTAACTCTATCTAAATCTAGCTAACTCTAGCTAACTCTAGGTAACTCTAGGTAACTCTAGGTAACTCTAGCTAACTCTAGGTAACTCTAGGAAACTCTAGCTAACTCTAGCTAACTCTAGCTAACTCTAGGTAACTCTAGCTAACTCTAGCTAACTCTAGCTAACTCTAGGTAACTTTAGCTAAATCTAGCTAACTCTAGGTAACTCTAGCTAACTTTAGCTAACTCTAGCTAACTCTAGGTAACTCTAGGTAACTTTAGCTAACTCTAGCTAACTCTAGGTAACTCTAGCTAACTTTAGCTAACTCTAGTTAACTCTAGGTAACTCTAGCTAACTTTAGCTAACTCTAGCTAACTCTAGCTAACTCTAGGTAACTCTAGCTAACTCTAGCTAACTTTAGCTAAATCTAGCTAACTCTAGCTAACTCTAGCTAACTCTAGCTAACTCTAGCTAACTCTAGGTAACTTTAGATAACTCTAGGTAACTCTAGGTAACTCTAGCTAACTCTAGCTAACTCTAGCTAACTCTAGCTAACTCTAGCTAACTCTAGGTAACTCTAGGTAACTCTAGCTAACTCTAGATAACTCTAGCTAACTTTAGCTAACTCTAGCTAACTCTAGGTAACTCTAGCTAACTTTAGCTAACTCTAGCTAACTCTAGCTAACTCTAGGTAACTCTAGGTAACTCTAGCTAACTCTAGGTAACTCTAGGTAACTCTAGGTAACTCTAGCTAACTCTAGCTAACTCTAGCTAACTCTAGGTAACTCTAGGTAACTCTAGCTAACTTTAGATAACTCTAGCTAACTCTAGATAACTCTAGCTAACTCTAGCTAACTCTAGATAACTCTAGCTAACTCTAGCTAACTCTAGCTAACTCTAGGTAACTCTAGGTAACTCTAGCTAACTCTAGCTAACTCTAGCTAACTCTAGCTAACTTTAGCTAACTCTAGGTAACTCTAGGTAACTCTAGCTAACTTTAGATAACTCTAGCTAACTCTAGATAACTCTATCTAACTCTAGCTAACTCTAGCTAACTCTAGGTAACTCTAGGTAACTCTAGCTAACTCTAGCTAACTCTAGCTAACTCTAGCTAACTCTAGGTATCTTTAGCTAACTCTAGCTAACTCTAGCTAACTCTAGCTAACTCTAGCTAACTCTAGCTAACTCTAGGTAACTCTAGGTAACTCTAGATAACTTTAGCTAACTCTAGCTAACTCTAGCTAATTCTAGCTAACTCTAGCTAACTCTAGCTAACTCTAGCTAACTCTAGCTAACTCTAGCTAACTCTAGCTAACTCTAGGTAACTCTAGGTAACTCTAGGTAACTCTAGGTAACTCTAGCTAACTCTAGCTAACTTTAGCTAACTCTAGCTAACTCTAGGTAACTCTAGCTAACTTTAGCTAACTCTAGCTAACTCTAGCTAACTCTAGCTAACTCTAGCTAACTCTAGGTAACTCTAGGTAACTCTAGCTAACTTTAGCTAACTCTAGCTAACTCTAGCTAACTCTAGGTAACTTTAGCTAACTCTAGCTAACTCTAGCTAACTCTAGCTAACTCTAGCTAACTCTAGGTAACTCTAGGTAACTTTAGCTAACTCTAGCTAACTCTAGGTAACTCTAGCTAACTTTAGCTAACTCTAGCTAACTCTAGGTAACTCTAGCTAACTTTAGCTAACTCTAGCTAACTCTAGGTAACTCTAGCTAACTCTAGCTAACTCTAGCTAACTTTAGCTAACTCTAGCTGACTCTAGCTAACTCTAGCTAACTCTAGGTAACTCTAGCTAACTTTAGCTAACTCTAGCTAACTCTAGGTAACTCTAGCTAACTTTAGCTAACTCTAGCTAACTCTAGCTAACTCTAGCTAACTCTAGCAAACTCTAGCTAACTCTAGCTAACTTTAGCTAACTCTAGCTAACTCTAGCTAACTCTAGCTAACTCTAGGTAACTCTAGCTAACTTTAGCTAACTCTAGCTAACTGTAGGTAACTCTAGCTAACTCTAGGTAACTCTAGCTAACTCTAGCTAACTCTAGCTAACTCTAGCTAACTCTAGCTAACTCTAGGTAACGCTAGCTAACTTTAGCTAACTCTAGCTAACTCTAGGTAACTCTAGCTAACTCTAGCTAACTCTAGCTAACTTTAGCTAACTATAGCTAACTCTAGGTAACTCTAGCTAACTTTAGCTAACTCTAGCTAACTCTAGGTAACTCTAGCTAACTTTAGCTAACTCTAGCTACCTCTAGCTAACTCTAGGTAACTCTAGGCAACTCTAGGTAACTCAAAGTAACTCTAGCTAATTCTAGCTAACTCTAGATAACTCTAGCTAACTTTAGCTAACTCTAGCTAACTCTAGGTAACTCTAGCTAACTCTAGCTAACTTTAGCTAACTTTAGCTAACTCTAGCTAACTCTAGCTAACTCTAGCTAACTCTAGCTAACTCTATCTAAATCTAGCTAACTCTATCTAACTCTAGGTAACTCTAGGTAACTCTAGGTAACTCTAGCTAACTCTAGGTAACTCTAGGAAACTCTAGCTAACTCTAGCTAACTCTAGCTAACTCTAGGTAACTCTAGCTAACTCTAGCTAACTCTAGCTAACTCTAGGTAACTTTAGCTAACTCTAGCTAACTCTAGGTAACTCTAGCTAACTTTAGCTAACTCTAGCTAATTCTAGGTAACTCTAGGTAACTTTAGCTAACTCTAGCTAACTTTAGCTAAATCTAGCTAACTCTAGCTAACTCTAGCTAACTCTAGCTAACTCTAGCTAACTCTAGGTAACTTTAGATAACTCTAGCTAACTCTAGATAACTCTAGCTAACTCTAGCTAACTCTAGATAACTCTAGCTAACTCTAGCTAACTCTAGCTAACTCTAGGTAACTCTAGGTAACTCTAGCTAACTCTAGGTAACTCTAGGTAACTCTAGGTAACTCTAGCTAACTCTAGCTAACTCTAGCTAACTCTAGGTAACTCTAGGTAACTCTAGCTAACTTTAGCTAACTCTAGCTAACTCTAGCTAACTCTAGCTAACTCTAGCTAACTCTAGGTAACTTTAGCTAACTCTAGCTAACTCTAGCTAACTCTAGCTAACTCTAGCTAACTCTAGGTAACTCTAGGTAACTCTAGGTAACTCTAGCTAACTCTAGCTAACTCTAGCTAACTCTAGCTAACTCTAGCTAACTCTAGGTAACTCTAGGTAACTCTAGCTAACTCTAGATAACTCTAGCTAACTTTAGCTAACTCTAGCTAACTCTAGGTAACTCTAGCTAACTTTAGCTAACTCTAGCTAACTCTAGCTAACTCTAGGTAACTCTAGGTAACTCTAGCTAACTCTAGGTAACTCTAGGTAACTCTAGGTAACTCTAGCTAACTTTAGCTAACTCTAGCTAACTCTAGGTAACTTTAGCTAACTCTAGCTAACTTTAGCTAACTCTAGCTAACTCTAGCTAACTCTAGGTAACTTTAGCTAACTCTAGCTAACTCTAGCTAACTCTAGCTAACTCTAGCTAACTCTAGGTAACTCTAGCTAACTTTAGCTAACTCTAGCTAACTCTAGGTAACTCTAGATAACTTTAGCTAACTCTAGCTAACTCTAGGTAACTCAAGCTAACTCTAGCTAACTCTAGCTAATTTTAGCTAACTCTAGCTGACTCTAGCTAACTCTAGCTAACTCTAGGTAACTCTAGCTAACTTTAGCTAACTCTAGCTAACTCTAGGTAACTCTAGGTAACTCTAGCTAACTTTAGCTAACTCTAGCTAACTCTAGGTAACTCTAGCTAACTTTAGCTAACTCTAGCTAACTCTAGGTAACTCTAGCTAACTCTAGCTAACTCTAGCTAACTTTAGCTAACTCTAGCTGACTCTAGCTAACTCTAGCTAATTCTAGGTAACTCTAGCTAACTTTAGCTAACTCTAGCTAACTCTAGGTAACTCTAGCTAACTTTAGCTAACTCTAGCTAACTCTAGCTAACTCTAGCTAACTCTAGCAAACTCTAGCTAACTCTAGCTAACTTTAGCTAACTCTAGCTAACTCTAGCTAACTCTAGCTAACTCTAGGTAACTCTAGCTAACTTTAGCTAACTCTAGCTAACTGTAGGTAACTCTAGCTAACTCTAGGTAACTCTAGCTAACTCTAGCTAACTCTAGCTAACTCTAGCTAACTCTAGCTAACTCTAGCTAACTTTAGCTAACTCTAGCTAACTCTAGGTAACTCTAGCTAACTCTAGGTAACTCTAGCTAACTCTAGCTAACTCTAGCTAACTTTAGCTAACTCTAGCTAACTCTAGGTAACTCTAGCTAACTTTAGTTAACTCTAGTTAACTCTAGGTAACTCTAGCTAACTTTAGCTAACTCTAGCCAAATCTAGCTAACTCTAGCTAACTCTAGGTAACTCTAGGTAACTATAGGTAACTCTAGCTAACTCTAGGTAACTCTAGGAAACTCTAGCTAACTCTAGCCAACTCTAGCTAACTCTAGGTAACTCTAGCTAACTCTAGCTAACTCTAGCTAACTCTAGGTAACTTTAGCTAACTCTAGCTAACTCTATGTAACTCTAGCTAACTTTAGCTAACTCTAGCTAACTCTAGGTAACTCTAGCTAACTTTAGCTAACTCTAGCTAACTCTAGGTAACTCTAGCTAACTTTAGCTAACTCTAGCTAACTCTAGGTAACTTTAGATAACTCTAGCTAACTCTAGATAACTCTAGCTAACTCTAGCTAACTCTAGCTAACTCTAGCTAACTCTAGCTAACTCTAGCTAACTCTAGGTAACTCTAGGTAACTCTAGCTAACTCTAGCTAACTCTAGCTAACTCTAGCTAACTCTAGCTAACTCTAGCTAACTCTAGGTAACTCTAGGTAACTCTAGCTAACTTTAGATAACTCTAGCTAACTCTAGATAACTCTAGATAACTCTAGCTAACTCTAGCTAACTCTAGGTAACTCTAGGTAACTCTAGCTAACTCTAGCTAACTCTAGCTAACTCTAGGTAACTCTAGGTAACTCTAGCTAACTTTAGCTAACTCTAGCTAACTCTAGCTAACTCTAGCTAACTCTAGGTAACTCTAGGTAACTCTAGCTAACTTTAGCTAACTCTAGCTAACTCTAGCTAACTCTAGCTAACTCTAGCTAACTCTAGCTAACTCTAGCTAACTCTAGCTAACTTTAGCTAACTCTAGCTAACTCTAGCTAACTCTAGCTAACTCTAGCTAACTCTAGGTTACTCTAGGTAACTCTAGGTAACTCTAGCTAACTCTAGGTAACTCTAGCTAACTTTAGCTAACTCTAGGTAACTCTAGGTAACTCTAGCTAACTTTAGCTAACTCTAGCTAACTCTAGCTAACTCTAGCTAACTCTAGCTAACTCTAGGTAACTTTAGCTAACTCTAGCTAACTTTAGCTAACTCTAGCTAACTCTAGCTAACTCTAGGTAACTCTAGGTAACTCTAGGTAACTCTAGCTAACTCTAGCTAACTCTAGCTAACTCTAGCTAACTCTAGCTAACTCTAGGTAACTCTAGGTAACTCTAGCTAACTCTAGATAACTCTAGCTAACTTTAGCTAACTCTAGCTAACTCTAGGTAACTCTAGCTAACTTTAGCTAACTCTAGCTAACTCTAGCTAACTCTAGGTAACTCTAGCTAACTCTAGCTAACTCTAGCTAACTCTAGCTAACTCTAGCTAACTCTAGGTAACTCTAGGTAACTCTAGCTAACTCTAGCTAACTTTAGCTAACTCTAGCTAACTCTAGGTAACTTTAGCTAACTCTAGCTAACTCTAGCTAACTCTAGCTAACTCTAGGTAACTCTAGGTAACTCTAGGTAACTCTAGCTAACTCTAGCTAACTCTAGCTAACTTTAGCTAACTCTAGCTAACTCTAGGTAACTCTAGCTAACTTTAGCTAACTCTAGCTAACTCTAGCTAACTCTAGCTAACTCTAGCTAACTCTAGGTAACTCTAGGTAACTCTAGCTAACTTTAGCTAACTCTAGCTAACTCTAGCTAACTCTAGGTAACTTTAGCTAACTCTAGCTAACTCTAGCTAACTCTAGCTAACTCTAGCTAACTCTAGGTAACTCTAGGTAACTTTAGCTAACTCTAGCTAACTCTAGGTAACTCTAGGTAACTTTAGCTAACTCTAGCTAACTCTAGGTAACTCTAGCTAACTTTAGCTAACTCTAGCTAACTCTAGGTAACTCTAGCTAACTCTAGCTAACTCTAGCTAACTTTAGTTAACTCTAGCTGACTCTAGCTAACTCTAGCTAACTCTAGGTAACTCTAGCTAACTTTAGCTAACTCTAGCTAACTCTAGGTAACTCTAGCTAACTTTAGCTAACTCTAGCTAACTCTAGCTAACTCTAGCTAACTCTAGCAAACTCTAGCTAACTCTAGCTAACTTTAGCTAACTCTAGCTAACTCTAGCTAACTCTAGCTAACTCTAGGTAACTCTAGCTAACTTTAGCTAACTCTAGCTAACTGTAGGTAACTCTAGCTAACTCTAGGTAACTCTAGCTAACTCTAGCTAACTCTAGCTAACTCTAGGTAACTCTAGCTAACTTTAGCTAACTCTAGCTAACTCTAGGTAACTCTAGCTAACTCTAGGTAACTCTAGCTAACTTTAGCTAACTCTAGCTAACTCTAGCTAACTTTAGCTAACTCTAGCTAACTCTAGCTAACTCTAGGTAACTCTAGGCAACTCTAGGTAACTCAAAGTAACTCTAGCTAATTCTAGCTAACTCTAGATAACTCTAGCTAACTTTAGCTAACTCTAGCTAACTCTAGGTAACTCTAGCTAACTCTAGCTAACTTTAGCTAACTTTAGCTAACTCTAGCTAACTCTAGCTAACTCTAGCTAACTCTAGGTAACTCTAGCTAACTTTAGCTAACTCTAGTTAACTCTAGGTAACTCTAGCTAACTTTAGCTAACTCTAGCTAACTCTAGCTAACTCTAGGTAACTCTAGCTAACTCTAGCTAACTTTAGCTAACTCTAGCTAACTCTAGCTAACTCTAGCTAACTCTAGCTAACTCTAGCTAACTCTAGGTAACTCTAGGTAACTCTAGCTAACTTTAGATAACTCTAGCTAACTCTAGATAACTCTAGCTAACTCTAGGTAACTCTAGGTAACTCTAGCTAACTCTAGCTAACTCTAGGTAACTCTAGCTAACTTTAGCTAACTCTAGCTAACTCTAGGTAACTCTAACTAACTTTAGCTAACTCTAGCTAACTCTAGCTAACTCTAGCTAACTCTAGGTAACTCTAGCTAACTCTAGCTAACTTTAGCTAACTCTATCTAACTCTAGCTAACTCTAGCTAAATCTAGCTAACTCTAGGTAACTCTAGCTAACTTTAGATAACTCTAGCTAACTCTAGATAACTCTAGCTAACTCTAGCTAACTCTAGATAACTCTAGCTAACTCTAGCTAACTCTAGCTAACTCTAGGTAACTCTAGGTAACTCTAGCTAACTTTAGCTAACTCTAGCTAACTCTAGGTAACTCTAGCTAACTTTAGCTAACTCTAGCTAACTCTAGGTAACTCTAGCTAACTTTAGCTAACTCTAGTTAACTCTAGGTAACTCTAGCTAACTTTAGCTAACTCTAGCTAACTCTAGCTAACTCTAGGTAACTCTAGCTAACTCTAGCTAACTTTAGCTAACTCTAGCTAACTCTAGCTAACTCTAGCTAACTCTAGCTAACTCTAGCTAACTCTAGGTAACTCTAGGTAACTCTAGCTAACTTTAGATAACTCTAGCTAACTCTAGATAACTCTAGCTAACTATAGGTAACTCTAGGTAACTCTAGCTAACTCTAGCTAACTCTAGGTAACTCTAGCTAACTTTAACTAACTCTAGATAACTCTAGGTAACTCTAGCTAACTTTAGCTAACTCTAGCTAACTCTAGCTAACTCTAGCTAACTCTAGGTAACTCTAGCTAACTCTAGCTAACTTTAGCTAACTCTATCTAACTCTAGCTAACTCTAGCTAAATCTAGCTAACTCTAGGTAACTCTAGCTAACTTTAGATAACTCTAGCTAACTCTAGATAACTCTAGCTAACTCTAGCTAACTCTAGATAACTCTAGCTAACTCTAGCTAACTCTAGCTAACTCTAGGTAACTCTAGGTAACTCTAGCTAACTCTAGGTAACTTTAGCTAACTCTAGGTAACTCTAGCTAACTCTAGCTAACTCTAGCTAACTCTAGGTAACTCTAGGTAACTCTAGCTAACTCTAGCTAACTCTAGCTAACTCTAGGTAACTCTAGGTAACTCTAGGTAACTCTAGGTAACTCTAGCTAACTTTAGCTAACTCTAGCTAACTCTAGCTAACTCTAGGTAACTTTAGCTAACTCTAGCTAACTCTAGCTAACTCTAGCTAACTCTAGCTAACTCTAGCTAACTCTAGGTAACTTTAGCTAACTCTAGCTAACTCTAGGTAACTCTAGCTAACTTTAGCTAACTCTAGCTAACTCTAGGTAACTCTAGCTAACTTTAGCTAACTCTAGCTATCTCTAGGTAACTCTAGCTAACTCTAGCTAACTCTAGCTAACTCTAGCTAACTCTAGCTAACTTTAGGTAACTCTAGGCAACTCTAGGTAACTCAAAGTAACTCTAGCTAATTCTAGCTAACTCTAGATAACTCTAGCTAACTTTAGCTAACTCTAGCTAACTCTAGGTAACTCTAGCTAACTCTAGCTAACTTTAGCTAACTTTAGCTAACTCTAGCTAACTCTAGCTAACTCTAGCTAACTCTAGGTAACTCTAGCTAACTTTAGTTAACTCTAGCTGACTCTAGCTAACTCTAGCTAACTCTAGGTAACTCTAGCTAACTTTAGCTAACTCTAGCTAACTCTAGGTAACTCTAGCTAACTTTAGCTAACTCTAGCTAACTCTAGCTAACTCTAGCTAACTCTAGCAAACTCTAGCTAACTCTAGCTAACTTTAGCTAACTCTAGCTAACTCTAGCTAACTCTAGCTAACTCTAGGTAACTCTAGCTAACTTTAGCTAACTCTAGCTAACTGTAGGTAACTCTAGCTAACTCTAGGTAACTCTAGCTAACTCTAGCTAACTCTAGCTAACTCTAGGTAACTCTAGCTAACTTTAGCTAACTCTAGCTAACTCTAGGTAACTCTAGCTAACTCTAGGTAACTCTAGCTAACTTTAGCTAACTCTAGCTAACTCTAGCTAACTTTAGCTAACTCTAGCTAACTCTAGCTAACTCTAGGTAACTCTAGGCAACTCTAGGTAACTCAAAGTAACTCTAGCTAATTCTAGCTAACTCTAGATAACTCTAGCTAACTTTAGCTAACTCTAGCTAACTCTAGGTAACTCTAGCTAACTCTAGCTAACTTTAGCTAACTTTAGCTAACTCTAGCTAACTCTAGCTAACTCTAGCTAACTCTAGGTAACTCTAGCTAACTTTAGCTAACTCTAGTTAACTCTAGGTAACTCTAGCTAACTTTAGCTAACTCTAGCTAACTCTAGCTAACTCTAGGTAACTCTAGCTAACTCTAGCTAACTTTAGCTAACTCTAGCTAACTCTAGCTAACTCTAGCTAACTCTAGCTAACTCTAGCTAACTCTAGGTAACTCTAGGTAACTCTAGCTAACTTTAGATAACTCTAGCTAACTCTAGATAACTCTAGCTAACTCTAGGTAACTCTAGGTAACTCTAGCTAACTCTAGCTAACTCTAGGTAACTCTAGCTAACTTTAGCTAACTCTAGCTAACTCTAGGTAACTCTAGCTAACTTTAGCTAACTCTAGCTAACTCTAGCTAACTCTAGCTAACTCTAGGTAACTCTAGCTAACTCTAGCTAACTTTAGCTAACTCTATCTAACTCTAGCTAACTCTAGCTAAATCTAGCTAACTCTAGGTAACTCTAGCTAACTTTAGATAACTCTAGCTAACTCTAGATAACTCTAGCTAACTCTAGCTAACTCTAGATAACTCTAGCTAACTCTAGCTAACTCTAGCTAACTCTAGGTAACTCTAGGTAACTCTAGCTAACTTTAGCTAACTCTAGCTAACTCTAGGTAACTCTAGCTAACTTTAGCTAACTCTAGCTAACTCTAGGTAACTCTAGCTAACTTTAGCTAACTCTAGTTAACTCTAGGTAACTCTAGCTAACTTTAGCTAACTCTAGCTAACTCTAGCTAACTCTAGGTAACTCTAGCTAACTCTAGCTAACTTTAGCTAACTCTAGCTAACTCTAGCTAACTCTAGCTAACTCTAGCTAACTCTAGCTAACTCTAGGTAACTCTAGGTAACTCTAGCTAACTTTAGATAACTCTAGCTAACTCTAGATAACTCTAGCTAACTATAGGTAACTCTAGGTAACTCTAGCTAACTCTAGCTAACTCTAGGTAACTCTAGCTAACTTTAACTAACTCTAGATAACTCTAGGTAACTCTAGCTAACTTTAGCTAACTCTAGCTAACTCTAGCTAACTCTAGCTAACTCTAGGTAACTCTAGCTAACTCTAGCTAACTTTAGCTAACTCTATCTAACTCTAGCTAACTCTAGCTAAATCTAGCTAACTCTAGGTAACTCTAGCTAACTTTAGATAACTCTAGCTAACTCTAGATAACTCTAGCTAACTCTAGCTAACTCTAGATAACTCTAGCTAACTCTAGCTAACTCTAGCTAACTCTAGGTAACTCTAGGTAACTCTAGCTAACTCTAGGTAACTTTAGCTAACTCTAGGTAACTCTAGCTAACTCTAGCTAACTCTAGCTAACTCTAGGTAACTCTAGGTAACTCTAGCTAACTCTAGCTAACTCTAGCTAACTCTAGGTAACTCTAGGTAACTCTAGGTAACTCTAGGTAACTCTAGCTAACTTTAGCTAACTCTAGCTAACTCTAGCTAACTCTAGGTAACTTTAGCTAACTCTAGCTAACTCTAGCTAACTCTAGCTAACTCTAGCTAACTCTAGCTAACTCTAGGTAACTTTAGCTAACTCTAGCTAACTCTAGGTAACTCTAGCTAACTTTAGCTAACTCTAGCTAACTCTAGGTAACTCTAGCTAACTTTAGCTAACTCTAGCTATCTCTAGGTAACTCTAGCTAACTCTAGCTAACTCTAGCTAACTCTAGCTAACTCTAGCTAACTTTAGCTAACTCTAGCTGACTCTAGCTAACTCTAGCTAACTCTAGGTAACTCTAGCTAACTTTAGCTAACTCTAGCTAACTCTAGGTAACTCTAGCTAACTTTAGCTAACTCTAGCTAACTCTAGCTAACTCTAGCAAACTCTAGGTAACTCTAGCTAACTTTAGCTAACTCTAGCTAACTCTAGCTAACTCTAGCTAACTCTAGCTAACTCTAGGTAACTTTAGCTAACTCTAGCTAACTCTAGGTAACTCTAGCTAACTTTAGCTAACTCTAGCTAACTCTAGCTAACTCTAGGTAACTCTAGGTAACTCAAGCTAACTCTAGCTAACTCTAGCTAATTTTAGCTAACTCTAGCTGAATCTAGCTAACTCTAGCTAACTCTAGGTAACTCTAGCTAACTTTAGCTAACTCTAGCTAACTCTAGGTAACTTTAGCTAACTCTAGTTAACTCTAGGTAACTCTAGCTAACTTTAGCTAACTCTAGCTAACTCTAGCTAACTCTAGGTAACTCTAGCTAACTCTAGCTAACTTTAGCTAACTCTAGCTAACTCTAGCTAACTCTAGCTAACTCTAGCTAACTCTAGCTAACTCTAGGTAACTCTAGGTAACTCTAGCTAACTTTAGATAACTCTAGCTAACTCTAGATAACTCTAGCTAACTCTAGGTAACTCTAGGTAACTCTAGCTAACTCTAGCTAACTCTAGGTAACTCTAGCTAACTTTAACTAACTCTAGATAACTCTAGGTAACTCTAGCTAACTTTAGCTAACTCTAGCTAACTCTAGCTAACTCTAGCTAACTCTAGGTAACTCTAGCTAACTCTAGCTAACTTTAGCTAACTCTATCTAACTCTAGCTAACTCTAGCTAAATCTAGCTAACTCTAGGTAACTCTAGCTAACTTTAGATAACTCTAGCTAACTCTAGATAACTCTAGCTAACTCTAGCTAACTCTAGATAACTCTAGCTAACTCTAGCTAACTCTAGGTAACTTTAGCTAACTCTAGCTAACTCTAGGTAACTCTAGCTAACTTTAGCTAACTCTAGCTAACTCTAGCTAACTCTAGGTAACTCTAGGTAACTCTAGCTAACTCTAGCTAACTCTAGGTAACTCTAGCTAACTTTAACTAACTCTAGATAACTCTAGGTAACTCTAGGTAACTCTAGCTAACTCTAGCTAACTTTAGCTAACTCTATCTAACTCTAGCTAACTCTAGCTAAATCTAGCTAACTCTAGGTAACTCTAGCTAACTTTAGATAACTCTAGCTAACTCTAGCTAACTCTAGCTAACTCTAGCTAACTCTAGCTAACTCTAGCTAACTCTAGCTAACTCTAGGTAACTTTAGCTAACTCTAGCTAACTCTAGGTAACTCTAGCTAACTTTAGCTAACTCTAGCTAACTC
This sequence comes from Osedax fenrisi, assembly GCA_964019155.1. Taxonomy (NCBI): domain Eukaryota; kingdom Metazoa; phylum Annelida; class Polychaeta; order Sabellida; family Siboglinidae; genus Osedax; species Osedax fenrisi. The sequence continues at coordinate 63,899,918 of OZ025243.1, read as the reverse complement.
TAGCTAACTCTAGGTAACTCTAGGTAACTCAAGCTAACTCTAGCTAACTCTAGCTAATTTTAGCTAACTCTAGCTGACTCTAGCTAACTCTAGCTAACTCTAGGTAACTCTAGCTAACTTTAGCTAACTCTAGCTAACTCTAGGTAACTCTAGGTAACTCTAGCTAACTCTAGGTAACTTTAGCTAACTCTAGGTAACTCTAGCTAACTCTAGCTAACTCTAGCTAACTCTAGGTAACTCTAGGTAACTCTAGCTAACTCTAGCTAACTCTAGCTAACTCTAGGTAACTCTAGGTAACTCTAGGTAACTCTAGGTAACTCTAGCTAACTTTAGCTAACTCTAGCTAACTCTAGCTAACTCTAGGTAACTTTAGCTAACTCTAGCTAACTCTAGCTAACTCTAGCTAACTCTAGCTAACTCTAGCTAACTCTAGGTAACTTTAGCTAACTCTAGCTAACTCTAGGTAACTCTAGCTAACTTTAGCTAACTCTAGCTAACTCTAGGTAACTCTAGCTAACTTTAGCTAACTCTAGCTATCTCTAGGTAACTCTAGCTAACTCTAGCTAACTCTAGCTAACTCTAGCTAACTCTAGCTAACTTTAGCTAACTCTAGCTGTCTCTAGCTAACTCTAGCTAACTCTAGGTAACTCTAGCTAACTTTAGCTAACTCTAGCTAACTCTAGGTAACTCTAGCTAACTTTAGCTAACTCTAGCTAACTCTAGCTAACTCTAGCAAACTCTAGGTAACTCTAGCTAACTTTAGCTAACTCTAGCTAACTCTAGCTAACTCTAGCTAACTCTAGCTAACTCTAGGTAACTTTAGCTAACTCTAGCTAACTCTAGGTAACTCTAGCTAACTTTAGCTAACTCTAGCTAACTCTAGCTAACTCTAGGTAACTCTAGGTAACTCAAGCTAACTCTAGCTAACTCTAGCTAATTTTAGCTAACTCTAGCTGACTCTAGCTAACTCTAGCTAACTCTAGGTAACTCTAGCTAACTTTAGCTAACTCTAGCTAACTCTAGGTAACTCTAGCTAACTTTAGCTAACTCTAGCTAACTCTAGGTAACTCTAGCTAACTCTAGCTAACTCTAGCTAACTTTAGCTAACTCTAGCTGACTCTAGCTAACTCTAGCTAACTCTAGGTAACTCTAGCTAACTTTAGCTAACTCTAGCTAACTCTAGGTAACTCTAGCTAACTTTAGCTAACTCTAGCTAACTCTAGCTAACTCTAGCTAACTCTAGCAAACTCTAGCTAACTCTAGCTAACTCTAGGTAACTCTAGCTAACTTTAGCTAACTCTAGCTAACTGTAGGTAACTCTAGCTAACTCTAGGTAACTCTAGCTAACTCTAGCTAACTCTAGCTAACTCTAGCTAACTCTAGCTAACTCTAGGTAACTCTAGCTAACTTTAGCTAACTCTAGATAACTCTAGGTAACTCTAGCTAACTCTAGCTAAATCTAGCTAACTCTAGCTAACTCTAGGTAACTCTAGGTAACTATAGGTAACTCTAGCTAACTCTAGGTAACTCTAGGAAACTCTAGCTAACTCTAGCCAACTCTAGCTAACTCTAGGTAACTCTAGCTAACTCTAGCTAACTCTAGCTAACTCTAGGTAACTTTAGCTAACTCTAGCTAACTCTAGGTAACTCTAGCTAACTTTAGCTAACTCTAGCTAACTCTAGGTAACTCTAGCTAACTTTAGCTAAATCTAGCTAACTCTAGGTAACTCTAGCTAACTTTAGCTAACTCTAGCTAACTCTAGGTAACTCTAGCTAACTTTAGCTAACTCTAGCTAACTCTAGCTAACTCTAGGTAACTCTAGCTAACTCTAGCTAACTTTAGCTAACTCTAGCTAACTCTAGCTAACTCTAGCTAACTCTAGGTAACTCTAGGTAACTCTAGCTAACTTTAGATAACTCTAGCTAACTCTAGATAACTCTAGCTATCTCTAGCTAACTCTAGATAACTCTAGCTAACTCTAGCTAACTCTAGCTAACTCTAGGTAACTCTAGGTAACTCTAGCTAACTCTAGCTAACTCTAGCTAACTCTAGCTAACTCTAGCTAACTCTAGCTAACTCTAGGTACCTCTAGGTAACTCTAGCTAACTTTAGATAACTCTAGCTAACTCTAGATAACTCTAGATAACTCTAGCTAACTCTAGCTAACTCTAGGTAACTCTAGGTAACTCTAGCTAACTCTAGCTAACTCTAGCTAACTCTAGGTAACTCTAGGTAACTCTAGCTAACTTTAGCTAACTCTAGCTAACTCTAGCTAACTCTAGCTAACTCTAGCTAACTCTAGGTAACTCTAGGTAACTCTAGCTAACTTTAGCTAACTCTAGCTAACTCTAGCTAACTCTAGCTAACTCTAGCTAACTCTAGCTAACTCTAGCTAACTCTAGCTAACTTTAGCTAACTCTAGCTAACTCTAGCTAACTCTAGCTAACTCTAGCTAACTCTAGGTTACTCTAGGTAACTCTAGGTAACTCTAGCTAACTCTAGCTAACTCTAGCTAACTCTAGCTAACTCTAGGTAACTCTAGGTAACTCTAGCTAACTTTAGCTAACTCTAGCTAACTCTAGCTAACTCTAGCTAACTCTAGCTAACTCTAGGTAACTTTAGCTAACTCTAGCTAACTCTAGCTAACTCTAGCTAACTCTAGCTAACTCTAGGTAACTATAGGTAACTCTAGGTAACTCTAGCTAACTCTAGCTAACTCTAGCTAACTCTAGCTAACTCTAGCTAACTCTAGGTAACTCTAGGTAACTCTAGCTAACTCAAGATAACTCTAGCTAACTTTAGCTAACTCTAGCTAACTCTAGGTAACTCTAGCTAACTTTAGCTAACTCTAGCTAACTCTAGCTAACTCTAGGTAACTCTAGCTAACTCTAGCTAACTCTAGCTAACTCTAGCTAACTCTAGCTAACTCTAGGTAACTCTAGGTAACTCTAGCTAACTCTAGCTAACTTTAGCTAACTCTAGCTAACTCTAGGTAACTTTAGCTAACTCTAGCTAACTCTAGCTAACTCTAGCTAACTCTAGCTAACTCTAGCTAACTCTAGCTAACTCTAGCTAACTCTAGGTAACTCTAGGTAACTCTAGGTTATGCCGAAACTATTAAACTACGCTATGCCGAGTCGCTGTGAAGAGTGCAGCATTGATGACGAATACCTAACAGTAGGATGCATGATGTGTGACTTTACTATACATTATACATGTCTGAACACTGCTGGTTACTTACCCGAGAAGTGGTCAAATAAAAATACCCCATCCACAGCGGTTAGGCAAATATTCAGTAGCTCGTATTTTAAATTTTTATGTAAAACTTGTTCTGATAGTCAAGCCAATGATGAATTGAATTTAACTAGTGCTAACAATAATATTAATACCGATAACTTTAATAAGGATATAAATAATATGGCTGCCATACTTAGAAACCATAGTGACGATATTACTGAGATTAAGAATTTAATTAAAAATCTTGACAAATCAAATGCTTCGATACTTTCTTATTCTGATATTGTTAAAGACTCTACCAACACCATTAACAATCTGGCATCTAAATTTAGTGATATTATTAAACCTATCGCTAAGTCTACATCATCTAACTCCCTTAAGTTGTCTGGTAAACTACCTACTTCAATAGCAGCAGTCATTGAGTATGTGCCCGATTCTGATAAAAATAATAATTTCGTTCATACATTATTTAGAACTTTACATTTAACCACAGAAAAAATACTTAAAGTTTCATTCTCAAAAAACTATATAATTATTTATTTTAGCTGTGAATTCTCGTATTTATCATTTATTGAGTCTAGATCAGCATTACTAGATTCTGATTACAAGAAATTATTTATTAGACCTTACTTAGATAAAGATGTGATTAAACATGGTAAAATACTATATCATGCAATTAAATCTAATAAAATTGATAATTGCAAATGTAGGCTAAATCGTAGGCATAATAAATATGAATTATACACAATTACTGATAAACAAACTAAGTATATTGATCCAATACAAATAACTGAACAACAACTGAATACATGGACTGGAAGCTATACTAATTATATTAATTCGTTTAAAAATAACAATACTGAATATGATAATTCGACATGACATATCATTGATATATCATTGATTAATATAAGATCTTTACATGCTAACTTACCACTACTAACTGATTATATAATAGAATATAAACCTGATATACTGGCACTTACTGAAACTTGGCTCACTGAAAATGATTCTAATTGTATTTATGAATTTTTAACATTAAATTATAATTTTAAATATATAACCCGACCAGATAGCAGATTTGGGGGTGTAGGTATTATTTTTAAAGATACATATAAACTAAATAAATTTGAGAAACATACATTAGCTTACAGTGACTGTTTAGTATCTAATATAAAAATAAATAATAATACGGACTTAAATTTAATAGTAATATATCGTCCTCCTTCAAATAATTATGTTTCATTTATTAATAATCTATATGAACTATTATCATCGCTACCATCTAATAATACTATTATAATGGGTGACTTTAATTTTAAAGTTAATCAACACATCTCATCTTCCATTTCTTTAACTGATATGTTATCTTCCTCTAATTTCATACAACATATTACTACCCCAACTCACTCATCTGGCAATACATTAGACCTTGTTATATCGTCATCAAAATCAAACTTAATTATACAAATCAAACCGATTACGCACTTACTTACTGACCACTTTACTATATCACTTACAATAAATATCCCTGTTATAAAACAACTCAAACGACATATTAATTATAGAAATATTTCTAAAATTGACTTATGTAGATTCAAATTTGATCTAAAATCATCGATGAACAACCAATTTGTTAGCATTACTAATTTCAATAATGTTTTACTTTATCTATTAGATAAACATGCCCCTAGTAAAGTTAAATATATTAATGATAATAAAATACACTGGTTCAATGAAACAAATCTAAAAGCTAAAAAGGAAATGAGAAAATATGAAAGATTATATAAAATTTCTAAATCTGATAGTTCATTTGATAGTTATATTATTTCTAGAAAATATTTTAAAAAGTCAATTCTTATTGCAAAGAAAGAATATTACCATAATAAATTCATAGAAATCAAGAATAACACCCATTTAATTTATAAAACTGCAAATAATATACTTGGTAGAAAACCGAAAGCAACACTACCAGATTTGCAATCAGATAAACTTTCTAATATGTTTGCTGATTTTTTCATTCAAAAAATCAAGAAAATTCGTAATTCTATTACTAATTCTACAATTTATTATAATCATATATCAACACACACCACTAATTTAAATGATAATATAAACCCAATTTCATGCTCCTTGTCTATATTTATTTCTCCTTCTACTAGTAAGATTGCAAGATTATTACAATGTCTGAAAACCTCTTCTCCTAATGACCCTATTCCTCTCATACTTATGAAGGTATTAGCTACTACTTTGTCTAGTTATATATGTGATATTATTAGTTCATCTCTTAATAATAGTTTTGTTCACCCTGACCTAAAGCATGCTATAATTTCTCCTATTATAAAAAAACACAATATTGATTATAATATATTAAGCAACTACAGACCTATATCGCAACTTACTATTATAGCAAAATTACTAGAGAAAGTTGTTTATCAACAACTCATTAATTATATAGAAACCAATGATTTACTAGACATCTATCAAAGTGCTTATAGACCATTTCATAGTACAGAAACAGCTATAATAAATGTATTAGATAACGTAATGTTAATGCTCGATGATAACTATCCGGTACAAATGTTAATGTTAGATCTCTCTGCTGCATTTGATACATTAGATCACACTATCATGAAAAATAGGCTAATTAATATAGGAGTATGTAACTCAGCATTAGATTGGTTCATGTCATACCTTAAAGATAGAACTTTTTCAGTTAAAACAAATAACTCTATATCATCAACACGTATGTTAACAACTGGTGTACCCCAAGGTTCTGTTCTTGGGCCAATTCTATTTTTAATTTATATTAAACCTTTATCTGATATTATATGTACATTCCCAGAAATAAAATACCATCTATATGCAGATGATATACTGCTGTATGTTCCACTCTCACGTTTTTCTTCTAAAAACTCAAATGTACTTACGCGCTGTAGTAACGCAATTCATCATTGGCTTACAACTAATAATTTATTATTAAATACTTCTAAATCTGAGCTACTGAATATTCCTACTGGCTACCAATTCCCGACTGTATCTATTGATGATACCATTATTATTCCTAGTGATAAAATTACATATTTAGGTGTCATATTTGATAGGAATTTAACTTTTAAGTCACATATAGTTGAAGTATGTCGTAAGTCTAACTATGACCTCTACAATATTCGTAGAGCTAGAAAATTCATATCAAAAGATATAACGTTAATGTTGATAACATCATTAGTAATGTCTCGTTTTGATTATTGCTCATCTATTTATCACGGTTTACCCAATAATCTGATGATGAATATATCGAGAATAATCAGAATGAGCACAAGGATAATATACAGACAACGATTATCTGATTATACTAGTGTATCAAAGAGAATGGTTGATTGTAGAATATTTAATATTCAACAGAAATCTATATATAGAATACTGTGTATTATCCATAAAACATTGGTCAATAAAATGCCACGTTATTTGCATGCTACACTAAAATATAATACTCCATCTACTCGACTTAGGTCATCGAATGATAAACTTGTACTCGTCTATCATAAATCCAAGTTGATTCGAACAAGCAATCGTGCTTTCTCGTGTAGTTCACCAACGTTATGGAATTCTATTCCTCTCCATATCAGATCAATACATTCTACACATAAGTTTAAGAATGTATTGAAATCATATATATTATCAACGAATTGATACTTGATTGTTTAATATATAATTATAATATTTTTTATAACTTATATTACATTATAGTTTATGTTTTTTTGTTTACTATATTTTTTTACTATATGTTTATGTTTATAATCATCTTCTTTTCTCACACTTATCAGAACAATCTTTGTTGTTATTTAATGAGTGTTTAAATAAATCGTCTTATTATTATTATTATTATTATTATTAGGTAACTCTAGCTATCTCTAGCTAACTCTAGCTAACTTTAGCTAACTCTAGCTAACTCTAGGTAACTCTAGCTAACTTTAGCTAACTCTAGCTAACTCTAGCTAACTCTAGCTAACTCTAGCTAACTCTAGGTAACTCTAGGTAACTCTAGCTAACTTTAGCTAACTCTAGCTAACTCTAGCTAACTCTAGGTAACTTTAGCTAACTCTAGCTAACTCTAGCTAACTCTAGCTAACTCTAGCTAACTCTAGGTAACTCTAGATAACTTTAGCTAACTCTAGCTAACTCTAGGTAACTCTAGGTAACTTTAGCTAACTCTAGCTAACTCTAGGTAACTCTAGCTAACTTTAGCTAACTCTAGCTAACTCTAGGTAACTCTAGCTAACTCTAGCTAACTCTAGCTAACTTTAGCTAACTCTAGCTGACTCTAGCTAACTCTAGCTAACTCTAGGTAACTCTAGCTAACTTTAGCTAACTCTAGCTAACTCTAGGTAACTCTAGCTAACTTTAGCTAACTCTAGCTAACTCTAGCTAACTCTAGCTAACTCTAGCAAACTCTAGCTAACTCTAGCTAACTTTAGCTAACTCTAGCTAACTCTAGCTAACTCTAGCTAACTCTAGGTAACTCTAGCTAACTTTATCTAACTCTAGCTAACTGTAGGTAACTCTAGTTAACTCTAGGTAACTCTAGCTAACTCTAGCTAACTCTAGCTAACTCTAGGTAACTCTAGCTAACTTTAGCTAACTCTAGCTAACTCTAGGTAACTCTAGCTAACTCTAGGTAACTATAGGTAACTCTAGCTAACTCTAGGTAACTCTAGGAAACTCTAGCTAACTCTAGCCAACTCTAGCTAACTCTAGGTAACTCTAGCTAACTCTAGCTAACTCTAGCTAACTCTAGGTAACTTTAGCTAACTCTAGCTAACTCTAGGTAACTCTAGCTAACTTTAGCTAACTCTAGCTAACTCTAGGTAACTCTAGCTAACTTTAGCTAAATCTAGCTAACTCTAGGTAACTCTAGCTAACTTTAGCTAACTCTAGCTAACTCTAGGTAACTCTAGCTAACTTTAGCTAACTCTAGCTAACTCTAGCTAACTCTAGGTAACTCTAGCTAACTCTAGCTAACTTTAGCTAACTCTAGCTAACTCTAGCTAACTCTAGGTAACTCTAGGCAACTCTAGGTAACTCAAAGTAACTCTAGCTAATTCTAGCTAACTCTAGATAACTCTAGCTAACTTTAGCTAACTCTAGCTAACTCTAGATAACTCTAGCTAACTCTAGCTAACTTTAGCTAACTTTAGCTAACTCTAGCTAACTCTAGCTAACTCTAGCTAACTCTAGCTAACTCTATCTAAATCTAGCTAACTCTAGCTAACTCTAGGTAACTCTAGGTAACTCTAGGTAACTCTAGCTAACTCTAGGTAACTCTAGGAAACTCTAGCTAACTCTAGCTAACTCTAGCTAACTCTAGGTAACTTTAGCTAACTCTAGCTAACTCTAGGTAACTCTAGCTAACTTTAGCTAACTCTAGCTAACTCTAGGTAACTCTAGCTAACTTTAGCTAACTCTAGCTAACTCTAGGTAACTCTAGCTAACTTTAGCTAACTCTAGTTAACTCTAGGTAACTCTAGCTAACTTTAGCTAACTCTAGCTAACTCTAGCTAACTCTAGGTAACTCTAGCTAACTCTAGCTAACTTTAGCTAACTCTAGCTAACTCTAGCTAACTCTAGCTAACTCTAGCTAACTCTAGCTAACTCTAGGTAACTCTAGGTAACTCTAGCTAACTTTAGATAACTCTAGCTAACTCTAGATAACTCTAGCTAACTCTAGGTAACTCTAGGTAACTCTAGCTAACTCTAGCTAACTCTAGGTAACTCTAGCTAACTTTAGCTAACTCTAGCTAACTCTAGGTAACTCTAGCTAACTTTAGCTAACTCTAGCTAACTCTAGCTAACTCTAGCTAACTCTAGGTAACTCTAGCTAACTCTAGCTAACTCTAGCTAACTCTAGGTAACTCTAGGTAACTCTAGCTAACTTTAGCTAACTCTATCTAACTCTAGCTAACTCTAGCTAAATCTAGCTAACTCTAGGTAACTCTAGCTAACTTTAGATAACTCTAGCTAACTCTAGATAACTCTAGCTAACTCTAGCTAACTCTAGATAACTCTAGCTAACTCTAGCTAACTCTAGCTAACTCTAGGTAACTCTAGGTAACTCTAGCTAACTCTAGGTAACTTTAGCTAACTCTAGGTAACTCTAGCTAACTTTAGCTAACTCTAGCTAACTCTAGGTAACTCTAGCTAACTCTAGGTAACTCTAGGTAACTCTAGCTAACTCTAGGTAACTTTAGCTAACTCTAGGTAACTCTAGCTAACTTTAGCTAACTCTAGCTAACTCTAGGTAACTCTAGCTAACTTTAGCTAACTCTAGCTAACTCTAGGTAACTCTAGCTAACTCTAGCTAACTTTAGCTAACTCTAGCTAACTCTAGCTAACTCTAGCTAACTCTAGCTAACTCTAGCTAACTCTAGGTAACTCTAGGTAACTCTAGCTAACTTTAGATAACTCTAGCTAACTCTAGATAACTCTAGCTAACTCTAGGTAACTCTAGGTAACTCTAGCTAACTCTAGCTAACTCTAGGTAACTCTAGCTAACTTTAACTAACTCTAGCTAACTCTAGGTAACTCTAGCTAACTTTAGCTAACTCTAGCTAACTCTAGCTAACTCTAGCTAACTCTAGGTAACTCTAGGTAACTCTAGCTAACTTTAGCTAACTCTATCTAACTCTAGCTAACTCTAGCTAAATCTAGCTAACTCTAGGTAACTCTAGCTAACTTTAGATAACTCTAGCTAACTCTAGATAACTCTAGCTAACTCTAGCTAACTCTAGATAACTCTAGCTAACTCTAGCTAACTCTAGATAACTCTAGGTAACTCTAGGTAACTCTAGCTAACTCTAGGTAACTTTAGCTAACTCTAGGTAACTCTAGCTAACTTTAGCTAACTCTAGCTAACTCTAGGTAACTCTAGCTAACTTTAGCTAACTCTAGCTAACTCTAGGTAACTCTAGCTAACTTTAGCTAACTCTAGTTAACTCTAGGTAACTCTAGCTAACTTTAGCTAACTCTAGCTAACTCTAGCTAACTCTAGGTAACTCTAGCTAACTCTAGCTAACTTTAGCTAACTCTAGCTAACTCTAGCTAACTCTAGCTAACTCTAGCTAACTCTAGCTAACTCTAGGTAACTCTAGGTAACTCTAGCTAACTTTAGATAACTCTAGCTAACTCTAGATAACTCTAGCTAACTCTAGGTAACTCTAGGTAACTCTAGCTAACTCTAGCTAACTCTAGGTAACTCTAGCTAACTTTAACTAACTCTAGCTAACTCTAGGTAACTCTAGCTAACTTTAGCTAACTCTAGCTAACTCTAGCTAACTCTAGCTAACTCTAAGTAACTCTAGCTAACTCTAGCTAACTTTAGCTAACTCTATCTAACTCTAGCTAACTCTAGCTAAATCTAGCTAACTCTAGGTAACTCTAGCTAACTTTAGCTAACTCTAGCTAACTCTAGGTAACTCTAGCTAACTCTAGCTAACTCTAGCTAACTTTAGCTAACTCTAGCTAACTCTAGCTAACTCTAGCTAACTCTAGCTAACTCTAGCTAACTCTAGGTAACTCTAGGTAACTCTAGCTAACTTTAGATAACTCTAGCTAACTCTAGATAACTCTAGCTAACTCTAGGTAACTCTAGGTAACTCTAGCTAACTCTAGCTAACTCTAGGTAACTCTAGCTAACTTTAACTAACTCTAGCTAACTCTAGGTAACTCTAGCTAACTTTAGCTAACTCTAGCTAACTCTAGCTAACTCTAGCTAACTCTAGGTAACTCTAGCTAACTCTAGCTAACTTTAGCTAACTCTATCTAACTCTAGCTAACTCTAGCTAAATCTAGCTAACTCTAGGTAACTCTAGCTAACTTTAGATAACTCTAGCTAACTCTAGATAACTCTAGCTAACTCTAGCTAACTCTAGATAACTCTAGCTAACTCTAGCTAACTCTAGCTAACTCTAGGTAACTCTAGGTAACTCTAGCTAACTCTAGGTAACTTTAGCTAACTCTAGGTAACTCTAGCTAACTCTAGCTAACTCTAGCTAACTCTAGGTAACTCTAGGTAACTCTAGCTAACTCTAGCTAACTCTAGCTAACTCTAGGTAACTCTAGGTAACTCTAGGTAACTCTAGGTAACTCTAGCTAACTTTAGCTAACTCTAGCTAACTCTAGCTAACTCTAGGTAACTTTAGCTAACTCTAGCTAACTCTAGCTAACTCTAGCTAACTCTAGCTAACTCTAGCTAACTCTAGGTAACTTTAGCTAACTCTAGCTAACTCTAGGTAACTCTAGCTAACTTTAGCTAACTCTAGCTAACTCTAGGTAACTCTAGCTAACTTTAGCTAACTCTAGCTATCTCTAGGTAACTCTAGCTAACTCTAGCTAACTCTAGCTAACTCTAGCTAACTCTAGCTAACTTTAGCTAACTCTAGCTGACTCTAGCTAACTCTAGCTAACTCTAGGTAACTCTAGCTAACTTTAGCTAACTCTAGCTAACTCTAGGTAACTCTAGCTAACTTTAGCTAACTCTAGCTAACTCTAGCTAACTCTAGCAAACTCTAGCTAACTCTAGCTAACTTTAGCTAACTCTAGCTAACTCTAGCTAACTCTATCTAACTCTAGGTAACTCTAGCTAACTTTAGCTAAATCTAGCTAACTGTAGGTAACTCTAGCTAACTCTAGGTAACTCTAGCTAACTCTAGCTAACTCTAGCTAACTCTAGCTAACTCTAGCTAACTCTAGGTAACTCTATCTAACTTTAGCTAACTCTAGCTAACTCTAGGTAACTCTAACTAACTCTAGCTAACTCTATCTAACTTTAGCTAACTCTAGCTAACTCTAGGTAACTCTAGCTAACTTTAGCTAACTCTAGCTAACTCTAGGTAACTCTAGCTAACTTTAGCTAACTCTAGCTAACTCTAGCTAACTCTATCTAAATCTAGCTAACTCTAGCTAACTCTAGGTAACTCTAGGTAACTCTAGGTAACTCTAGCTAACTCTAGGTAACTCTAGGAAACTCTAGCTAACTCTAGCTAACTCTAGCTAACTCTAGGTAACTCTAGCTAACTCTAGCTAACTCTAGCTAACTCTAGGTAACTTTAGCTAACTCTAGCTAACTCTAGGTAACTCTAGCTAACTTTAGCTAACTCTAGCTAACTCTAGGTAACTCTAGCTAACTTTAGCTAACTCTAGCTAAATCTAGGTAACTCTAGCTAACTTTAGCTAACTCTAGTTAACTCTAGGTAACTCTAGCTAACTTTAGCTAACTCTAGCTAACTCTAGCTAACTCTAGGTAACTCTAGGTAACTCTAGCTAACTTTAGCTAACTCTAGCTAACTCTAGCTAACTCTAGCTAACTCTAGCTAACTCTAGCTAACTCTAGGTAACTCTAGGTAACTCTAGCTAACTTTAGATAACTCTAGCTAACTCTAGCTAACTCTAGCTAACTCTAGCTAACTCTAGGTAACTCTAGCTAACTCTAGGTAACTCTAGCTAACTCTAGCTAACTCTAGCTAACTCTAGCTAACTCTAGCTAACTCTAGCTAACTCTAGCTAACTCTAGCTAACTCTAGCTAACTCTAGGTAACTCTAGGTAATTCTAGCTAACTCTAGCTAACTCTAGCTAACTCTAGACAACTCTAGGTAACTCTAGGTAACTCTAGCTAACTCTAGGTAACTCTAGCTAACTCTAGCTAACTGTAGCTAACTCTAGCTAACTCTAGGTAACTTTAGCTAACTCTAGCTAACTCTAGCTAACTCTAGCTAACTCTAGCTAACTCTAGCTAACTCTAGCTAACTCTAGGTAACTCTAGGTAACTCTAGGTAACTCTAGCTAACTTTAGATAACTCTAGCTAACTCTAGATAACTCTAGCTAACTCTAGCTAACTCTAGCTAACTCTAGTTAACTCTAGGTAACTCTAGCTAACTCTAGCTAACTCTAAGTAACTCTAGCTAACTCTAGGTAACTCTAGGTAACTCTAGCTAACTTTAGATAACTCTAGCTAACTCTAGCTAACTCTAGCTAACTCTAGGTAACTCTAGGTAACTCTAGCTAACTCTAGCTAACTCTAGCTAACTCTAGCTAACTCTAGCTAACTCTAGGTAACTCTAGCTAACTCTAGCTAACTCTAGCTAACTCTAGGTAACTCTAGGTAATTCTAGCTAACTCTAGCTAACTCTACCTAACTCTAGCTAAATCTAGGTAACTCTAGGTAACTCTAGCTAATTCTAGCTAACTCTAGCTAACTCTAGCTAACTCTAGGTAACTCTAGGTAACTCTAGCTAACTCTAGGTAACTCTAGCTAACTTTAGCTAACTCTAGCTAACTCTAGGTAACTCTAGCTAACTTTAGCTAACTTTAGCTAACTCTAGCTAACTCTATCTAAATCTAGCTAACTCTAGCTAACTCTAGGTAACTCTAGGTAACTCTAGGTAACTCTAGCTAACTCTAGGTAACTCTAGGAAACTCTAGCTAACTCTAGCTAACTCTAGCTAACTCTAGGTAACCTTAGCTAACTCTAGCTAACTCTAGCTAACTCTAGGTAACTTTAGCTAACTCTAGCTAACTCTAGGTAACTCTAGCTAACTTTAGCTAACTCTAGCTAACTCTAGGTAACTCTAGCTAACTTTAGCTAACTCTAGCTAAATCTAGGTAACTCTAGCTAACTTTAGCTAACTCTAGTTAACTCTAGGTAACTCTAGCTAACTTTAGCTAACTCTAGCTAACTCTAGCTAACTCTAGGTAACTCTAGGTAACTCTAGCTAACTTTAGCTAACTCTAGCTAACTCTAGCTAACTCTAGCTAACTCTAGGTAACTCTAGGTAACTCTAGCTAACTTTAGATAACTCTAGCTAACTCTAGATAACTCTAGCTAACTCTAGCTAACTCTAGCTAACTCTAGTTAACTCTAGGTAACTCTAGCTAACTCTAGCTAACTCTAAGTAACTATAGCTAACTCTAGGTAACTCTAGGTAACTCTAGCTAACTTTAGATAACTCTAGCTAACTCTAGCTAACTCTAGCTAACTCTAGGTAACTCTAGGTAACTCTAGCTAACTCTAGCTAACTCTAGCTAACTCTAGCTAACTCTAGATAACTCTAGGTAACTCTAGCCAAATTTAGCTAACTCTAGCTAACTCTAGGTAACTCTAGGTAATTCTAGCTAACTCTAGCTAACTCTAGCTAACTCTAGACAACTCTAGGTAACTCTAGGTAACTCTAGCTAACTCTAGGTAACTCTAGCTAACTCTATCTAACTGTAGCTAACTCTAGCTAACTCTAGGTAACTTTAGCTAACTCTAGCTAACTCTAGCTAACTCTAGCTAACTCTAGCTAACTCTAGCTAACTCTAGCTAACTCTAGGTAACTCTAGGTAACTCTAGGTAACTCTAGCTAACTCTAGCTAACTCTAGCTAACTCTAGGTAACTCTAGCTAACTCTAGGTAACTCTAGCTAACTTTAGCTAACTCTAGCTAACTCTAGCTAACTCTAGCTAACTCTAGGTAACTCTAGGTAACTCTAGCTAACTTTAGCTAACTCTACCTAACTCTAGCTAAATCTAGGTAACTCTAGGTAACTCTAGCTAATTCTAGCTAACTCTAGCTAACTCTAGCTAACTCTAGGTAACTCTAGGTAACTCTAGCTAACTCTAGGTAACTCTAGCTAACTTTAGCTAACTCTAGCTAACTCTAGGTAACTCTAGCTAACTTTAGCTAACTCTAGGTAACTCTAGGTAACTCTAGCTAACTTTAGATAACTCTAGGTAACTTTAGCTAACTCTAGCTAACTCTAGGTAACTCTAGCTAACTTTAGCTAACTCTAGCTAACTCTAGGTAACTCTAGGTAACTCTAGCTAACTTTAGCTAACTCTAGCTAACTCTAGCTAACTCTAGCTAACTCTAGGTAACTCTAGGTAACTCTAGCTAACTTTAGATAACTCTAGCTAACTCTAGATAACTCTAGCTAACTCTAGCTAACTCTAGCTAACTCTAGTTAACTCTAGGTAACTCTAGCTAACTCTAGCTAACTCTAAGTAACTATAGCTAACTCTAGCTAACTCTATCTAAATCTAGCTAACTCTAGCTAACTCTAGGTAACTCTAGGTAACTCTAGGTAACTCTAGCTAACTCTAGGTAACTCTAGGAAACTCTAGCTAACTCTAGCTAACTCTAGCTAACTCTAGGTAACTCTAGCTAACTCTAGCTAACTCTAGCTAACTCTAGGTAACTTTAGCTAACTCTAGCTAACTCTAGGTAACTCTAGCTAACTTTAGCTAACTCTAGCTAACTCTAGGTAACTCTAGCTAACTTTAGCTAACTCTAGCTAAATCTAGGTAACTCTAGCTAACTTTAGCTAACTCTAGTTAACTCTAGGTAACTCTAGCTAACTTTAGCTAACTCTAGCTAACTCTAGCTAACTCTAGGTAACTCTAGGTAACTCTAGCTAACTTTAGCTAACTCTAGCTAACTCTAGCTAACTCTAGCTAACTCTAGGTAACTCTAGGTAACTCTAGCTAACTTTAGATAACTCTAGCTAACTCTAGATAACTCTAGCTAACTCTATGTAACTCTAGGTAACTCTAGGTAACTCTAGCTAACTCTAGGTAACTCTAGCTAACTCTAGCTAACTCTAGCTAACTCTAGGTAACTCTAGCTAACTCTAGGTAACTCTAGCTAACTCTAGCTAACTCTAGCTAACTCTAGCTAACTCTAGCTAACTCTAGGTAACTCTAGGTAACTCTAGCTAACTTTAGCTAACTCTACCTAACTCTAGCTAACTCTAGGTAACTCTAGCTAACTCTAGCTAACTCTAGCTAACTCTAGGTAACTTTAGCTAACTCTAGCTAACTCTAGGTAACTCTAGCTAACTTTAGCTAACTCTAGCTAACTCTAGGTAACTCTAGCTAACTTTAGCTAACTCTAGCTAAATCTAGGTAACTCTAGCTAACTTTAGCTAACTCTAGTTAACTCTAGGTAACTCTAGCTAACTTTAGCTAACTCTAGGTAACTCTAGGTAACTCTAGCTAACTCTAGGTAACTCTAGCTAACTCTAGCTAACTGTAGCTAACTCTAGCTAACTCTAGGTAACTTTAGCTAACTCTAGCTAACTCTAGCTAACTCTAGCTAACTCTAGCTAACTCTAGCTAACTCTAGCTAACTCTAGGTAACTCTAGGTAACTCTAGGTAACTCTAGCTAACTCTAGGTAACTCTAGCTAACTCTAGCTAACTCTAGCTAACTCTAGGTAACTCTAGCTAACTCTAGGTAACTCTAGCTAACTCTAGCTAATTCTAGCTAACTCTAGCTAACTCTAGCTAACTCTAGGTAACTCTAGGTAACTCTAGCTAACTTTAGCTAACTCTACCTAACTCTAGCTAAATCTAGGTAACTCTAGGTAACTCTAGCTAATTCTAGCTAACTCTAGCTAACTCTAGCTAACTCTAGGTAACTCTAGGTAACTCTAGCTAACTCTAGGTAACTCTAGCTAACTTTAGCTAACTCTAGCTAACTCTAGGTAACTCTAGCTAACTTTAGCTAACTTTAGCTAACTCTAGCTAACTCTATCTAAATCTAGCTAACTCTAGCTAACTCTAGGTAACTCTAGGTAACTCTAGGTAACTCTAGCTAACTCTAGGTAACTCTAGGAAACTCTAGCTAACTCTAGCTAACTCTAGCTAACTCTAGGTAACTCTAGCTAACTCTAGCTAACTCTAGCTAACTCTAGGTAACTTTAGCTAACTCTAGCTAACTCTAGGTAACTCTAGCTAACTTTAGCTAACTCTAGCTAACTCTAGGTAACTCTAGCTAACTTTAGCTAACTCTAGCTAAATCTAGGTAACTCTAGCTAACTTTAGCTAACTCTAGTTAACTCTAGGTAACTCTAGCTAACTTTAGCTAACTCTAGCTAACTCTAGCTAACTCTAGGTAACTCTAGGTAACTCTAGCTAACTTTAGCTAACTCTAGCTAACTCTAGCTAACTCTAGCTAACTCTAGGTAACTCTAGGTAACTCTAGCTAACTTTAGATAACTCTAGCTAACTCTAGATAACTCTAGCTAACTCTAGCTAACTCTAGCTAACTCTAGTTAACTCTAGGTAACTCTAGCTAACTCTAGCTAACTCTAAGTAACTATAGCTAACTCTAGGTAACTCTAGGTAACTCTAGCTAACTTTAGATAAATCTAGCTAACTCTAGCTAACTCTAGCTAACTCTAGGTAACTCTAGGTAACTCTAGCTAACTCTAGCTAACTCTAGCTAACTCTAGCTAACTCTAGATAACTCTAGGTAACTCTAGCTAACTCTAGCTAACTCTAGCTAACTCTAGGTAACTCTAGGTAATTCTAGCTAACTCTAGCTAACTCTAGCTAACTCTAGACAACTCTAGGTAACTCTAGGTAACTCTAGCTAACTCTAGGTAACTCTAGCTAACTCTATCTAACTGTAGCTAACTCTAGCTAACTCTAGGTAACTTTAGCTAACTCTAGCTAACTCTAGCTAACTCTAGCTAACTCTAGCTAACTCTAGCTAACTCTAGCTAACTCTAGGTAACTCTAGCTAACTCTAGCTAACTCTAGCTAACTCTAGGTAACTCTAGCTAACTCTAGGTAACTCTAGCTAACTTTAGCTAACTCTAGCTAACTCTAGCTAACTCTAGCTAACTCTAGGTAACTCTAGGTAACTCTAGCTAACTTTAGCTAACTCTACCTAACTCTAGCTAAATCTAGGTAACTCTAGGTAACTCTAGCTAATTCTAGCTAACTCTAGCTAACTCTAGCTAATTCTAGGTAACTCTAGGTAACTCTAGCTAACTCTAGGTAACTCTAGCTAACTTTAGCTAACTCTAGCTAACTCTAGGTAACTCTAGCTAACTTTAGCTAACTCTAGGTAACTCTAGGTAACTCTAGCTAACTTTAGATAACTCTAGGTAACTTTAGCTAACTCTAGCTAACTCTAGGTAACTCTAGCTAACTTTAGCTAACTCTAGCTAACTCTAGGTAACTCTAGGTAACTCTAGCTAACTTTAGCTAACTCTAGCTAACTCTAGCTAACTCTAGCTAACTCTAGGTAACTCTAGGTAACTCTAGCTAACTTTAGATAACTCTAGCTAACTCTAGATAACTCTAGCTAACTCTAGCTAACTCTAGCTAACTCTAGTTAACTCTAGGTAACTCTAGCTAACTCTAGCTAACTCTAAGTAACTATAGCTAACTCTAGCTAACTCTATCTAAATCTAGCTAACTCTAGCTAACTCTAGGTAACTCTAGGTAACTCTAGGTAACTCTAGCTAACTCTAGGTAACTCTAGGAAACTCTAGCTAACTCTAGCTAACTCTAGCTAACTCTAGGTAACTCTAGCTAACTCTAGCTAACTCTAGCTAACTCTAGGTAACTTTAGCTAACTCTAGCTAACTCTAGGTAACTCTAGCTAACTTTAGCTAACTCTAGCTAACTCTAGGTAACTCTAGCTAACTTTAGCTAACTCTAGCTAAATCTAGGTAACTCTAGCTAACTTTAGCTAACTCTAGTTAACTCTAGGTAACTCTAGCTAACTTTAGCTAACTCTAGCTAACTCTAGCTAACTCTAGGTAACTCTAGGTAACTCTAGCTAACTTTAGCTAACTCTAGCTAACTCTAGCTAACTCTAGCTAACTCTAGGTAACTCTAGGTAACTCTAGCTAACTTTAGATAACTCTAGCTAACTCTAGATAACTCTAGCTAACTCTAGCTAACTCTAGCTAACTCTAGTTAACTCTAGGTAACTCTAGCTAACTCTAGCTAACTCTAAGTAACTATAGCTAACTCTAGGTAACTCTAGGTAACTCTAGCTAACTTTAGATAACTCTAGCTAACTCTAGCTAACTCTAGCTAACTCTAGGTAACTCTAGGTAACTCTAGCTAACTCTAGCTAACTCTAGCTAACTCTAGCTAACTCTAGATAACTCTAGGTAACTCTAGCTAACTCTAGCTAACTCTAGCTAACTCTAGGTAACTCTAGGTAATTCTAGCTAACTCTAGCTAACTCTAGCTAACTCTAGACAACTCTAGGTAACTCTAGGTAACTCTAGCTAACTCTAGGTAACTCTAGCTAACTCTATCTAACTGTAGCTAACTCTAGCTAACTCTAGGTAACTTTAGCTAACTCTAGCTAACTCTAGCTAACTCTAGCTAACTCTATCTAACTCTAGCTAACTCTAGCTAACTCTAGGTAACTCTAGGTAACTCTAGGTAACTCTAGCTAACTCTAGCTAACTCTAGCTAACTCTAGGTAACTCTAGCTAACTCTAGGTAACTCTAGCTAACTTTAGCTAACTCTAGCTAACTCTAGCTAACTCTAGCTAACTCTAGGTAACTCTAGTTAACTCTAGCTAACTTTAGCTAACTCTACCTAACTCTAGCTAAATCTAGGTAACTCTAGGTAACTCTAGCTAATTCTAGCTAACTCTAGCTAACTCTAGCTAACTCTAGGTAACTCTAGGTAACTCTAGCTAACTCTAGGTAACTCTAGCTAACTTTAGCTAACTCTAGCTAACTCTAGGTAACTCTAGCTAACTTTAGCTAACTCTAGGTAACTCTAGGTAACTCTAGCTAACTTTAGATAACTCTAGGTAACTTTAGCTAACTCTAGCTAACTCTAGGTAACTCTAGCTAACTTTAGCTAACTCTAGCTAACTCTAGGTAACTCTAGCTAACGTTAGCTAACTCTAGCTAACTCTAGGTAACTCTAGCTAACTTTAGCTAACTCTAGTTAACTCTAGGTAACTCTAGCTAACTTTAGCTAACTCTAGCTAACTCTAGCTAACTCTAGGTAACTCTAGCTAACTCTAGCTAACTTTAGCTAACTCTAGCTAACTCTAGCTAACTCTAGCTAACTCTAGCTAACTCTAGCTAACTCTAGGTAACTCTAGGTAACTCTAGCTAACTTTAGATAACTCTAGCTAACTCTAGATAACTCTAGCTAACTCTAGGTAACTCTAGGTAACTCTAGCTAACTCTAGCTAACTCTAGGTAACTCTAGCTAACTTTAGCTAACTCTAGCTAACTCTAGGTAACTCTAGCTAACTTTAGCTAACTCTAGCTAACTCTAGCTAACTCTAGGTAACTCTAGCTAACTCTAGCTAACTTTAGCTAACTCTAGCTAACTCTAGCTAACTCTAGCTAACTCTAGCTAACTCTAGGTAACTCTAGCTAACTTTAGATAACTCTAGCTAACTCTAGATAACTCTAGCTAACTCTAGCTAACTCTAGATAACTCTAGCTAACTCTAGCTAACTCTAGCTAACTCTAGGTAACTCTAGGTAACTCTAGCTAACTCTAGGTAACTTTAACTAACTCTAGGTAACTCTAGCTAACTCTAGCTAACTCTAGCTAACTCTAGGTAACTCTAGGTAACTCTAGCTAACTCTAGCTAACTCTAGCTAACTCTAGGTAACTCTAGGTAACTCTAGCTAACTTTAGCTAAATCTAGCTAACTCTAGTTAACTCTAGCTAACTCTAGCTAACTTTAGCTAACTCTAGCTAACTCTAGCTAACTCTAGGTAACTCTAGCTAACTCTAGCTAACTCTAGCTAACTCTAGCTAACTCTAGCTAACTCTAGGTAACTCTAGGTAACTCTAGCTAACTCTAGCTAACTTTAGCTAACTCTAGCTAACTCTAGGTAACTTTAGCTAACTCTAGGTAACTCTAGCTAACTCTAGCTAACTCTAGCTAACTCTAGGTAACTCTAGGTAATTCTAGCTAACTCTAGCTAACTCTAGCTAACTCTAGACAACTCTAGGTAACTCTAGGTAACTCTAGCTAACTCTAGGTAACTCTAGCTAACTCTATCTAACTGTAGCTAACTCTAGCTAACTCTAGGTAACTTTAGCTAACTCTAGCTAACTCTAGCTAACTCTAGCTAACTCTATCTAACTCTAGCTAACTCTAGCTAACTCTAGGTAACTCTAGGTAACTCTAGGTAACTCTAGCTAACTCTAGCTAACTCTAGCTAACTCTAGGTAACTCTAGCTAACTCTAGGTAACTCTAGCTAACTTTAGCTAACTCTAGCTAACTCTAGCTAACTCTAGCTAACTCTAGGTAACTCTAGTTAACTCTAGCTAACTTTAGCTAACTCTACCTAACTCTAGCTAAATCTAGGTAACTCTAGGTAACTCTAGCTAATTCTAGCTAACTCTAGCTAACTCTAGCTAACTCTAGGTAACTCTAGGTAACTCTAGCTAACTCTAGGTAACTCTAGCTAACTTTAGCTAACTCTAGCTAACTCTAGGTAACTCTAGCTAACTTTAGCTAACTCTAGGTAACTCTAGGTAACTCTAGCTAACTTTAGATAACTCTAGGTAACTTTAGCTAACTCTAGCTAACTCTAGGTAACTCTAGCTAACTTTAGCTAACTCTAGCTAACTCTAGGTAACTCTAGCTAACGTTAGCTAACTCTAGCTAACTCTAGGTAACTCTAGCTAACTTTAGCTAACTCTAGTTAACTCTAGGTAACTCTAGCTAACTTTAGCTAACTCTAGCTAACTCTAGCTAACTCTAGGTAACTCTAGCTAACTCTAGCTAACTTTAGCTAACTCTAGCTAACTCTAGCTAACTCTAGCTAACTCTAGCTAACTCTAGCTAACTCTAGGTAACTCTAGGTAACTCTAGCTAACTTTAGATAACTCTAGCTAACTCTAGATAACTCTAGCTAACTCTAGGTAACTCTAGGTAACTCTAGCTAACTCTAGCTAACTCTAGGTAACTCTAGCTAACTTTAGCTAACTCTAGCTAACTCTAGGTAACTCTAGCTAACTTTAGCTAACTCTAGCTAACTCTAGCTAACTCTAGGTAACTCTAGCTAACTCTAGCTAACTTTAGCTAACTCTAGCTAACTCTAGCTAACTCTAGCTAACTCTAGCTAACTCTAGGTAACTCTAGCTAACTTTAGATAACTCTAGCTAACTCTAGATAACTCTAGCTAACTCTAGCTAACTCTAGATAACTCTAGCTAACTCTAGCTAACTCTAGCTAACTCTAGGTAACTCTAGGTAACTCTAGCTAACTCTAGGTAACTTTAACTAACTCTAGGTAACTCTAGCTAACTCTAGCTAACTCTAGCTAACTCTAGGTAACTCTAGGTAACTCTAGCTAACTCTAGCTAACTCTAGCTAACTCTAGGTAACTCTAGGTAACTCTAGCTAACTTTAGCTAAATCTAGCTAACTCTAGTTAACTCTAGCTAACTCTAGCTAACTTTAGCTAACTCTAGCTAACTCTAGCTAACTCTAGGTAACTCTAGCTAACTCTAGCTAACTCTAGCTAACTCTAGCTAACTCTAGCTAACTCTAGGTAACTCTAGGTAACTCTAGCTAACTCTAGCTAACTTTAGCTAACTCTAGCTAACTCTAGGTAACTTTAGCTAACTCTAGCTAACTCTAGCTAACTCTAGCTAACTCTAGCTAACTCTAGCTAACTATAGCTAACTCTAGCTAACTCTAGGTAACTCTAGGTAACTCTAGGTAACTCTAGCTAACTCTAGCTAACTCTAGCTAACTTTAGCTAACTCTAGCTAACTCTAGGTAACTCTAGCTAACTTTAGCTAACTCTAGCTAACTCTAGCTAACTCTAGCTAACTCTAGGTAACTCTAGGTAACTCTAGGTAACTCTAGCTAACTCTAGGTAACTCTAGGAAACTCTAGCTAACTCTAGCTAACTCTAGCTAACTCTAGGTAACTCTAGCTAACTCTAGCTAACTCTAGCTAACTCTAGGTAACTTTAGCTAACTCTAGCTAACTCTAGGTAACTCTAGCTAACTTTAGCTAACTCTAGCTAACTCTAGGTAACTTTAGCTAACTTTAGCTAACTCTAGCTATCTCTAGGTAACTCTAGCTAACTCTAGCTAACTCTAGCTAACTCTAGCTAACTCTAGCTAACTCTAGGTAACTCTAGCTAACTCTAGCTAACTCTAGCTAACTCTAGCTAACTCTAGCTAACTCTAGCTAACTCTAGGTAACTCTAGCTAACTCTAGCTAACTCTAGCTAACTTTAGCTAACTCTAGCTAACTCTAGCTAACTCTAGCTAACTCTAGCTAACTCTAGGTAACTCTAGCTAACTCTAGCTAACTTTAGATAACTCTAGATAACTCTAGCTAACTCTAGCTAACTCTAGCTAACTATAGATAACTCTAGCTAACTCTAGCTAACTCTAGCTAACTCTAGGTAACTCTAGGTAACTCTAGCTAACTCTAGGTAACTCTAGGTAACTCTAGGTAACTCTAGCTAACTCTAGGTAACTCTAGGAAACTCTAGCTAACTCTAGCTAACTCTAGCTAACTCTAGGTAACTCTAGCTAACTCTAGCTAACTCTAGCTAACTCTAGGTAACTTTAGCTAACTCTAGCTAACTCTAGGTAACTCTAGCTAACTTTAGCTAACTCTAGCTAACTCTAGGTAACTTTAGCTAACTTTAGCTAACTCTAGCTATCTCTAGGTAACTCTAGCTAACTCTAGGTAACTCTAGCTAACTCTAGCTAACTCTAGCTAACTCTAGGTAACTCTATGTAATTCTAGCTAACTCTAGCTAACTCTAGCTAACTCTAGCTAACTCTAGGTAACTCTAGCTAACTCTAGCTAACTCTAGGTAACTCTAGCTAACTCTAGCTAACTGTAGCTAACTCTAGCTAACTCTAGGTAACTTTAGCTAACTCTAGCTAACTCTAGCTAACTCTAGCTAACTCTAGCTAACTCTAGCTAACTCTAGCTAACTCTAGGTAACTCTAGGTAACTCTAGGTAACTCTAGCTAACTCTAGGTAACTCTAGCTAACTCTAGCTAACTCTAGCTAACTCTAGGTAACTCTAGCTAACTCTAGGTAACTCTAGCTAACTCTAGCTAACTCTAGCTAACTCTAGCTAACTCTAGCTAACTCTAGGTAACTCTAGGTAACTCTAGCTAACTTTAGCTAACTCTACCTAACTCTAGTAAATCTAGGTAACTCTAGGTAACTCTAGCTAATTCTAGCTAACTCTAGCTAACTCTAGCTAACTCTAGGTAACTCTAGGTAACTCTAGCTAACTCTAGGTAACTCTAGCTAACTTTAGCTAACTCTAGCTAACTCTAGGTAACTCTAGCTAACTTTAGCTAACTCTAGCTAACTCTAGCTAACTCTAGGTAACTCTAGCTAACTCTAGGTAACTTTAGCTAACTCTAGCTAACTCTAGGTAACTCTAGCTAACTTTAGCTAACTCTAGCTAACTCTAGGTAACTCTAGCTAACTTTAGCTAACTCTAGCTAACTCTAGGTAACTCTAGCTAACTTTAGCTAACTCTAGCTAACTCTAGGTAACTCTAGCTAACTCTAGCTAACTCTAGCTAACTTTAGCTAACTCTAGCTGACTCTAGCTAACTCTAGCTAACTCTAGGTAACTCTAGCTAACTTTAGCTAACTCTAGCTAACTCTAGGTAACTCTAGCTAACTTTAGCTAACTCTAGCTAACTCTAGCTAACTTTAGCTAACTCTAGCTAACTCTAGCTAACTCTAGATAACTCTAGGTAACTCTAGCTAACTTTAGCTAACTCTAGCTAACTCTAGGTAACTCTAGCTAACTCTAGGTAACTCTAGCTAACTCTAGCTAACTCTAGCTAACTCTAGCTAACTCTAGCTAACTCTAGCTAACTCTAGGTAACTCTAGCTAACTTTAGCTAACTCTAGCTAACTCTAGGTAACTCTAGCTAACTCTAGCTAACTCTAGCTAACTTTAGCTAACTCTAGCTAACTCTAGGTAACTCTAGCTAACTTTAGCTAACTCTAGCTAACTCTAGGTAACTCTAGCTAACGTTAGCTAACTCTAGCTAACTCTAGGTAACTCTAGCTAACTTTAGCTAACTCTAGTTAACTCTAGCTAACTCTAGGTAACTCTAGCTAACTCTAGCTAACTTTAGCTAACTCTAGCTAACTCTAGCCAACTCTAGCTAACTCTAGCTAACTCTAGGTAACTCTAGCTAACTTTAGATAACTCTAGCTAACTCTAGATAACTCTAGCTAACTCTAGCTAACTCTAGATAACTCTAGCTAACTCTAGCTAACTCTAGCTAACTCTAGGTAACTCTAGGTAACTCTAGCTAACTCTAGGTAACTTTAACTAACTCTAGGTAACTCTAGCTAACTCTAGCTAACTCTAGCTAACTCTAGGTAACTCTAGGTAACTCTAGCTAACTCTAGCTAACTCTAGCTAACTCTAGGTAACTCTAGCTAACTTTAGCTAACTTTAGCTAAATCTAGCTAACTCTAGTTAACTCTAGCTAACTCTAGCTAACTTTAGCTAACTCTAGCTAACTCTAGCTAACTCTAGGTAACTCTAGCTAACTCTAGCTAACTCTAGCTAACTCTAGCTAACTCTAGCTAACTCTAGGTAACTCTAGGTAACTCTAGCTAACTCTAGCTAACTTTAGCTAACTCTAGCTAACTCTAGGTAACTTTAGCTAACTCTAGCTAACTCTAGCTAACTCTAGCTAACTCTAGCTAACTCTAGCTAACTATAGCTAACTCTAGCTAACTCTAGGTAACTCTAGGTAACTCTAGGTAACTCTAGCTAACTCTAGCTAACTCTAGCTAACTTTAGCTAACTCTAGCTAACTCTAGGTAACTCTAGCTAACTTTAGCTAACTCTAGCTAACTCTAGCTAACTCTAGCTAACTCTAGGTAACTCTAGCTAACTCTAGCTAACTCTAGCTAACTCTAGGTAACTTTAGCTAACTCTAGCTAACTCTAGGTAACTCTAGCTAACTTTAGCTAACTCTAGCTAACTCTAGGTAACTTTAGCTAACTTTAGCTAACTCTAGCTATCTCTAGGTAACTCTAGCTAACTCTAGCTAACTCTAGCTAACTCTAGCTAACTCTAGCTAACTCTAGGTAACTCTAGCTAACTCTAGCTAACTCTAGCTAACTCTAGCTAACTCTAGCTAACTCTAGCTAACTCTAGGTAACTCTAGCTAACTCTAGCTAACTCTAGCTAACTTTAGCTAACTCTAGCTAACTCTAGCTAACTCTAGCTAACTCTAGCTAACTCTAGGTAACTCTAGCTAACTCTAGCTAACTTTAGATAACTCTAGATAACTCTAGCTAATTCTAGCTAACTCTAGCTAACTATAGATAACTCTAGCTAACTCTAGCTAACTCTAGCTAACTCTAGGTAACTCTAGGTAACTCTAGCTAACTCTAGCTAACTCTAGCTAACTCTAGCTAACTCTAGCTAACTCTAGGTAACTCTAGCTAACTCTAGCTAACTCTAGCTAACTCTAGGTAACTCTATGTAATTCTAGCTAACTCTAGCTAACTCTAGCTAACTCTAGCTAACTCTAGGTAACTCTAGCTAACTCTAGCTAACTCTAGGTAACTCTAGCTAACTCTAGCTAACTGTAGCTAACTCTAGCTAACTCTAGGTAACTTTAGCTAACTCTAGCTAACTCTAGCTAACTCTAGCTAACTCTAGCTAACTCTAGCTAACTCTAGCTAACTCTAGGTAACTCTAGGTAACTCTAGGTAACTCTAGCTAACTCTAGGTAACTCTAGCTAACTCTAGCTAACTCTAGCTAACTCTAGGTAACTCTAGCTAACTCTAGGTAACTCTAGCTAACTCTAGCTAACTCTAGCTAACTCTAGCTAACTCTAGCTAACTCTAGGTAACTCTAGGTAACTCTAGCTAACTTTAGCTAACTCTACCTAACTCTAGTAAATCTAGGTAACTCTAGGTAACTCTAGCTAATTCTAGCTAACTCTAGCTAACTCTAGCTAACTCTAGGTAACTCTAGGTAACTCTAGCTAACTCTAGGTAACTCTAGCTAACTTTAGCTAACTCTAGCTAACTCTAGGTAACTCTAGCTAACTTTAGCTAACTCTAGCTAACTCTAGCTAACTCTAGGTAACTCTAGCTAACTCTAGGTAACTTTAGCTAACTCTAGCTAACTCTAGGTAACTCTAGCTAACTTTAGCTAACTCTAGCTAACTCTAGGTAACTCTAGCTAACTTTAGCTAACTCTAGCTAACTCTAGGTAACTCTAGCTAACTTTAGCTAACTCTAGCTAACTCTAGGTAACTCTAGCTAACTCTAGCTAACTCTAGCTAACTTTAGCTAACTCTAGCTGACTCTAGCTAACTCTAGCTAACTCTAGGTAACTCTAGCTAACTTTAGCTAACTCTAGCTAACTCTAGGTAACTCTAGCTAACTTTAGCTAAATCTAGCTAACTCTAGCAAACTTTAGCTAACTCTAGCTAACTCTAGCTAACTCTAGATAACTCTAGGTAACTCTAGCTAACTTTAGCTAACTCTAGCTAACTCTAGGTAACTCTAGCTAACTCTAGGTAACTCTAGCTAACTCTAGCTAACTCTAGCTAACTCTAGCTAACTCTAGCTAACTCTAGCTAACTCTAGGTAACTCTAGCTAACTTTAGCTAACTCTAGCTAACTCTAGGTAACTCTAGCTAACTCTAGCTAACTCTAGCTAACTTTAGCTAACTCTAGCTAACTCTAGGTAACTCTAGCTAACTTTAGCTAACTCTAGCTAACTCTAGGTAACTCTAGCTAACTTTAGCTAACTCTAGCTAACTCTAGCTAACTCTAGGTAACTCTAGGTAACTCTAGGTAACTCTAAGTAACTCTAGCTAATTCTAGCTAACTATAGGTAACTCTAGCTAACTTTAGCTAACTCTAGCTAACTCTAGGTAACTCTAGCTAACTCTAGCTAACTTTAGCTAACTTTAGCTAACTCTAGCTAACTCTAGCTAACTCTAGCTAAATCTAGCTAACTCTAGCTAACTCTAGCTAACTCTATCTAAATCTAGCTAACTCTAGCTAACTCTAGGTAACTCTAGGTAACTCTAGGTAACTCTAGCTAACTCTAGCTAACTCTAGCTAACTCTAGGTAATTCTAGCTAACTCTAGCTAACTCTAGCTAACTCTAGGTAACTTTAGCTAACTCTAGCTAACTCCTAGGTAACTCTAGCTAACTTTAGCTAACTCTAGCTAACTCTAGGTAACTCTAGCTAACTTTAGCTAACTCTAGCTAACTCTAGGTAACTCTAGCTAACTTTAGCTAACTCTAGCTAACTCTAGCTAACTCTAGGTAACTCTAGGTAACTCTAGCTAACTTTAGCTAACTCTAGGTAACTCTAGGTAACTCTAGCTAACTCTAGCTAACTCTAGCTAACTCTAGCTAACTCTATCTAACTCTAGCTAACTCTAGCTAACTCTAGGTAACTCTAGCTAACTCTAGCTAACTCTAGCTAACTTTAGCTAAATCTAGCTAACTCTAGCTAACTCTAGCTAACTCTAGCTAACTCTAGGTAACTCTAGCTAACTCTAGCTAACTTTAGATAACTCTAGATAACTCTAGCTAACTCTAGCTAACTCTAGCTAACTCTAGATAACTCTAGCTAACTCTAGCTAACTCTAGCTAACTCTAGGTAACTCTAGGTAACTCTAGGTAACTCTAGCTAACTCTAGCTAACTCTAGCTAACTCTAGCTAACTCTAGCTAACTCTAGGTAACTCTAGCTAACTTTAGCTAACTCTAGCTAACTGTAGGTAACTCTAGCTAACTCTAGGTAACTCTAGCTAACTCTAGCTAACTCTAGCTAACTCTAGCTAACTCTAGCTAACTCTAGGTAACTCTAGCTAACTTTAGCTAACTCTAGCTAACTCTAGGTAACTCTTGCTAACTCTAGCTAACTCTAGCTAACTTTAGCTAACTCTAGCTAACTCTAGGTAACTCTAGCTAACTTTAGCTAACTCTAGCTAACTCTAGGTAACTCTAGCTAACTTTAGCTAACTCTAGCTAACTCTAGCTAACTCTATCTAAATCTAGCTAACTCTAGCTAACTCTAGGTAACTCTAGGTAACTCTAGGTAACTCTAGCTAACTCTAGGTAACTCTAGGAAACTCTAGCTAACTCTAGCTAACTCTAGCTAACTCTAGGTAACTCTAGCTAACTCTAGCTAACTCTAGCTAACTCTAGGTAACTTTAGCTAACTCTAGCTAACTCTAGGTAACTCTAGCTAACTTTAGCTAACTCTAGCTAACTCTAGGTAACTCTAGCTAACTTTAGCTAACTCTAGCTAAATCTAGGTAACTCTAGCTAACTTTAGCTAACTCTAGTTAACTCTAGGTAACTCTAGCTAACTTTAGCTAACTTTAGCTAACTCTAGCTAACTCTAGGTAACTCTAGGTAACTCTAGCTAACTTTAGCTAACTCTAGCTAACTCTAGCTAACTCTAGCTAACTCTAGCTAACTCTAGCTAACTCTAGGTAACTCTAGGTAACCCTAGCTAACTTTAGATAACTCTAGCTAACTCTAGCTAACCCTAGCTACCTCTAGCTAACTCTAGGTAACTCTAGCTAACTATAGCTTACCTTAGCTAACTCTAGCTAACTCTAGCTAACTCTAGCTAACTCTAGCTAACTTTAGCTAACTCTAGCTAACCCTAGCTAACTCTAGCTAACTCTAGGTAACTCTAGCTAACTCTAGCTAACTCTAGCTAACTCTAGGTAACTTTAGCTAACTATAGCTAACTCTAGGTAACTCTAGTTAACTTTAGCTAATTCTAGCTAACTCTAGGTAACTCTAGCTAACTTTAGCTATCTCTATCTAACTCTAGCTAACTTTAGCTAACTCTAGCTAACTCTAGGTAACTCTAGCTAACTTTAGCTAACTCTAGCTAACTCTAGGTAACTCTAGCCTACTCTAGCTATCTCTAGCTAACTTTAGCTAACTCTAGCTAACTTTAGCTAACTCTAGCTAACTCTAGGTAACTCTAGTTAAGTTTAGCTAACTCTAGCTAACTTTATGTAACTCTAGCCTACTCTAGCTAACTCTAGCTAACTTTAGCTAACTCTAGCTAACTTTATCTAACTCTAGCTAACTCTAGGTAACTCTAGCTAACTCTAGGTAACTCTAGCTAACTCTAGCTAACTCTAGCTAACTCTAGCTAACTCTAGCTAACTCTAGGTAACTCTAGCTAACTTTAGCTAACTCTAGCTAACTCTAGGTAACTCTAGCTAACTCTAGCTAACTCTAGCTAACTTTAGCTAACTCTAGCTAACTCTAGGTAACTCTAGCTAACTTTAGCTAACTCTAGCTAACTCTAGGTAACTCTAGCTAACTTTAGCTAACTCTATCTAACTCTAGCTAACTCTAGGTAACTCTAGGTAACTCTAGGTAACTCTAGCTAACTCTAGCTAACTCTAGCTAACTCTAGCTAACTCTAGCTAACTCTAGGTAACTCTAGCTAACTTTAGCTAACTCTAGCTAACTGTAGGTAACTCTAGCTAACTCTAGGTAACTCTAGCTAACTCTAGCTAACTCTAGCTAACTCTAGCTAACTCTAGCTAACTCTAGGTAACTCTAGCTAACTTTAGCTAACTCTAGCTAACTCTAGGTAACTCTTGCTAACTCTAGCTAACTCTAGCTAACTTTAGCTAACTCTAGCTAACTCTAGGTAACTCTAGCTAACTTTAGCTAACTCTAGCTAACTCTAGGTAACTCTAGCTAACTTTAGCTAACTCTAGCTAACTCTAGCTAACTCTATCTAAATCTAGCTAACTCTAGCTAACTCTAGGTAACTCTAGGTAACTCTAGGTAACTCTAGCTAACTCTAGGTAACTCTAGGAAACTCTAGCTAACTCTAGCTAACTCTAGCTAACTCTAGGTAACCTTAGCTAACTCTAGCTAACTCTAGCTAACTCTAGGTAACTTTAGCTAACTCTAGCTAACTCTAGGTAACTCTAGCTAACTCTAGGTAACTCTAGCTAACTTTAGCTAACTCTAGCTAAATCTAGGTAACTCTAGCTAACTTTAGCTAACTCTAGTTAACTCTAGGTAACTCTAGCTAACTTTAGCTAACTTTAGCTAACTCTAGCTAACTCTAGGTAACTCTAGGTAACTCTAGCTAACTTTAGCTAACTCTAGCTAACTCTAGCTAACTCTAGCTAACTCTAGCTAACTCTAGCTAACTCTAGGTAACTCTAGGTAACTCTAGCTAACTTTAGATAACTCTAGCTAACTCTAGCTAACCCTAGCTACCTCTAGCTAACTCTAGGTAACTCTAGCTAACTATAGCTTACCTTAGCTAACTCTAGCTAACTCTAGCTAACTCTAGCTAACTCTAGCTAACTTTAGCTAACTCTAGCTAACCCTAGCTAACTCTAGCTAACTCTAGGTAACTCTAGCTAACTCTAGCTAACTCTAGCTAACTCTAGGTAACTTTAGCTAACTATAGCTAACTCTAGGTAACTCTAGTTAACTTTAGCTAATTCTAGCTAACTCTAGGTAACTCTAGCTAACTTTAGCTATCTCTATCTAACTCTAGCTAACTTTAGCTAACTCTAGCTAACTCTAGGTAACTCTAGCTAACTTTAGCTAACTCTAGCTAACTCTAGGTAACTCTAGCCTACTCTAGCTATCTCTAGCTAACTTTAGCTAACTCTAGCTAACTTTAGCTAACTCTAGCTAACTCTAGGTAACTCTAGTTAAGTTTAGCTAACTCTAGCTAACTTTATGTAACTCTAGCCTACTCTAGCTAACTCTAGCTAACTTTAGCTAACTCTAGCTAACTTTATCTAACTCTAGCTAACTCTAGGTAACTCTAGCTAACTCTAGGTAACTCTAGCTAACTCTAGCTAACTCTAGCTAACTCTAGCTAACTCTAGCTAACTCTAGGTAACTCTAGCTAACTTTAGCTAACTCTAGCTAACTCTAGGTAACTCTAGCTAACTCTAGCTAACTCTAGCTAACTTTAGCTAACTCTAGCTAACTCTAGGTAACTCTAGCTAACTTTAGCTAACTCTAGCTAACTCTAGGTAACTCTAGCTAACTTTAGCTAACTCTATCTAACTCTAGCTAACTCTAGGTAACTCTAGGTAACTCTAGGTAACTCTAGGTAACTCTAGCTAATTCTAGCTAACTATAGGTAACTCTAGTTAACTTTAGCTAACTCTAGCTAACTCTAGGTAACTCTAGCTAACTCTAGCTAACTTTAGCTAACTTTAACTAACTTTAGCTAACTTTAGCTAACTCTAGCTAACTCTAGCTAACTCTAGCTAAATCTAGCTAACTCTAGCTAACTCTAGCTAACTCTATCTAAATCTAGCTAACTCTAGCTAACTCTAGGTAACTCTAGGTAACTCTAGGTAACTCTAGCTAACTCTAGCTAACTCTAGCTAACTCTAGGTAACTCTAGCTAACTCTAGCTAACTCTAGCTAACTCTAGGTAACTTTAGCTAACTCTAGCTAACTCTAGGTAACTCTAGCTAACTTTAGCTAACTCTAGCTAACTCTAGGTAACTCTAGCTAACTTTAGCTAACTCTAGCTAACTCTAGGTAACTCTAGCTAACTTTAGCTAACTCTAGCTAACTCTAGCTAACTCTAGGTAACTCTAGGTAACTCTAGCTAACTTTAGCTAACTCTAGGTAACTCTAGGTAACTCTAGCTAACTCAAGCTAACTCTAGCTAACTCTAGCTAACTCTAGCTAACTCTAGCTAACTCTAGCTAACTCTAGGTAACTCTAGCTAACTCTAGCTAACTCTAGCTAACTTTAGCTAACTCTAGCTAACTCTAGCTAACTCTAGCTAACTCTAGCTAACTCTAGGTAACTCT
This sequence comes from Osedax fenrisi, assembly GCA_964019155.1. Classification (NCBI taxonomy): domain Eukaryota; kingdom Metazoa; phylum Annelida; class Polychaeta; order Sabellida; family Siboglinidae; genus Osedax; species Osedax fenrisi. The sequence goes on along the minus strand of OZ025243.1, from coordinate 63,867,055 downwards.
AGCTAACTCTAGCTAACTTTAGATAACTCTAGATAACTCTAGCTAACTCTAGCTAACTCTAGCTAACTCTAGATAACTCTAGCTAACTCTAGCTAACTCTAGCTAACTCTAGGTAACTCTAGGTAACTCTAGGTAACTCTAGCTAACTCTAGCTAACTCTAGCTAACTCTAGCTAACTCTAGCTAACTCTAGGTAACTCTAGCTAACTTTAGCTAACTCTAGCTAACTGTAGGTAACTCTAGCTAACTTTAGCTAACTCTAGCTAACTCTAGCTAACTCTAGCTAACTCTAGCTAACTCTAGGTAACTTTAGCTAACTCTAGCTAACTCTAGGTAACTCTAGCTAACTTTAGCTAACTCTAGCTAACTCTAGCTAACTCTAGGTAACTCTAGGTAACTCAATCTAACTCTAGCTAACTCTAGCTAACTTTAGCTAACTCTAGCTAACTCTAGGTAACTCTAGCTAACTTTAGCTAACTCTAGCTAACTCTAGCTAACTCTATCTAAATCTAGCTAACTCTAGCTAACTCTAGGTAACTCTAGGTAACTCTAGGTAACTCTAGCTAACTCTAGGTAACTCTAGGAAACTCTAGCTAACTCTAGCTAACTCTAGCTAACTCTAGGTAACTCTAGCTAACTCTAGCTAACTCTAGCTAACTCTAGGTAACTTTAGCTAACTCTAGCTAACTCTAGGTAACTCTAGCTAACTTTAGCTAACTCTAGCTAACTCTAGGTAACTCTAGCTAACTTTAGCTAACTCTAGCTAAATCTAGGTAACTCTAGCTAACTCTAGCTAACTCTATCTAAATCTAGCTAACTCTAGCTAACTCTAGGTAACTCTAGGTAACTCTAGGTAACTCTAGCTAACTCTAGCTAACTCTAGCTAACTCTAGGTAACTCTAGCTAACTCTAGCTAACTCTAGCTAACTCTATGTAACTTTAGCTAACTCTAGCTAACTCTAGGTAACTCTAGCTAACTTTAGCTAACTCTAGCTAACTCTAGGTAACTCTAGCTAACTTTAGCTAACTCTAGCTAACTCTAGGTAACTCTAGCTAACTTTAGCTAACTCTAGCTAACTCTAGCTAACTCTAGGTAACTCTAGGTAACTCTAGCTAACTTTAGCTAACTCTAGGTAACTCTAGGTAACTCTAGCTAACTCTAGCTAACTCTAGCTAACTCTAGCTAACTCTAGCTAACTCTAGGTAACTTTAGCTAACTCTAGCTAACTCTAGCTAACTCTAGGTAACTCTAGGTAACTCTAGGTAACTCTAGCTAACTCTAGCTAACTCTAGCTAACTCTAGCTAACTCTAGCTAACTCTAGGTAACTCTAGCTAACTTTAGCTAACTCTAGCTAACTGTAGGTAACTCTAGCTAACTTTAGCTAACTCTAGCTAACTCTAGCCAACTCTAGCTAACTCTAGCTAACTCTAGGTAACTTTAGCTAACTCTAGCTAACTCTAGGTAACTCTAGCTAACTTTAGCTAACTCTAGCTAACTCTAGCTAACTCTAGGTAACTCTAGGTAACTCAAGCTAACTCTAGCTAACTCTAGCTAACTTTAGCTAACTCTAGCTAACTCTAGGTAACTCTAGCTAACTTTAGCTAACTCTAGCTAACTCTAGCTAACTCTATCTAAATCTAGCTAACTCTAGCTAACTCTAGGTAACTCTAGGTAACTCTAGGTAACTCTAGCTAACTCTAGGTAACTCTAGGAAACTCTAGCTAACTCTAGCTAACTCTAGCTAACTCTAGGTAACTCTAGCTAACTCTAGCTAACTCTAGCTAACTCTAGGTAACTTTAGCTAACTCTAGCTAACTCTAGGTAACTCTAGCTAACTTTAGCTAACTCTAGCTAACTCTAGGTAACTCTAGCTAACTTTAGCTAACTCTAGCTAAATCTAGGTAACTCTAGCTAACTCTAGCTAACTCTATCTAAATCTAGCTAACTCTAGCTAACTCTAGGTAACTCTAGGTAACTCTAGGTAACTCTAGCTAACTCTAGCTAACTCTAGCTAACTCTAGGTAACTCTAGCTAACTCTAGCTAACTCTAGCTAACTCTAGGTAACTTTAGCTAACTCTAGCTAACTCTAGGTAACTCTAGCTAACTTTAGCTAACTCTAGCTAACTCTAGGTAACTCTAGCTAACTTTAGCTAACTCTAGCTAACTCTAGGTAACTCTAGCTAACTTTAGCTAACTCTAGCTAACTCTAGCTAACTCTAGGTAACTCTAGGTAACTCTAGCTAACTTTAGCTAACTCTAGGTAACTCTAGGTAACTCTAGCTAACTCTAGCTAACTCTAGCTAACTCTAGCTAACTCTAGCTAACTCTAGCTAACTCTAGCTAACTCTAGGTAACTCTAGCTAACTCTAGCTAACTCTAGCTAACTTTAGCTAACTCTAGCTAACTCTAGCTAACTCTAGCTAACTCTAGCTAACTCTAGGTAACTCTAGCTAACTCTAGCTAACTTTAGATAACTATAGATAACTCTAGCTAACTCTATCTAACTCTAGCTAACTCTAGATAACTCTAGCTAACTCTAGCTAACTCTAGCTAACTCTAGGTAACTCTAGGTAACTCTAGGTAACTCTAGCTAACTCTAGCTAACTCTAGCTAACTCTAGCTAACTCTAGCTAACTCTAGGTAACTCTAGCTAACTTTAGCTAACTCTAGCTAACTGTAGGTAACTCTAGCTAACTCTAGGTAACTCTAGCTAACTCTAGCTAACTCTAGCTAACTCTAGCTAACTCTAGCTAACTCTAGGTAACTCTAGCTAACTTTAGCTAACTCTAGCTAACTCTAGGTAACTCTTGCTAACTCTAGCTAACTCTAGCTAACTTTAGCTAACTCTAGCTAACTCTAGGTAACTCTAGCTAACTTTAGCTAACTCTAGCTAACTCTAGGTAACTCTAGCTAACTTTAGCTAACTCTAGCTAACTCTAGCTAACTCTATCTAAATCTAGCTAATTCTAGCTAACTCTAGGTAACTCTAGGTAACTCTAGGTAACTCTAGCTAACTCTAGGTAACTCTAGGAAACTCTAGCTAACTCTAGCTAACTCTAGCTAACTCTAGGTAACTCTAGCTAACTCTAGCTAACTCTAGCTAACTCTAGGTAACTTTAGCTAACTCTAGCTAACTCTAGGTAACTCTAGCTAACTTTAGCTAACTCTAGCTAACTCTAGGTAACTCTAGCTAACTTTAGCTAACTCTAGCTAAATCTAGGTAACTCTAGCTAACTTTAGCTAACTCTAGTTAACTCTAGGTAACTCTAGCTAACTTTAGCTAACTTTAGCTAACTCTAGCTAACTCTAGGTAACTCTAGGTAACTCTAGCTAACTTTAGCTAACTCTAGCTAACTCTAGCTAACTCTAGCTAACTCTAGCTAACTCTAGCTAACTCTAGGTAATTCTAGGTAACTCTAGCTAACTTTAGATAACTCTAGCTAACTCTAGCTAACCCTAGCTAACTCTAGCTAACTCTAGGTAACTCTAGCTAACTATAGCTTACCTTAGCTAACTCTAGCTAACTCTAGCTAACTCTAGCTAACTCTAGCTAACTTTAGCTAACTCTAGCTAACCCTAGCTAACTCTAGCTAACTCTAGGTAACTCTAGCTAACTCTAGGTAATTCTAGGTAACTCTAGCTAACTTTAGATAACTCTAGCTAACTCTAGCTAACCCTAGCTAACTCTAGCTAACTCTAGGTAACTCTAGCTAACTATAGCTTACCTTAGCTAACTCTAGCTAACTCTAGCTAACTCTAGCTAACTCTAGCTAACTTTAGCTAACTCTAGCTAACCCTAGCTAACTCTAGGTAACTCTAGTTAACTTTAGCTAATTCTAGCTAACTCTAGGTAACTCTAGCTAACTTTAGCTATCTCTATCTAACTCTAGCTAACTTTAGCTAACTCTAGCTAACTCTAGGTAACTCTAGCTAACTTTAGCTAACTCTAGCTAACTCTAGGTAACTCTAGGTAACTCTAGGTAACTCTAGCTAACTTTAGCTAACTCTAGGTAACTCTAGGTAACTCTAGGTAACTTTAGCTAACTCTAGCTAACTCTAGGTAACTCTAGCTAACTTTAGCTAACTCTAGCTAACTCTAGGTAACTCTAGCTAACTTTAGCTAACTCTAGCTAAATCTAGGTAACTCTAGCTAACTCTAGCTAACTCTATCTAAATCTAGCTAACTCTAGCTAACTCTAGGTAACTCTAGGTAACTCTAGGTAACTCTAGCTAACTCTAGCTAACTCTAGCTAACTCTAGGTAACTCTAGCTAACTCTAGCTAACTCTAGCTAACTCTAGGTAACTTTAGCTAACTCTAGCTAACTCTAGGTAACTCTAGCTAACTTTAGCTAACTCTAGCTAACTCTAGGTAACTCTAGCTAACTTTAGCTAACTCTAGCTAACTCTAGGTAACTCTAGCTAACTTTAGCTAACTCTAGCTAACTCTAGCTAACTCTAGGTAACTCTAGGTAACTCTAGCTAACTTTAGCTAACTCTAGGTAACTCTAGGTAACTCTAGCTAACTCTAGCTAACTCTAGCTAACTCTAGCTAACTCTAGCTAACTCTAGCTAACTCTAGCTAACTCTAGGTAACTCTAGCTAACTCTAGCTAACTCTAGCTAACTTTAGCTAACTCTAGCTAACTCTAGCTAACTCTAGCTAACTCTAGCTAACTCTAGGTAACTCTAGCTAACTCTAGCTAACTTTAGATAACTATAGATAACTCTAGCTAACTCTATCTAACTCTAGCTAACTCTAGATAACTCTAGCTAACTCTAGCTAACTCTAGCTAACTCTAGGTAACTCTAGGTAACTCTAGGTAACTCTAGCTAACTCTAGCTAACTCTAGCTAACTCTAGCTAACTCTAGCTAACTCTAGGTAACTCTAGCTAACTTTAGCTAACTCTAGCTAACTGTAGGTAACTCTAGCTAACTCTAGGTAACTCTAGCTAACTCTAGCTAACTCTAGCTAACTCTAGCTAACTCTAGCTAACTCTAGGTAACTCTAGCTAACTTTAGCTAACTCTAGCTAACTCTAGGTAACTCTTGCTAACTCTAGCTAACTCTAGCTAACTTTAGCTAACTCTAGCTAACTCTAGGTAACTCTAGCTAACTTTAGCTAACTCTAGCTAACTCTAGGTAACTCTAGCTAACTTTAGCTAACTCTAGCTAACTCTAGCTAACTCTATCTAAATCTAGCTAATTCTAGCTAACTCTAGGTAACTCTAGGTAACTCTAGGTAACTCTAGCTAACTCTAGGTAACTCTAGGAAACTCTAGCTAACTCTAGCTAACTCTAGCTAACTCTAGGTAACTCTAGCTAACTCTAGCTAACTCTAGCTAACTCTAGGTAACTTTAGCTAACTCTAGCTAACTCTAGGTAACTCTAGCTAACTTTAGCTAACTCTAGCTAACTCTAGGTAACTCTAGCTAACTTTAGCTAACTCTAGCTAAATCTAGGTAACTCTAGCTAACTTTAGCTAACTCTAGTTAACTCTAGGTAACTCTAGCTAACTTTAGCTAACTTTAGCTAACTCTAGCTAACTCTAGGTAACTCTAGGTAACTCTAGCTAACTTTAGCTAACTCTAGCTAACTCTAGCTAACTCTAGCTAACTCTAGCTAACTCTAGCTAACTCTAGGTAATTCTAGGTAACTCTAGCTAACTTTAGATAACTCTAGCTAACTCTAGCTAACCCTAGCTAACTCTAGCTAACTCTAGGTAACTCTAGCTAACTATAGCTTACCTTAGCTAACTCTAGCTAACTCTAGCTAACTCTAGCTAACTCTAGCTAACTTTAGCTAACTCTAGCTAACCCTAGCTAACTCTAGCTAACTCTAGGTAACTCTAGCTAACTCTAGGTAATTCTAGGTAACTCTAGCTAACTTTAGATAACTCTAGCTAACTCTAGCTAACCCTAGCTAACTCTAGCTAACTCTAGGTAACTCTAGCTAACTATAGCTTACCTTAGCTAACTCTAGCTAACTCTAGCTAACTCTAGCTAACTCTAGCTAACTTTAGCTAACTCTAGCTAACCCTAGCTAACTCTAGGTAACTCTAGTTAACTTTAGCTAATTCTAGCTAACTCTAGGTAACTCTAGCTAACTTTAGCTATCTCTATCTAACTCTAGCTAACTTTAGCTAACTCTAGCTAACTCTAGGTAACTCTAGCTAACTTTAGCTAACTCTAGCTAACTCTAGGTAACTCTAGCCTACTCTAGCTATCTCTAGCTAACTTTAGCTAACTCTAGCTAACTTTAGCTAACTCTAGCTAACTCTAGGTAACTCTAGTTAAGTTTAGCTAACTCTAGCTAACTTTATGTAACTCTAGCCTACTCTAGCTAACTCTAGCTAACTTTAGCTAACTCTAGCTAACTTTATCTAACTCTAGCTAACTCTAGGTAACTCTAGTTAACTTTAGCTAACTCTAGTTAACTCTAGGTAACTCTAGCTAACTTTAGCTAACTTTAGCTAACTCTAGCTAACTCTAGGTAACTCTAGGTAACTCTAGCTAACTTTAGCTAACTCTAGCTAACTCTAGCTAACTCTAGCTAACTCTAGCTAACTCTAGCTAACTCTAGGTAATTCTAGGTAACTCTAGCTAACTTTAGATAACTCTAGCTAACTCTAGCTAACCCTAGCTAACTCTAGCTAACTCTAGGTAACTCTAGCTAACTATAGCTTACCTTAGCTAACTCTAGCTAACTCTAGCTAACTCTAGCTAACTCTAGCTAACTTTAGCTAACTCTAGCTAACCCTAGCTAACTCTAGCTAACTCTAGGTAACTCTAGCTAACTCTAGGTAATTCTAGGTAACTCTAGCTAACTTTAGATAACTCTAGCTAACTCTAGCTAACCCTAGCTAACTCTAGCTAACTCTAGGTAACTCTAGCTAACTATAGCTTACCTTAGCTAACTCTAGCTAACTCTAGCTAACTCTAGCTAACTCTAGCTAACTTTAGCTAACTCTAGCTAACCCTAGCTAACTCTAGGTAACTCTAGTTAACTTTAGCTAATTCTAGCTAACTCTAGGTAACTCTAGCTAACTTTAGCTATCTCTATCTAACTCTAGCTAACTTTAGCTAACTCTAGCTAACTCTAGGTAACTCTAGCTAACTTTAGCTAACTCTAGCTAACTCTAGGTAACTCTAGGTAACTCTAGGTAACTCTAGCTAACTTTAGCTAACTCTAGGTAACTCTAGGTAACTCTAGGTAACTTTAGCTAACTCTAGCTAACTCTAGGTAACTCTAGCTAACTTTAGCTAACTCTAGCTAACTCTAGGTAACTCTAGCTAACTTTAGCTAACTCTAGCTAAATCTAGGTAACTCTAGCTAACTCTAGCTAACTCTATCTAAATCTAGCTAACTCTAGCTAACTCTAGGTAACTCTAGGTAACTCTAGGTAACTCTAGCTAACTCTAGCTAACTCTAGCTAACTCTAGGTAACTCTAGCTAACTCTAGCTAACTCTAGCTAACTCTAGGTAACTTTAGCTAACTCTAGCTAACTCTAGGTAACTCTAGCTAACTTTAGCTAACTCTAGCTAACTCTAGGTAACTCTAGCTAACTTTAGCTAACTCTAGCTAACTCTAGGTAACTCTAGCTAACTTTAGCTAACTCTAGCTAACTCTAGCTAACTCTAGGTAACTCTAGGTAACTCTAGCTAACTTTAGCTAACTCTAGGTAACTCTAGGTAACTCTAGCTAACTCTAGCTAACTCTAGCTAACTCTAGCTAACTCTAGCTAACTCTAGCTAACTCTAGCTAACTCTAGGTAACTCTAGCTAACTCTAGCTAACTCTAGCTAACTTTAGCTAACTCTAGCTAACTCTAGCTAACTCTAGCTAACTCTAGCTAACTCTAGGTAACTCTAGCTAACTCTAGCTAACTTTAGATAACTATAGATAACTCTAGCTAACTCTATCTAACTCTAGCTAACTCTAGATAACTCTAGCTAACTCTAGCTAACTCTAGCTAACTCTAGGTAACTCTAGGTAACTCTAGGTAACTCTAGCTAACTCTAGCTAACTCTAGCTAACTCTAGCTAACTCTAGCTAACTCTAGGTAACTCTAGCTAACTTTAGCTAACTCTAGCTAACTGTAGGTAACTCTAGCTAACTCTAGGTAACTCTAGCTAACTCTAGCTAACTCTAGCTAACTCTAGCTAACTCTAGCTAACTCTAGGTAACTCTAGCTAACTTTAGCTAACTCTAGCTAACTCTAGGTAACTCTTGCTAACTCTAGCTAACTCTAGCTAACTTTAGCTAACTCTAGCTAACTCTAGGTAACTCTAGCTAACTTTAGCTAACTCTAGCTAACTCTAGGTAACTCTAGCTAACTTTAGCTAACTCTAGCTAACTCTAGCTAACTCTATCTAAATCTAGCTAATTCTAGCTAACTCTAGGTAACTCTAGGTAACTCTAGGTAACTCTAGCTAACTCTAGGTAACTCTAGGAAACTCTAGCTAACTCTAGCTAACTCTAGCTAACTCTAGGTAACTCTAGCTAACTCTAGCTAACTCTAGCTAACTCTAGGTAACTTTAGCTAACTCTAGCTAACTCTAGGTAACTCTAGCTAACTTTAGCTAACTCTAGCTAACTCTAGGTAACTCTAGCTAACTTTAGCTAACTCTAGCTAAATCTAGGTAACTCTAGCTAACTTTAGCTAACTCTAGTTAACTCTAGGTAACTCTAGCTAACTTTAGCTAACTTTAGCTAACTCTAGCTAACTCTAGGTAACTCTAGGTAACTCTAGCTAACTTTAGCTAACTCTAGCTAACTCTAGCTAACTCTAGCTAACTCTAGCTAACTCTAGCTAACTCTAGGTAATTCTAGGTAACTCTAGCTAACTTTAGATAACTCTAGCTAACTCTAGCTAACCCTAGCTAACTCTAGCTAACTCTAGGTAACTCTAGCTAACTATAGCTTACCTTAGCTAACTCTAGCTAACTCTAGCTAACTCTAGCTAACTCTAGCTAACTTTAGCTAACTCTAGCTAACCCTAGCTAACTCTAGCTAACTCTAGGTAACTCTAGCTAACTCTAGGTAATTCTAGGTAACTCTAGCTAACTTTAGATAACTCTAGCTAACTCTAGCTAACCCTAGCTAACTCTAGCTAACTCTAGGTAACTCTAGCTAACTATAGCTTACCTTAGCTAACTCTAGCTAACTCTAGCTAACTCTAGCTAACTCTAGCTAACTTTAGCTAACTCTAGCTAACCCTAGCTAACTCTAGGTAACTCTAGTTAACTTTAGCTAATTCTAGCTAACTCTAGGTAACTCTAGCTAACTTTAGCTATCTCTATCTAACTCTAGCTAACTTTAGCTAACTCTAGCTAACTCTAGGTAACTCTAGCTAACTTTAGCTAACTCTAGCTAACTCTAGGTAACTCTAGCCTACTCTAGCTATCTCTAGCTAACTTTAGCTAACTCTAGCTAACTTTAGCTAACTCTAGCTAACTCTAGGTAACTCTAGTTAAGTTTAGCTAACTCTAGCTAACTTTATGTAACTCTAGCCTACTCTAGCTAACTCTAGCTAACTTTAGCTAACTCTAGCTAACTTTATCTAACTCTAGCTAACTCTAGGTAACTCTAGTTAACTTTAGCTAACTCTAGCTAACTCTAGGTAACTCTAGCTAACTTTAGCTAACTCTAGCTAACTCTAGCTAACTCTAGCTAACTCTAGCTAACTTTAGCTAACTCTAGCTGACTCTAGCTAACTCTAGCTAACTCTAGGTAACTCTAGCTAACTTTAGCTAACTCTAGCTAACTCTAGGTAACTCTAGCTAACTTTAGCTAACTCTAGCTAACTCTAGCTAACTTTAGCTAACTCTAGCTAACTTTAGCTAACTCTAGCTAACTCTAGCTAACTCTAGATAACTCTAGGTAACTCTAGCTAACTTTAGCTAACTCTAGCTAACTCTAGGTAACTCTAGCTAACTCTAGCTAACTCTAGCTAACTCTAGCTAACTCTAGGTAACTCTAGCTAACTTTAGCTAACTCTAGCTAACTCTAGGTAACTCTAGCTAACTCTAGCTAACTCTAGCTAACTTTAGCTAACTCTAGCTAACTCTAGGTAACTCTAGCTAACTTTAGCTAACTCTAGCTAACTCTAGGTAACTCTAGCTAACTTTAGCTAACTCTATCTAACTCTAGCTAACTCTAGGTAACTCTAGGTAACTCTAGGTAACTCTAGGTAACTCTAGCTAATTCTAGCTAACTATAGGTAACTCTAGCTAACTTTAGCTAACTCTAGCTAACTCTAGGTAACTCTAGCTAACTCTAGCTAACTTTAGCTAACTTTAGCTAACTCTAGCTAACTCTAGCTAACTCTAGCTAAATCTAGCTAACTCTAGCTAACTCTAGCTAACTCTATCTAAATCTAGCTAACTCTAGCTAACTCTAGGTAACTCTAGGTAACTCTAGGTAACTCTAGCTAACTCTAGCTAACTCTAGCTAACTCTAGGTAACTCTAGCTAACTCTAGCTAACTCTAGCTAACTCTAGGTAACTTTAGCTAACTCTAGCTAACTCTAGGTAACTCTAGCTAACTTTAGCTAACTCTAGCTAACTCTAGGTAACTCTAGCTAACTTTAGCTAACTCTAGCTAACTCTAGGTAACTCTAGCTAACTTTAGCTAACTCTAGCTAACTCTAGCTAACTCTAGGTAACTCTAGGTAACTCTAGCTAACTTTAGCTAACTCTAGGTAACTCTAGGTAACTCTAGCTAACTCAAGCTAACTCTAGCTAACTCTAGCTAACTCTAGCTAACTCTAGCTAACTCTAGCTAACTCTAGGTAACTCTAGCTAACTCTAGCTAACTCTAGCTAACTTTAGCTAACTCTAGCTAACTCTAGCTAACTCTAGCTAACTCTAGCTAACTCTAGGTAACTCTAGCTAACTCTAGCTAACTTTAGATAACTCTAGATAACTCTAGCTAACTCTAGCTAACTCTAGCTAACTCTAGATAACTCTAGCTAACTCTAGCTAACTCTAGCTAACTCTAGGTAACTCTAGGTAACTCTAGGTAACTCTAGCTAACTCTAGCTAACTCTAGCTAACTCTAGCTAACTCTAGCTAACTCTAGGTAACTCTAGCTAACTTTAGCTAACTCTAGCTAACTGTAGGTAACTCTAGCTAACTTTAGCTAACTCTAGCTAACTCTAGCTAACTCTAGCTAACTCTAGCTAACTCTAGGTAACTTTAGCTAACTCTAGTTAACTCTAGGTAACTCTAGCTAACTTTAGCTAACTTTAGCTAACTCTAGCTAACTCTAGGTAACTCTAGGTAACTCTAGCTAACTTTAGCTAACTCTAGCTAACTCTAGCTAACTCTAGCTAACTCTAGCTAACTCTAGCTAACTCTAGGTAATTCTAGGTAACTCTAGCTAACTTTAGATAACTCTAGCTAACTCTAGCTAACCCTAGCTAACTCTAGCTAACTCTAGGTAACTCTAGCTAACTATAGCTTACCTTAGCTAACTCTAGCTAACTCTAGCTAACTCTAGCTAACTCTAGCTAACTTTAGCTAACTCTAGCTAACCCTAGCTAACTCTAGCTAACTCTAGGTAACTCTAGCTAACTCTAGGTAATTCTAGGTAACTCTAGCTAACTTTAGATAACTCTAGCTAACTCTAGCTAACCCTAGCTAACTCTAGCTAACTCTAGGTAACTCTAGCTAACTATAGCTTACCTTAGCTAACTCTAGCTAACTCTAGCTAACTCTAGCTAACTCTAGCTAACTTTAGCTAACTCTAGCTAACCCTAGCTAACTCTAGGTAACTCTAGTTAACTTTAGCTAATTCTAGCTAACTCTAGGTAACTCTAGCTAACTTTAGCTATCTCTATCTAACTCTAGCTAACTTTAGCTAACTCTAGCTAACTCTAGGTAACTCTAGCTAACTTTAGCTAACTCTAGCTAACTCTAGGTAACTCTAGCCTACTCTAGCTATCTCTAGCTAACTTTAGCTAACTCTAGCTAACTTTAGCTAACTCTAGCTAACTCTAGGTAACTCTAGTTAAGTTTAGCTAACTCTAGCTAACTTTATGTAACTCTAGCCTACTCTAGCTAACTCTAGCTAACTTTAGCTAACTCTAGCTAACTTTATCTAACTCTAGCTAACTCTAGGTAACTCTAGTTAACTTTAGCTAACTCTAGCTAACTTTAGGTAACTCTAGCTAACTTTAGCTAACTCTAGCTAACTCTAGCTAATTCTAGGTAACTCTAGCTAACTTTAGCTAACTCTAGCTAACTCTAGGTAACTCTAGCTAACTTTAGCTAACTCTATCTAACTCTAGCTAACTCTAGGTAACTCTAGGTAACTCTAGGTAACTCTAGGTAACTCTAGCTAATTCTAGCTAACTATAGGTAACTCTAGCTAACTTTAGCTAACTCTAGCTAACTCTAGGTAACTCTAGCTAACTCTAGCTAACTTTAGCTAACTTTAGCTAACTCTAGCTAACTCTAGCTAACTCTAGCTAAATCTAGCTAACTCTAGCTAACTCTAGCTAACTCTATCTAAATCTAGCTAACTCTAGCTAACTCTAGGTAACTCTAGGTAACTCTAGGTAACTCTAGCTAACTCTAGCTAACTCTAGCTAACTCTAGGTAACTCTAGCTAACTCTAGCTAACTCTAGCTAACTCTAGGTAACTTTAGCTAACTCTAGCTAACTCTAGGTAACTCTAGCTAACTTTAGCTAACTCTAGCTAACTCTAGGTAACTCTAGCTAACTTTAGCTAACTCTAGCCTACTCTAGGTAACTCTAGCTAACTTTAGCTAACTCTAGCTAACTCTAGCTAACTCTAGGTAACTCTAGGTAACTCTAGCTAACTTTAGCTAACTCTAGGTAACTCTAGGTAACTCTAGCTAACTCAAGCTAACTCTAGCTAACTCTAGCTAACTCTAGCTAACTCTAGCTAACTCTAGCTAACTCTAGCTAACTCTAGGTAACTCTAGCTAACTCTAGCTAACTCTAGCTAACTTTAGCTAACTCTAGCTAACTCTAGCTAACTCTAGCTAACTCTAGCTAACTCTAGGTAACTCTAGGTAACTCTAGCTAACTTTAGATAACTCTAGATAACTCTAGCTAACTCTAGCTAACTCTAGCTAACTCTAGATAACTCTAGCTAACTCTAGCTAACTCTAGCTAACTCTAGGTAACTCTAGGTAACTCTAGGTAACTCTAGCTAACTCTAGCTAACTCTAGCTAACTCTAGCTAACTCTAGCTAACTCTAGGTAACTCTAGCTAACTTTAGCTAACTCTAGCTAACTGTAGGTAACTCTAGCTAACTTTAGCTAACTCTAGCTAACTCTAGCTAACTCTAGCTAACTCTAGCTAACTCTAGGTAACTTTAGCTAACTCTAGTTAACTCTAGGTAACTCTAGCTAACTTTAGCTAACTCTAGCTAACTCTAGCTAACTCTAGGTAACTCTAGGTAACTCAAGCTAACTCTAGCTAACTCTAGCTAACTTTAGCTAACTCTAGCTAACTCTAGGTAACTCTAGCTAACTTTAGCTAACTCTAGCTAACTCTAGCTAACTCTATCTAAATCTAGCTAACTCTAGCTAACTCTAGGTAACTCTAGGTAACTCTAGGTAACTCTAGCTAACTCTAGGTAACTCTAGGAAACTCTAGCTAACTCTAGCTAACTCTAGCTAACTCTAGGTAACTCTAGCTAACTCTAGCTAACTTTAGCTAACTCTAGCTAACTCTAGGTAACTCTAGCTAACTTTAGCTAACTCTAGCTAACTCTAGGTAACTCTAGCTAACTTTAGCTAACTCTAGCTAAATCTAGGTAACTCTAGCTAACTTTAGCTAACTCTAGTTAACTCTAGGTAACTCTAGCTAACTTTAGCTAACTTTAGCTAACTCTAGCTAACTCTAGGTAACTCTAGGTAACTCTAGCTAACTTTAGCTAACTCTAGCTAACTCTAGCTAACTCTAGCTAACTCTAGCTAACTCTAGCTAACTCTAGGTAACTCTAGGTAACTCTAGCTAACTTTAGATAACTCTAGCTAACTCTAGCTAACCCTAGCTAACTCTAGCTAACTCTAGGTAACTCTAGCTAACTATAGCTTACCTTAGCTAACTCTAGCTAACTCTAGCTAACTCTAGCTAACTCTAGCTAACTTTAGATAACTCTAGCTAACCCTAGCTAACTCTAGCTAACTCTAGGTAACTCTAGCTAACTCTAGCTAACTCTAGCTAACTCTAGGTAACTTTAGCTAACTATAGCTAACTCTAGGTAACTCTAGCTAACTTTAGCTAATTCTAGCTAACTCTAGGTAACTCTAGCTAACTTTAGCTATCTCTATCTAACTCTAGCTAACTTTAGCTAACTCTAGCTAACTCTATGTAACTCTAGCTAACTTTAGCTAACTCTAGCTAACTCTAGGTAACTCTAGCCTACTCTAGCTATCTCTAGCTAACTTTAGCTAACTCTAGCTAACTTTAGCTAACTCTAGCTAACTCTAGGTAACTCTAGTTAAGTTTAGCTAATTCTAGCTAACTTTATGTAACTCTAGCCTATTCTAGCTAACTCTAGCTAACTTTAGCTAACTCTAGCTAACTTTATCTAACTCTAGCTAACTCTAGGTAACTCTAGTTAACTTTAGCTAACTCTAGCTAACTCTAGGTAACTCTAGCTAACTTTAGCTAACTCTAGCTAACTCTAGCTAACTCTAGCTAACTTTAGCTAACTCTAGCTAACGCTAGGTAACTCTAGCTAACTCTAGCTAACTCTAGCTAACTTTAGCTAACGCTAGCTAACTCTAGATAACTCTAGCTAACTCTAGGTAACTCTAGCTAACTTTAGCTAACTCTAGCTAACTCTAGCTAACTCTAGGTAACTCTAGCTAACTCTAGCTAACTTTAGCTAATTCTAGCTAACTCTAGCTAACTCTAGGTAACTCTATCTAACTCTAGCTAACTTTAGCTAACTCTAGGTAACTCTAGCTAACTCTAGCTAACTCTAGCTAACTCTAGCTAACTCTAGGTAACTTTAGCTAACTCTAGCTAACTCTAGGTAACTCTAGCTAACTTTAGCTAACTATAGCTAACTCTAGGTAACTCTAGCTAACTTTAACTAACTCTAGCTAACTCTAGGTAACTCTAGCTAACTTTAGCTAACTCTAGCTAACTCTAGGTAACTCTAGCTAACTTTAGCTAACTCTGGCTAACTCTAGCTAACTCTAGCTAACTCTAGCTAACTCTAGGTAACTCTAGCTAACTTTAGCTAACTCTAGCTAACTCTAGGTAACTCTAGCTAACTCTAGCTAACTCTAGCTAACTTTATCTAACTCTATCTAACTCTAGGTAACTCTAGCTAACTTTAACTAACTCTAGCTAACTCTAGCTAACTCTAGCTAACTCTAACTAACTCTAGCTAACTTTAGCTAACTCTAGCTAACTCTAGGTAACTCTAGCTAATTTTAGCTAACTCTAGCTAACTCTATGTAACTCTAGCTAACTCTAGCTAACTCTAGCTAACTCTAGGTAACTCTAGCTAACTTTAGCTAACTCTAGCTAACTCTAGGTAACTCTAGCTAACTATAGCTTACCTTAGCTAACTCTAGCTAACTCTAGCTAACTCTAGCTAACTATAGCTAACTTTAGCTAACTCTAGCTAACCCTAGCTAACTCTAGCTAACTCTAGGTAACTCTAGCTAACTCTAGCTAACTCTAGCTAACTCTAGGTAACTTTAGCTAACTCTAGCTAACTCTAGGTAACTCTAGCTAACTTTAGCTAATTCTAGCTAACTCTAGTTAAGTTTAGATAACTCTAGCTAACTCTAGGTAACTCTAGCTAACTTTAACTAACTCTAGCTAACTCTAGCTAACTCTAGCTAACTTTAGCTAACTCTAGCTAACGCTAGGTAACTCTAGCTAACTCTAGCTAACTCTAGCTAACTTTAGCTAACTCTAGCTAACTCTAGCTAACTCTAGCTAACTCTAGCTAACTCTAGCTAACTTTAGCTAACTCTAGCTAACTCTAGGTAACTCTAGCTAACTCTAGGTAACTCTAGCTAACTTTAGCTAACTCTAGCTAACTCTAGCTAACTCTAGCTAACTCTAGCTAACTCTAGCTAATTTTAGCTAACTCTAGGTAACTCTAGCTAATTCTAGCTAACTCTAGCTAACTCTAGCTAACTTTAGCTAACTCTAGCTAACTCTAGGTAACTCTAGCTAACTCTAGCTAACTCTAGCTAACTATAGCTAACTCTAGATAACTTTAGGTAACTCTAGGTGACTTTAGCTAACTCTAGCTAACTCTAGGTAACTCTAGCTAACTTTAGCTAACTCTACCTAACTCTAGGTAACTCTAGCTAACTTTAGCTAACTCTAGGTAAATCTAGCTAACTTTAGCTAACTCTAGCTAACTCTAGGTAACTCTAGCTAACTTTAGCTAACTCTAGCTAACTATAGGTAACTCTAGCTAACTATAGGTAACTCTAGCTAACTTTAGCTAACTCTAGCTAACTCTAGGTAACTCTAGCTAACTTTAGCTAACTCTGGCTAACTCTAGCTAACTCTAGCTAACTCTAGCTAACTCTAGGTAACTCTAGCTAACTTTAGCTAACTCTAGCTAACTCTAGGTAACTCTAGCTAACTCTAGCTAACTCTAGCTAACTTTATCTAACTCTATCTAACTCTAGGTAACTCTAGCTAACTTTAACTAACTCTAGCTAACTCTAGCTAACTCTAGCTAACTCTAACTAACTCTAGCTAACTTTAGCTAACTCTAGCTAACTCTAGGTAACTCTAGCTAATTTTAGCTAACTCTAGCTAACTCTATGTAACTCTAGCTAACTTTAGCTAACTCTAGCTAACTCTAGGTAACTCTAGCTAACTTTAGCTAACTCTAGCTAACTCTAGGTAACTCTAGCTAACTATAGCTTACCTTAGCTAACTCTAGCTAACTCTAGCTAACTCTAGCTAACTATAGCTAACTTTAGCTAACTCTAGCTAACCCTAGCTAACTCTAGCTAACTCTAGGTAACTCTAGCTAACTCTAGCTAACTCTAGCTAACTCTAGGTAACTTTAGCTAACTCTAGCTAACTCTAGGTAACTCTAGCTAACTTTAGCTAATTCTAGCTAACTCTAGTTAAGTTTAGATAACTCTAGCTAACTCTAGGTAACTCTAGCTAACTTTAACTAACTCTAGCTAACTCTAGCTAACTCTAGCTAACTTTAGCTAACTCTAGCTAACGCTAGGTAACTCTAGCTAACTCTAGCTAACTCTAGCTAACTTTAGCTAACTCTAGCTAACTCTAGCTAACTCTAGCTAACTCTAGCTAACTCTAGCTAACTTTAGCTAACTCTAGCTAACTCTAGGTAACTCTAGCTAACTCTAGGTAACTCTAGCTAACTTTAGCTAACTCTAGCTAACTCTAGCTAACTCTAGCTAACTCTAGCTAACTCTAGCTAATTTTAGCTAACTCTAGCTAACTCTAGCTAATTCTAGCTAACTCTAGCTAACTCTAGCTAACTTTAGCTAACTCTAGCTAACTCTAGGTAACTCTAGCTAACTCTAGCTAACTCTAGCTAACTCTAGCTAACTCTAGATAACTTTAGGTAACTCTAGGTGACTTTAGCTAACTCTAGCTAACTCTAGGTAACTCTAGCTAACTTTAGCTAACTCTACCTAACTCTAGGTAACTCTAGCTAACTTTAGCTAACTCTAGGTAAATCTAGCTAACTTTAGCTAACTCTAGCTAACTATAGGTAACTCTAGCTAACTCTAACTAACTCTAGCTAACTTTAGCTAACTCTAGCTAACTCTAGGTAACTCTAGCTAACTTTAACTAACTCTAGCTAACTCTAGCTAACTCTAGCTAACTCTAACTAACTCTAGCTAACTTTAGCTAACTCTAGCTAACTCTAGGTAACTCTAGCTAACTTTAGCTAACTCTAGCTAACTCTATGTAACTCTAGCTAACTTTAGCTAACTCTAGCTAACTCTAGGTAACTCTATCTAACTATAGCTTACCTTATCTAACTATAGCTAACTCTAGCTAACTCTAGCTAACTCTAGCTAACTTTAGCTAACTCTAGCTAACCCTAGCTAACTCTAGCTAACTCTAGGTAACTCTAGCTAACTCTAGCTAACTCTAGCTAACTCTAGGTAACTTTAGCTAACTCTAGCTAACTCTAGGTAACTCTAGCTAACTTTAGCTAATTCTAGCTAACTCTAGGTAACTCTAGCTAACTTTAGCTAACTCTAGCTAACTCTAGCTAACTTTAGCTAACTCTAGCTAACTCTAGGTAACTCTAGCTAACTTTAGCTAACTCTAGCTAACTCTAGGTAACTCTAGTTAAGTTTAGCTAACTCTAGCTAACTCTAGGTAACTCTAGCTAACTTTAACTAACTCTAGCTAACTCTAGCTAACTCTAGCTAACTTTAGCTAACTCTAGCTAACGCTAGGTAACTCTAGCTATCTCTAGCTAACTCTAGCTAACTTTAGCTAACTCTAGCTAACTCTAGCTAACTCTAGCTAACTCTAGGTAACTCTAGCTAACTTTAGCTAACTCTAGCTAACTATAGGTAACTCTAGCTAACTCTAGGTAACTCTAGCTAACTTTAGCTAACTCTAGCTAACTCTAGCTAACTCTAGCTAACTCTAGCTAACTCTAGCTAATTTTAGCTAACTCTAGGTAACTCTAGCTAATTCTAGCTAACTCTAGCTAACTCTAGCTAACTTTAGCTAACTCTAGCTAACTCTAGGTAACTCTAGCTAACTCTAGCTAACTCTAGCTAACTCTAGCTAACTCTAGATAACTTTAGGTAACTCTAGGTGACTTTAGCTAACTCTAGCTAACTCTAGGTAACTCTAGCTAACTTTAGCTAACTCTACCTAACTCTAGGTAACTCTAGCTAACTTTAGCTAACTCTTGGTAAATCTAGCTAACTTTAGCTAACTCTAGCTAACTATAGGTAACTCTAGCTAACTCTAACTAACTCTAGCTAACTTTAGCTAACTCTAGCTAACTCTAGGTAACTCTAGCTAATTTTAGCTAACTCTAGCTAACTCTAGGTAACTCTAGCTAACTCTAGCTAACTCTAGGTAACTCTAGCTAATTTTAGCTAACTCTAGGTAACTCTAGGTAACTCTAGCTAACTTTAGCTAACTCTAGCTAACTCTAGGTAACTCTAGCTAACTCTAGCTAACTCTAGCTAACTCTAACTAACTCTAGCTAACTTTAGCTAACTCTAGCTAACTCTATGTAACTCTAGCTAACTTTAGCTAACTCTAGCTAACTCTATGTAACTCTAACTAACTTTAGCTAACTCTAGCTAACTCTAGGTAACTCTAGCTAACTCTAGCTAACTTTAGCTAACTCTAGCTAACTCTAGCTAACTTTAGATAATTCTAGCTAACTCTAGCTAACTTTAGCTAACTCTAGCTAACTCTAGGTAACTCTAGCTAATTTTAGCTAACTCTAGGTAACTCTAGGTAACTATAGGTAACTCTAGCTAACTTTAGCTAACTCTAGCTAACTCTAGGTAACTCTAGCTAACTCTAGCTAACTCTAGCTAACTCTAACTAACTCTAGCTAACTTTAGCTAACTCTAGCTAACTCTAGGTAACTCTAGCTAACTTTAGCTAACTCTAGCTAACTCTATGTAACTCTAACTAACTTTAGCTAACTCTAGCTAACTCTAGGTAACTCTAGCTAACTCTAGCTAACTTTAGCTAACTCTAGCTAACTCTAGTTAACTTTAGATAATTCTAGCTAACTCTAGCTAACTCTAGGTAACTCTAGCTAACTCTAGCTAACTTTAGCTAACTCTAGCTAACTCTAGCTAACTCTAGCTAACTCTAGTTAACTCTAGCTAACTCTAGCTAACTCTAGCTAACTCTAGCTAACTCTAGCTAACTCTAGGTAACTTTAGCTAACTCTAGCTAACTCTAGGTAACTCTAGCTAACTTTAGCTAACTCTAGCTAACTCTAGGTAACTCTAGCTAACTTTAGCTAACTCTAGCTAACTCTAGGTAACTCTAGCTAACTTTAGCTAACTCTAGCTAACTATAGGTAACTCTAGCTAACTTTAGCTAACTCTAGCTAACTCTAGCTAACTCTAGCTAACTTTAGCTAACTCTAGCTAACTCTAGGTAACTCTAGCTAACTCTAGCTAACTCTAGCTAACTTTAGCTAACTCTAGCTAACTCTAGCTAACTCTAGCTAACTATAGGTAACTCTAGCTAACTTTAGCTAACTCTAGCTAACGCTAGGTAACTCTAGCTAACTTTAGCTAACTCTAGCTAACTCTAGCTAACTCTAGCTAACTCTAGCTAACTCTAGGTAACTCTAGCTAACTTTAGTTAACTCTAGCTAACTCTAGCTAACTCTAGCTAACTTTAGCTAACTCTAGCTAACGCTAGGTAACTCTAGCTAACTCTAGCTAACTCTAGCTAACTTTAGCTAACTATAGCTAACTCTAGCTAACTCTAGCTAACTATAGCAAACTCTAGCTAACTTTAGCTAACTCTAACTAACTCTAGCTAACTCTAGCTAACTCTAGCTAACTCTAGCTAATTTTAGCTAACTCTAGCTAACTCTAGGTAACTCTAGCTAACTCTAGCTAACTCTAGCTAACTTTAGCTAACTCTAGCTAACTCTAGGTAACTCTAGCTAACTCTAGCTAACTCTAGCTAACTCTAGCTAACTCTAGATAACTTTAGGTAACTCTAGGTGACTTTAGCTAACTCTAGCTAACTCTAGGTAACTCTAGCTAACTTTAGCTAACTCTACCTAACTCTAGGTAACTCTAGCTAACTTTAGCTAACTCTAGGTAAATCTAGCTAACTTTAGCTAACTCTAGCTAACTATAGGTAACTCTAGCTAACTCTAACTAACTCTAGCTAACTTTAGCTAACTCTAGCTAACTCTAGGTAACTCTAGCTAACTTTAACTAACTCTAGCTAACTCTAGCTAACTCTAGCTAACTCTAACTAACTCTAGCTAACTTTAGCTAACTCTAGCTAACTCTAGGTAACTCTAGCTAACTTTAGCTAACTCTAGCTAACTCTATGTAACTCTAGCTAACTTTAGCTAACTCTAGCTAACTCTAGGTAACTCTATCTAACTATAGCTTACCTTATCTAACTTTAGCTAACTCTAGCTAACTCTAGCTAACTCTAGCTAACTTTAGCTAACTCTAGCTAACCCTAGCTAACTCTAGCTAACTCTAGGTAACTCTAGCTAACTCTAGCTAACTCTAGCTAACTCTAGGTAACTTTAGCTAACTCTAGCTAACTCTAGGTAACTCTAGCTAACTTTAGCTAATTCTAGCTAACTCTAGGTAACTCTAGCTAACTTTAGCTAACTCTAGCTAACTCTAGCTAACTTTAGCTAACTCTAGCTAACTCTAGGTAACTCTAGCTAACTTTAGCTAACTCTAGCTAACTCTAGGTAACTCTAGTTAAGTTTAGCTAACTCTAGCTAACTCTAGGTAACTCTAGCTAACTTTAACTAACTCTAGCTAACTCTAGCTAACTCTAGCTAACTTTAGCTAACTCTAGCTAACGCTAGGTAACTCTAGCTATCTCTAGCTAACTCTAGCTAACTTTAGCTAACTCTAGCTAACTCTAGCTAACTCTAGCTAACTCTAGGTAACTCTAGCTAACTTTAGCTAACTCTAGCTAACTATAGGTAACTCTAGCTAACTCTAGGTAACTCTAGCTAACTTTAGCTAACTCTAGCTAACTCTAGCTAACTCTAGCTAACTCTAGCTAACTCTAGCTAATTTTAGCTAACTCTAGGTAACTCTAGCTAATTCTAGCTAACTCTAGCTAACTCTAGCTAACTTTAGCTAACTCTAGCTAACTCTAGGTAACTCTAGCTAACTCTAGCTAACTCTAGCTAACTCTAGCTAACTCTAGATAACTTTAGGTAACTCTAGGTGACTTTAGCTAACTCTAGCTAACTCTAGGTAACTCTAGCTAACTTTAGCTAACTCTACCTAACTCTAGGTAACTCTAGCTAACTTTAGCTAACTCTTGGTAAATCTAGCTAACTTTAGCTAACTCTAGCTAACTATAGGTAACTCTAGCTAACTCTAACTAACTCTAGCTAACTTTAGCTAACTCTAGCTAACTCTAGGTAACTCTAGCTAATTTTAGCTAACTCTAGCTAACTCTAGGTAACTCTAGCTAACTCTAGCTAACTCTAGGTAACTCTAGCTAATTTTAGCTAACTCTAGGTAACTCTAGGTAACTCTAGCTAACTTTAGCTAACTCTAGCTAACTCTAGGTAACTCTAGCTAACTCTAGCTAACTCTAGCTAACTCTAACTAACTCTAGCTAACTTTAGCTAACTCTAGCTAACTCTATGTAACTCTAGCTAACTTTAGCTAACTCTAGCTAACTCTATGTAACTCTAACTAACTTTAGCTAACTCTAGCTAACTCTAGGTAACTCTAGCTAACTCTAGCTAACTTTAGCTAACTCTAGCTAACTCTAGCTAACTTTAGATAATTCTAGCTAACTCTAGCTAACTTTAGCTAACTCTAGCTAACTCTAGGTAACTCTAGCTAATTTTAGCTAACTCTAGGTAACTCTAGGTAACTATAGGTAACTCTAGCTAACTTTAGCTAACTCTAGCTAACTCTAGGTAACTCTAGCTAACTCTAGCTAACTCTAGCTAACTCTAACTAACTCTAGCTAACTTTAGCTAACTCTAGCTAACTCTAGGTAACTCTAGCTAACTTTAGCTAACTCTAGCTAACTCTATGTAACTCTAACTAACTTTAGCTAACTCTAGCTAACTCTAGGTAACTCTAGCTAACTCTAGCTAACTTTAGCTAACTCTAGCTAACTCTAGTTAACTTTAGATAATTCTAGCTAACTCTAGCTAACTCTAGGTAACTCTAGCTAACTCTAGCTAACTTTAGCTAACTCTAGCTAACTCTAGCTAACTCTAGCTAACTCTAGTTAACTCTAGCTAACTCTAGCTAACTCTAGCTAACTCTAGCTAACTCTAGCTAACTCTAGGTAACTTTAGCTAACTCTAGCTAACTCTAGGTAACTCTAGCTAACTTTAGCTAACTCTAGCTAACTCTAGGTAACTCTAGCTAACTTTAGCTAACTCTAGCTAACTCTAGGTAACTCTAGCTAACTTTAGCTAACTCTAGCTAACTATAGGTAACTCTAGCTAACTTTAGCTAACTCTAGCTAACTCTAGCTAACTCTAGCTAACTTTAGCTAACTCTAGCTAACTCTAGGTAACTCTAGCTAACTCTAGCTAACTCTAGCTAACTTTAGCTAACTCTAGCTAACTCTAGCTAACTCTAGCTAACTATAGGTAACTCTAGCTAACTTTAGCTAACTCTAGCTAACGCTAGGTAACTCTAGCTAACTTTAGCTAACTCTAGCTAACTCTAGCTAACTCTAGCTAACTCTAGCTAACTCTAGGTAACTCTAGCTAACTTTAGTTAACTCTAGCTAACTCTAGCTAACTCTAGCTAACTTTAGCTAACTCTAGCTAACGCTAGGTAACTCTAGCTAACTCTAGCTAACTCTAGCTAACTTTAGCTAACTATAGCTAACTCTAGCTAACTCTAGCTAACTATAGCAAACTCTAGCTAACTTTAGCTAACTCTAACTAACTCTAGCTAACTCTAGCTAACTCTAGGTAACTCTAGCTAACTTTAGCTAACTCTAGCTAACTCTAGGTAACTCTAGCTAACTCTAGCTAACTCTAGCTAACTTTAGCTAACTCTATCTAACTCTAGGTAACTCTAGCTAACTTTAGCTAACTCTAGCTAACTCTAGCTAACTCTAGCTA
The DNA here is from genome assembly GCA_964019155.1 of Osedax fenrisi. NCBI lineage: Eukaryota > Metazoa > Annelida > Polychaeta > Sabellida > Siboglinidae > Osedax > Osedax fenrisi. The sequence goes on along the minus strand of OZ025243.1, from coordinate 63,843,270 downwards.
ACTTTAGCTAACTCTAGGTAACTCTAGCTAACTCTAGCTAACTCTAGCTAACTCTAGCTAACTCTAGCTAACTCTAGCTAACTTTAGCTAACTCTAGCTAACTCTAGGTAACTCTAGCTAACTTTAGCTAACTCTAGCTAACTATAGGTAACTCTAGCTAACTATAGGTAACTCTAGCTAACTTTAGCTAACTCTAGCTAACCCTAGCTAACTCCAGCTGACTCTAGGTAACTCTAGCTAACTCTAGCTAACTCTAGCTAACTCTAGGTAACTTTAGCTAACTCTAGCTAACTCTAGGTAACTCTAGCTAACTTTAGCTAACTCTAGCTAACTCTAGGTAACTCTAGCTAACTTTAGCTAATTCTAGCTAACTATAGGTAACTCTAGCTAACTATAGGTAACTCTAGCTAACTTTAGCTAACTCTAGCTAACTCTAGGTAACTCTAGCTAACTTTAGCTAACTCTAGCTAACTCTAGCTAACTCTAGCTAACTCTAGCTAACTCTAGGTAACTCTAGCTAACTTTAGCTAACTCTAGCTAACTCTAGGTAACTCTAGCTAACTCTAGCTAACTCTAGCTAACTTTATCTAACTCTATCTAACTCTAGGTAACTCTAGCTAACTTTAACTAACTCTAGCTAACTCTAACTAACTCTGGCTAACTCTAACTAACTCTAGCTAACTTTAGCTAACTCTAGCTAACTCTAGGTAACTCTAGCTAACTTTAGCTAACTCTAGCTAACTCTATGTAACTCTAGCTAACTTTAGCTAACTCTAGCTAACTCTAGGTAACTCTAGCTAACTTTAGCTAACTCTAGCTAACTCTAGGTAACTCTAGCTAACTATAGCTTACCTTAGCTAACTCTAGCTAACTCTAGCTAACTCTAGCTAACTCTAGCTAACTTTAGCTAACTCTAGCTAACCCTAGCTAACTCTAGCTGACTCTAGGTAACTCTAGCTAACTCTAGCTAACTCTAGCTAACTCTAGGTAACTTTAGCTAACTCTAGCTAACTCTAGGTAACTCTAGCTAACTTTAGCTAATTCTAGCTAACTCTAGGTAACTCTAGCTAACTTTAGCTAAATCTAGCTAACTCTAGCTAACTTTAGCTAACTCTAGCTAACTCTAGGTAACTCTAGCTAACTTTAGCTAACTCTAGCTAACTCTAGGTAACTCTAGCCTACTCTAGCTATCTCTAGCTAACTTTAGCTAACTCTAGCTAACTTTAGCTAACTCTAGCTAACTCTAGGTAACTCTAGTTAAGTTTAGCTAACTCTAGCTAACTCTAGGTAACTCTAGCTAACTTTAACTAACTCTAGCTAACTCTAGCTAACTCTAACTAACTTTAGCTAACTCTAGCTAACGCTAGGTAACTCTAGCTAACTCTAGCTAACTCTAGCTAACTTTAGCTAACTCTAGCTAACTCTAGCTAACTCTAGCTAACTCTAGGTAACTCTAGCTAACTTTAGCTAACTCTAGCTAACTCTAGGTAACTCTAGCTAACTCTAGGTAACTCTAGCCTACTCTAGCTATCTCTAGCTAACTTTAGCTAACTCTAGCTAACTTTAGCTAACTCTAGCTAACTCTAGGTAACTCTAGTTAAGTTTAGCTAACTCTAGCTAACTCTAGGTAACTCTAGCTAACTTTAACTAACTCTAGCTAACTCTAGCTAACTCTAGCTAACTTTAGCTAACTCTAGCTAACGCTAGGTAACTCTAGCTAACTCTAGCTAACTCTAGGTAACTCTAGCTAACTTTAGCTAACTCTAGGTAACTCTAGCTAACTTTAGCTAACTCTAGCTAACTCTAGGTAACTCTAGCTAACTTTAGCTAACTCTAGGTAAATCTAGCTAACTTTAGCTAACTCTAGCTAACTATAGGTAACTCTAGCTAACTCTAACTAACTCTAGCTAACTTTAGCTAACTCTAGCTAACTCTAGGTAACTCTAGCTAACTTTAGCTAACTCTAGCTAACTCTAGGTAACTCTAGCTAACTTTAGCTAACTCTAGCTAACTCTAGGTAACTCTAGCTAACTTTAGCTAACTCTAGCTAACTCTAACTAACTCTATCTAACTTTAGCTAACTCTAGGTAACTCTAGCTAACTCTAGCTAACTCTAGCTAACTCTAGCTAACTTTAGCTAACTCTAGCTAACTCTAGGTAACTCTAGCTAACTCTAACTAACTCTAGCTAACTCTAGCTAACTCTAGATAACTTTAGGTAACTCTAGGTAACTTTAGCTAACTCTAGCTAACTCTAGGTAACTCTAGGTAACTTTAGCTAACTCTAGCTAACTCTAGGTAACTCTAGCTAACTTTAGCTAACTCTAGCTAACTCTAGGTAACTCTAGCTAACTTTAGCTAACTCTAGGTAACTCTAGGTAACTCTAGCTAACTTTAGCTAACTCTAGCTAACTCTAGCTAACTATAGGTAACTCTAGCTAACTTTAGCTAACTCTAGCTAACTCTAGGTAACTCTAGCTAACTCTAGCTAACTCTAGCTAACTCTAACTAACTCTAGCAAACTTTAGCTAACTCTAGCTAACTCTAGGTAACTCTAGCTAACTTTAGCTAACTCTAGCTAACTCTATGTAACTCTAGCTAACTTTAGCTAACTCTAGCTAACTCTAGCTAACTTTAGCTAACTCTAGCTAACTCTAGGTAACTCTAGCTAACTATAGCTTACCTTAGCTAACTCTAGCTAACTCTAGCTAACTCTAGCTAACTCTAGCTAAATTTAGCTAACTCTAGCTAACCCTAGCTAACTCTAGCTAACTCTAGGTAACTCTAGCTAACTCTAGCTAACTCTAGCTAACTCTAGGTAACTTTAGCTAACTCTAGCTAACTCTAGGTAACTCTAGCTAACTTTAGCTAATTCTAGCTAACTCTAGGTAACTCTAGCTAACTCTAGCTAACTCTAGCTAACTCTAGGTAACTTTAGCTAACTCTAGCTAACTCTAGGTAACTCTAGCTAACTTTAGCTAATTCTAGCTAACTCTAGGTAACTCTAGCTAACTTTAGCTAAATCTAGCTAACTCTAGCTAACTTTAGCTAACTCTAGCTAACTCTAGGTAACTCTAGCTAACTTTAGCTAACTCTAGCTAACTCTAGGTAACTCTAGCCTACTCTAGCTATCTCTAGCTAACTTTAGCTAACTCTAGCTAACTTTAGCTAACTCTAGCTAACTCTAGGTAACTCTAGTTAAGTTTAGCTAACTCTAGCTAACTCTAGGTAACTCTAGCTAACTTTAACTAACTCTAGCTAACTCTAGCTAACTCTAACTAACTTTAGCTAACTCTAGCTAACGCTAGGTAACTCTAGCTAACTCTAGCTAACTCTAGCTAACTTTAGCTAACTCTAGCTAACTCTAGCTAACTCTAGCTAACTCTAGGTAACTCTAGCTAACTTTAGCTAACTCTAGCTAACTCTAGGTAACTCTAGCTAACTCTAGGTAACTCTAGCCTACTCTAGCTATCTCTAGCTAACTTTAGCTAACTCTAGCTAACTTTAGCTAACTCTAGCTAACTCTAGGTAACTCTAGTTAAGTTTAGCTAACTCTAGCTAACTCTAGGTAACTCTAGCTAACTTTAACTAACTCTAGCTAACTCTAGCTAACTCTAGCTAACTTTAGCTAACTCTAGCTAACGCTAGGTAACTCTAGCTAACTCTAGCTAACTCTAGGTAACTCTAGCTAACTTTAGCTAACTCTAGGTAACTCTAGCTAACTTTAGCTAACTCTAGCTAACTCTAGGTAACTCTAGCTAACTTTAGCTAACTCTAGGTAAATCTAGCTAACTTTAGCTAACTCTAGCTAACTATAGGTAACTCTAGCTAACTCTAACTAACTCTAGCTAACTTTAGCTAACTCTAGCTAACTCTAGGTAACTCTAGCTAACTTTAGCTAACTCTAGCTAACTCTAGGTAACTCTAGCTAACTTTAGCTAACTCTAGCTAACTCTAGGTAACTCTAGCTAACTTTAGCTAACTCTAGCTAACTCTAACTAACTCTAGCTAACTTTAGCTAACTCTAGGTAACTCTAGCTAACTCTAGCTAACTCTAGCTAACTCTAGCTAACTTTAGCTAACTCTAGCTAACTCTAGGTAACTCTAGCTAACTCTAACTAACTCTAGCTAACTCTAGCTAACTCTAGATAACTTTAGGTAACTCTAGGTAACTTTAGCTAACTCTAGCTAACTCTAGGTAACTCTAGGTAACTTTAGCTAACTCTAGCTAACTCTAGGTAACTCTAGCTAACTTTAGCTAACTCTAGCTAACTCTAGGTAACTCTAGCTAACTTTAGCTAACTCTAGGTAACTCTAGGTAACTCTAGCTAACTTTAGCTAACTCTAGCTAACTCTAGCTAACTATAGGTAACTCTAGCTAACTTTAGCTAACTCTAGCTAACTCTAGGTAACTCTAGCTAACTCTAGCTAACTCTAGCTAACTCTAACTAACTCTAGCTAACTTTAGCTAACTCTAGCTAACTCTAGGTAACTCTAGCTAACTTTAGCTAACTCTAGCTAACTCTATGTAACTCTAGCTAACTTTAGCTAACTCTAGCTAACTCTAGCTAACTTTAGCTAACTCTAGCTAACTCTAGGTAACTCTAGCTAACTATAGCTTACCTTAGCTAACTCTAGCTAACTCTAGCTAACTCTAGCTAACTCTAGCTAAATTTAGCTAACTCTAGCTAACCCTAGCTAACTCTAGCTAACTCTAGGTAACTCTAGCTAACTCTAGCTAACTCTAGCTAACTCTAGGTAACTTTAGCTAACTCTAGCTAACTCTAGGTAACTCTAGCTAACTTTAGCTAATTCTAGCTAACTCTAGGTAACTCTAGCTAACTTTAGCTAACTCTAGCTAACTCTAGCTAACTTTAGCTAACTCTAACTAACTCTAGGTAACTCTAGCTAACTTTAGCTAACTCTAGCTAACTCTAGGTAACTCTAGCCTACTCTAGCTATCTCTAGCTAACTTTAGCTAACTCTAGCTAACTTTAGCTAACTCTAGCTAACTCTAGGTAACTCTAGTTAAGTTTAGCTAACTCTAGCTAACTCTAGGTAACTCTAGCTAACTTTAACTAACTCTAGCTAACTCTAGCTAACTCTAGCTAACTTTAGCTAACTCTAGCTAACTCTAGCTAACGCTAGCTAACGCTAGGTAACTCTAGCTAACTCTAGCTAACTCTAGCTAACTTTAGCTAACTCTAGCTAACTCTAGCTAACTCTAGCTAACTCTAGGTAACTCTAGCTAACTTTAGCTAACTCTAGCTAACTCTAGGTAACTCTAGCTAACTCTAGGTAACTCTAGCTAACTTTAGCTAACTCTAGCTAACTCTAGCAAACTCTAGCTAACACTAGCTAACTCTAGCTAATTTTAGCTAACTCTAGGTAACTCTAGCTAACTCTAGCTAACTCTAGCTAACTCTAGCTAACTTTAGCTAACTCTAGCTAACTCTAGGTAACTCTAGGTAACTCTAGCTAACTCTAGCTAACTCTAGCTAACTCTAGATAACTTTAGGTAACTCTAGCTAACTTTAGCTAACTCTAGCTAACTCTAGGTAACTCTAGCTAACTTTAGCTAACTCTAGGTAAATCTAGCTAACTTTAGCTAACTCTAGCTAACTATAGGTAACTCTAGCTAACTCTAACTAACTCTAGCTAACTTTAGCTAACTCTAGCTAACTCTAGGTAACTCTAGCTAACTTTAGCTAACTCTAGCTAACTCTAGGTAACTCTAGCTAACTTTAGCTAACTCTAGCTAACTCTAGGTAACTCTAGCTAACTTTAGCTAACTCTAGCTAACTCTAACTAACTCTAGCTAACTTTAGCTAACTCTAGCTAAATCTAACTAACTCTAGCTAACTCTAACTAACTCTAGCTAACTTTAGCTAACTCTAGCTAACTCTAGGTAACTCTAGCTAACTTTAGCTAACTCTAGATAACTCTATGTAACTCTAGCTAACTTTAGCTAACTCTAGCTAACTCTAGGTAACTCTAGCTAACTTTAGCTAACTCTAGCTAACTCTAGGTAACTCTAGCTAACTATAGCTTACCTTAGCTAACTCTAGCTAACTCTAGCTAACTCTAGCTAACTCTAGGTAACTTTAGCTAACTCTAGCTAACTCTAGGTAACTCTAGCTAACTTTAGCTAATTCTAGCTAACTCTAGGTAACTCTAGCTAACTTTAGCTAACTCTAGCTAACTCTAGGTAACTCTAGCCTACTCTAGCTATCTCTAGCTAACTTTAGCTAACTCTAGCTAACTTTAGCTAACTCTAGCTAACTCTAGGTAACTCTAGTTAAGTTTAGCTAACTCTAGCTAACTCTAGGTAACTCTAGCTAACTTTAACTAACTCTAGCTAACTCTAGCTAACTCTAGCTAACTTTAGCTAACTCTAGCTAACTCTAGCTAACGCTAGCTAACGCTAGGTAACTCTAGCTAACTCTAGCTAACTCTAGCTAACTTTAGCTAACTCTAGCTAACTCTAGCTAACTCTAGCTAACTCTAGGTAACTCTAGCTAACTTTAGCTAACTCTAGCTAACTCTAGGTAACTCTAGCTAACTCTAGGTAACTCTAGCTAACTTTAGCTAACTCTAGCTAACTCTAGCAAACTCTAGCTAACACTAGCTAACTCTAGCTAATTTTAGCTAACTCTAGGTAACTCTAGCTAACTCTAGCTAACTCTAGCTAACTCTAGCTAACTTTAGCTAACTCTAGCTAACTCTAGGTAACTCTAGGTAACTCTAGCTAACTCTAGCTAACTCTAGCTAACTCTAGATAACTTTAGGTAACTCTAGCTAACTTTAGCTAACTCTAGCTAACTCTAGGTAACTCTAGCTAACTTTAGCTAACTCTAGGTAAATCTAGCTAACTTTAGCTAACTCTAGCTAACTATAGGTAACTCTAGCTAACTCTAACTAACTCTAGCTAACTTTAGCTAACTCTAGCTAACTCTAGGTAACTCTAGCTAACTTTAGCTAACTCTAGCTAACTCTAGGTAACTCTAGCTAACTTTAGCTAACTCTAGCTAACTCTAGGTAACTCTAGCTAACTTTAGCTAACTCTAGCTAACTCTAACTAACTCTAGCTAACTTTAGCTAACTCTAGCTAACTCTAACTAACTCTAGCTAACTCTAACTAACTCTAGCTAACTTTAGCTAACTCTAGCTAACTCTAGGTAACTCTAGCTAACTTTAGCTAACTCTAGATAACTCTATGTAACTCTAGCTAACTTTAGCTAACTCTAGCTAACTCTAGGTAACTCTAGCTAACTTTAGCTAACTCTAGCTAACTCTAGGTAACTCTAGCTAACTATAGCTTACCTTAGCTAACTCTAGCTAACTCTAGCTAACTCTAGCTAACTCTAGCTAACTTTAGCTAACTCTAGCTAACCCTAGCTAACTCTAGCTAACTCTAGGTAACTCTAGGTAACTCTAGCTAACTCTAGCCAACTCTAGGTAACTTTAGCTAACTCTAGCTAACTCTAGGTAACTCTAGCTAACTTTAGCTAATTCTAGCTAACTCTAGGTAACTCTAGCTAACTTTAGCTAACTCTAGCTAACTCTAGCTAACTTTAGCTAACTCTAGCTAACTCTAGGTAACTCTAGCTAACTTTAGCTAATTCTAGCTAACTCTAGGTAACTCTAGCCTACTCTAGCTATCTCTAGCTAACTTTAGCTAACTCTAGCTAACTTTAGCTAACTCTAGCTAACTCTAGGTAACTCTAGTTAAGTTTAGCTAACTCTAGCTAACTCTAGGTAACTCTAGCTAACTTTAACTAACTCTAGCTAACTCTAGCTAACTCTAGCTAACTTTATCTAACTCTAGCTAACGCTAGGTAACTCTAGCTAACTCTAGTTAACTCTAGCTAACTTTAGCTAACTCTAGCTAACTCTAGCTAACTCTAGCTAACTCTAGGTAACTCTAGCTAACTTTAGCTAACTCTAGCTAACTCTAGGTAACTCTAGCTAACTCTAGGTAACTCTAGCTAACTTTAGCTAACTCTAGCTAACTCTAGCTAACTCTAGCTAACTCTAGCTAACTCTAGCTAATTTTATCTAACTCTAGGTAACTCTAGCTAATTCTAGCTAACTCTAGCCAACTCTAGCTAACTCTAGCTAACTCTAGGTAACTCTAGCTAACTTTAGCTAACTTTAGCTAACTCTAGCTAACTCTAGGTAACTCTAGCCTACTCTAGCTATCTCTAGCTAACTTTAGCTAACTCTAGCTAACTTTAGCTAACTCTAGCTAACTCTAGGTAACTCTAGTTAAGTTTAGCTAACTCTAGCTAACTCTAGGTAACTCTAGCTAACTTTAGCTAACTCTAGCTAACTCTAGGTAACTCTAGCTAACTTTAGCTAACTCTAGCTAACTCTAGGTAACTCTAGCCTACTCTAGCTATCTCTAGCTAACTTTAGCTAACTCTAGCTAACTTTAGCTAACTCTAGCTAACTCTAGGTAACTCTAGTTAAGTTTAGCTAACTCTAGCTAACTCTAGGTAACTCTAGCTAACTTTAACTAACTCTAGCTAACTCTAGCTAACTCTAGCTAACTTTAGCTAACTCTAGCTAACGCTAGCTAACGCTAGGTAACTCTAGCTAACTCTAGCTAACTCTAGCTAACTTTAGCTAACTCTAGCTAACTCTAGCTAACTCTAGCTAACTCTAGGTAACTCTAGCTAACTTTAGCTAACTCTAGCTAACTCTAGGTAACTCTAGCTAACTCTAGGTAACTCTAGCTAACTTTAGCTAACTCTAGCTAACTCTAGCTAACTCTAGCTAACTCTAGCTAACTCTAGATAATTTTAGCTAACTCTAGGTAACTCTAGCTAACTCTAGCTAACTCTAGCTAACTCTAGCTAACTTTAGCTAACTCTAGCTAACTCTAGGTAACTCTAGCTAACTCTAGCTAACTCTAGCTAACTCTAGCTAACTCTAGATAACTTTAGGTAACTCTAGCTAACTTTAGCTAACTCTAGCTAACTCTAGGTAACTCTATCTAACTTTAGCTAACTCTAGGTAAATCTAGCTAACTTTAGCTAACTCTAGCTAACTATAGGTAACTCTAGCTAACTCTAACTAACTCTAGCTAACTTTAGCTAACTCTATCTAACTCTAGGTAACTCTAGCTAACTTTAGCTAACTCTAGCTAACTCTAGGTAACTCTAGCTAACTTTAGCTAACTCTAGCTAACTCTAGGTAACTCTAGCTAACTTTAGCTAACTCTAGCTAACTCTAACTAACTCTAGCTAACTTTAGCTAACTCTAGCTAACTCTAACTAACTCTAGCTAACTCTAACTAACTCTAGCTAACTTTAGCTAACTCTAGCTAACTCTAGGTAACTCTAGCTAACTTTAGCTAACTCTAGATAACTCTATGTAACTCTAGCTAACTTTAGCTAACTCTAGCTAACTCTAGGTAACTCTAGCTAACTTTAGCTAACTCTAGCTAACTCTAGGTAACTCTAGCTAACTATAGCTTACCTTAGCTAACTCTAGCTAACTCTAGCTAACTCTAGCTAACTCTAGCTAACTTTAGCTAACTCTAGCTAACCCTAGCTAACTCTAGCTAACTCTAGGTAACTCTAGCTAACTCTAGCTAACTCTAGCTAACTCTAGGTAACTTTAGCTAACTCTAGCTAACTCTAGGTAACTCTAGCTAACTTTAGCTAATTCTAGCTAACTCTAGGTAACTCTAGCTAACTTTAGCTAACTCTAGCTAACTCTAGCTAACTTTAGCTAACTCTAGCTAACTCTAGGTAACTCTAGCTAACTTTAGCTAACTCTAGCTAACTCTAGGTAACTCTAGCCTACTCTAGCTATCTCTAGCTAACTTTAGCTAACTCTAGCTAACTTTAGCTAACTCTAGCTAACTCTAGGTAACTCTAGTTAAGTTTAGCTAACTCTAGCTAACTCTAGGTAACTCTAGCTAACTTTAACTAACTCTAGCTAACTCTAGCTAACTCTAGCTAACTTTAGCTAACTCTAGCTAACGCTAGGTAACTCTAGCTAACTCTAGCTAACTCTAGCTAACTTTAGCTAACTCTAGCTAACTCTAGCTAACTCTAGCTAACTCTAGGTAACTCTAGCTAACTTTAGCTAACTCTAGCTAACTCTAGGTAACTCTAGCTAACTCTAGGTAACTCTAGCTAACTTTAGCTAACTCTAGCTAACTCTAGCTAACTCTAGCTAACTCTAGCTAACTCTAGCTAATTTTAGCTAACTCTAGGTAACTCTAGCTAATTCTAGCTAACTCTAGCTAACTCTAGCTAACTTTAGCTAACTCTAGCTAACTTTAGGTAAATCTAGCTAACTCTAGCTAACTCTAGCTAACTCTAGCTAACTCTAGATAACTTTAGGTAACTCTAGGTAACTTTAGCTAATTCTAGCTAACTCTAGGTAACTCTAGCTAACTTTAGCTAACTCTAGCTAACTCTAGGTAACTCTAGCTAACTTTAGCTAACTCTAGGTAAATCTAGCTAACTTTAGCTAACTCTAGCTAACTATAGGTAACTCTAGCTAAATCTAACTAACTCTAGCTAACTTTAGCTAACTCTAGCTAACTCTAGGTAACTCTAGCTAACTTTAGCTAACTCTAGCTAACTCTAGGTAACTCTAGCTAACTTTAGCTAACTCTAGCTAACTCTAGGTAACTCTAGCTAACTTTAGCTAACTCTAGCTAACTCTAGTTAACTTTAGCTAACTCTAGCTAACTCTAGGTAACTCTAGCTAACTCTAGCTAACTCTAGCTAACTCTAGCTAACTCTAGATAACTTTAGGTAACTCTAGGTAACTTTAGCTAACTCTAGCTAACTCTAGGTAACTCTAGGTAACTTTAGCTAACTCTAGCTAACTCTAGGTAACTCTAGCTAACTTTAGCTAACTCTAGCTAACTCTAGGTAACTCTAGCTAACTTTAGCTAACTCTAGGTAACTCTAGGTAACTCTAGCTAACTTTAGCTAACTCTAGCTAACTCTAGCTAACTATAGGTAACTCTAGCTAACTTTAGCTAACTCTAGCTAACTCTAGGTAACTCTAGCTAACTCTAGCTAACTCTAGCTAACTCTAACTAACTCTAGCTAACTTTAGCTAACTCTAGCTAACTCTAGGTAACTCTAGCTAACTTTAGCTAACTCTAGCTAACTCTATGTAACTCTAGCTAACTTTAGCTAACTCTAGCTAACTCTAGCTAACTTTAGCTAACTCTAGCTAACTCTAGGTAACTCTAGCTAACTATAGCTTACCTTAGGTAACTCTAGCTAACTCTAGCTAACTCTAGCTAACTCTAGCTAACTTTAGCTAACTCTAGCTAACCCTAGCTAACTCTAGCTAACTCTAGGTAACTCTAGCTAACTCTAGCTAACTCTAGCTAACTCTAGGTAACTTTAGCTAACTCTAGCTAACTCTATGTAACTCTAGCTAACTTTAGCTAATTCTAGCTAACTCTAGGTAACTCTAGCTAACTTTAGCTAACTCTAGCTAACTCTAGCTAACTTTAGCTAACTCTAGCTAACTCTAGGTAACTCTAGCTAACTTTAGCTAACTCTAGCTAACTCTAGGTAACTCTAGCCTACTCTAGCTATCTCTAGCTAACTTTAGCTAACTCTAGCTAACTTTAGCTAACTCTAGCTAACTCTAGGTAACTCTAGTTAAGTTTAGCTAACTCTAGCTAACTCTAGGTAACTCTAGCTAACTTTAACTAACTCTAGCTAACTCTAGCTAACTCTAGCTAACTTTAGCTAACTCTAGCTAACGCTAGCTAACGCTAGGTAACTCTAGCTAACTCTAGCTAACTCTAGCTAACTCTAGCTAACTCTAGCTAACTCTAGCTAACTCTAGATAACTTTAGGTAACTCTAGCTAACTTTAGCTAACTCTAGCTAACTCTAGGTAACTCTAGCTAACTTTAGCTAACTCTAGGTAAATCTAGCTAACTTTAGCTAACTCTAGCTAACTATAGGTAACTCTAGCTAACTCTAACTAACTCTAGCTAACTTTAGCTAACTCTAGCTAACTCTAGGTAACTCTAGCTAACTTTAGCTAACTCTAGCTAACTCTAGGTAACTCTAGCTAACTTTAGCTAACTCTAGCTAACTCTAGGTAACTCTAGCTAACTTTAGCTAACTCTAGCTAACTCTAACTAACTCTAGCTAACTTTAGCTAACTCTAGCTAACTCTAACTAACTCTAGCTAACTCTAACTAACTCTAGCTAACTTTAGCTAACTCTAGCTAACTCTAGGTAACTCTAGCTAACTTTATCTAACTCTAGCTAACTCTATGTAACTCTAGCTAACTTTAGCTAACTCTAGCTAACTCTAGGTAACTCTAGCTAACTTTAGCTAACTCTAGCTAACTCTAGGTAACTCTAGCTAACTATAGCTTACCTTAGGTAACTCTAGCTAACTCTAGCTAACTCTAGCTAACTCTAGCTAACTTTAGCTAACTCTAGCTAACCCTAGCTAACTCTAGCTAACTCTAGGTAACTCTAGCTAACTCTAGCTAACTCTAGGTAACTCTAGCCTACTCTAGCTATCTCTAGCTAACTTTAGCTAACTCTAGCTAACTTTAGCTAACTCTAGCTAACTCTAGGTAACTCTAGTTAAGTTTAGCTAACTCTAGCTAACTCTAGGTAACTTTAGCTAACTTTAACTAACTCTAGCTAACTCTAGCTAACTCTAGCTAACTTTAGCTAACTCTAGCTAACGCTAGGTAACTCTAGCTAACTCTAGCTAACTCTAGCTAACTTTAGCTAACTCTAGCTAACTCTAGCTAACTCTAGCTAACTCTAGGTAACTCTAGCTTACTTTAGCTAACTCTAGCTAACTCTAGGTAACTCTAGCTAACTCTAGCTAACTCTAGCTAACTCTAGCTAACTCTAGCTAACTCTAGATAACTTTAGGTAACTCTAGCTAACTTTAGCTAACTCTAGCTAACTCTAGGTAACTCTAGCTAACTTTAGCTAACTCTAGCTAACTCTATGTAACTCTAGCTAACTTTAGCTAATTCTAGCTAACTCTAGGTAACTCTAGCTAACTTTAGCTAACTCTAGCTAACTCTAGCTAACTTTAGCTAACTCTAGCTAACTCTAGGTAACTCTAGCTAACTTTAGCTAACTCTAGCTAACTCTAGGTAACTCTAGCCTACTCTAGCTATCTCTAGCTAACTTTAGCTAACTCTAGCTAACTTTAGCTAACTCTAGCTAACCCTAGCTAACTCTAGCTAACTCTAGGTAACTCTAGGTAACTTTAGCTAACTCTAGCTAACTCTAGGTAACTCTAGCTAACTTTAGCTAACTCTAGCTAACTCTAGGTAACTCTAGCTAACTTTAGCTAACTCTAGGTAACTCTAGGTAACTCTAGCTAACTTTAGCTAACTCTAGCTAACTCTAGCTAACTATAGGTAACTCTAGCTAACTTTAGCTAACTCTAGCTAACTCTAGGTAACTCTAGCTAACTCTAGCTAACTCTAGCTAACTCTAACTAACTCTAGCTAACTTTAGCTAACTCTAGCTAACTCTAGGTAACTCTAGCTAACTTTAGCTAACTCTAGCTAACTCTATGTAACTCTAGCTAACTTTAGCTAACTCTAGCTAACTCTAGCTAACTTTAGCTAACTCTAGCTAACTCTAGGTAACTCTAGCTAACTATAGCTTACCTTAGCTAACTCTAGCTAACTCTAGCTAACTCTAGCTAACTCTAGCTAACTTTAGCTAACTCTAGCTAACCCTAGCTAACTCTAGCTAACTCTAGGTAACTCTAGCTAACTCTAGCTAACTCTAGCTAACTCTAGGTAACTTTAGCTAACTCTAGCTAACTCTAGGTAACTCTAGCTAACTTTAGCTAATTCTAGCTAACTCTAGGTAACTCTAGCTAACTTTAGCTAACTCTAGCTAACTCTAGCTATCTCTAGCTAACTTTAGCTAACTCTAGCTAACTCTAGGTAACTCTAGCTAACTCTAGCTAACTCTAGCTAACTCTAACTAACTCTAGCTAACTTTAGCTAACTCTAGCTAACTCTAGGTAACTCTAGCTAACTTTAGCTAACTCTATCTAACTCTATGTAACTCTAGCTAACTTTAGCTAACTCTAGCTAACTCTAGCTAACTTTAGCTAACTCTAGCTAACTCTAGGTAACTCTAGCTAACTATAGCTTACCTTAGCTAACTCTAGCTAACTCTAGCTAACTCTAGCTAACTCTAGCTAACTTTAGCTAACTCTAGCTAACCCTAGCTAACTCTAGCTAACTCTAGGTAACTCTAGCTAACTCTAGCTAACTCTAGCTAACTCTAGGTAACTTTAGCTAACTCTAGCTAACTCTAGGTAACTCTAGCTAACTCTAGGTAACTCTAGCTAACTTTAGCTAACTCTAGCTAACTCTAGGTAACTCTAGCCTACTCTAGCTATCTCTAGCTAACTTTAGCTAACTCTAGCTAACTTTAGCTAACTCTAGCTAACTCTAGGTAACTCTAGTTAAGTTTAGCTAACTCTAGCTAACTCTAGGTAACTCTAGCTAACTTTAACTAACTCTAGCTAACTCTAGCTAACTCTAGCTAACTTTAGCTAACTCTAGCTAACGCTAGGTAACTCTAGCTAACTCTAGCTAACTCTAGCTAACTTTAGCTAACTCTAGCTAACTCTAGCTAACTCTAGCTAACTCTAGGTAACTCTAGCTAACTTTAGCTAACTCTAGCTAACTCTAGGTAACTCTAGCTAACTCTAGGTAACTCTAGCTAACTTTAGCTAACTCTAGCTAACTCTAGCTAACTCTAGCTAACTCTAGCTAACTCTAGCTAATTTTAGCTAACTCTAGGTAACTCTAGCTAACTCTAGGTAACTCTAGCTAACTTTAGCTAACTCTAGCTAACTCTAGGTAACTCTAGCCTACTCTAGCTATCTCTAGCTAACTTTAGCTAACTCTAGCTAACTTTAGCTAACTCTAGCTAACCCTAGCTAACTCTAGCTAACTCTAGGTAACTCTAGGTAACTTTAGCTAACTCTAGCTAACTCTAGGTAACTCTAGCTAACTTTAGCTAACTCTAGCTAACTCTAGGTAACTCTAGCTAACTTTAGCTAACTCTAGGTAACTCTAGGTAACTCTAGCTAACTTTAGCTAACTCTAGCTAACTCTAGCTAACTATAGGTAACTCTAGCTAACTTTAGCTAACTCTAGCTAACTCTAGGTAACTCTAGCTAACTCTAGCTAACTCTAGCTAACTCTAACTAACTCTAGCTAACTTTAGCTAACTCTAGCTAACTCTAGGTAACTCTAGCTAACTTTAGCTAACTCTAGCTAACTCTATGTAACTCTAGCTAACTTTAGCTAACTCTAGCTAACTCTAGCTAACTTTAGCTAACTCTAGCTAACTCTAGGTAACTCTAGCTAACTATAGCTTACCTTAGCTAACTCTAGCTAACTCTAGCTAACTCTAGCTAACTCTAGCTAACTTTAGCTAACTCTAGCTAACCCTAGCTAACTCTAGCTAACTCTAGGTAACTCTAGCTAACTCTAGCTAACTCTAGCTAACTCTAGGTAACTTTAGCTAACTCTAGCTAACTCTAGGTAACTCTAGCTAACTTTAGCTAATTCTAGCTAACTCTAGGTAACTCTAGCTAACTTTAGCTAACTCTAGCTAACTCTAGCTATCTCTAGCTAACTTTAGCTAACTCTAGCTAACTCTAGGTAACTCTAGCTAACTCTAGCTAACTCTAGCTAACTCTAACTAACTCTAGCTAACTTTAGCTAACTCTAGCTAACTCTAGGTAACTCTAGCTAACTTTAGCTAACTCTATCTAACTCTAGCTAACTCTAGCTAACTCTAGCTAACTTTAGCTAACTCTAGCTAACCCTAGCTAACTCTAGCTAACTCTAGGTAACTCTAGCTAACTCTAGCTAACTCTAGCTAACTCTAGGTAACTTTAGCTAACTCTAGCTAACTCTAGGTAACTCTAGCTAACTCTAGGTAACTCTAGCTAACTTTAGCTAACTCTAGCTAACTCTAGGTAACTCTAGCCTACTCTAGCTATCTCTAGCTAACTTTAGCTAACTCTAGCAAACTTTAGCTAACTCTAGCTAACTCTAGGTAACTCTAGTTAAGTTTAGCTAACTCTAGCTAACTCTAGGTAACTCTAGCTAACTTTAACTAACTCTAGCTAACTCTAGCTAACTCTAGCTAACTTTAGCTAACTCTAGCTAACGCTAGGTAACTCTAGCTAACTCTAGCTAACTCTAGCTAACTTTAGCTAACTCTAGCTAACTCTAGCTAACTCTAGCTAACTCTAGGTAACTCTAGCTAACTTTAGCTAACTCTAGCTAACTCTAGGTAACTCTAGCTAACTCTAGGTAACTCTAGATAACTTTAGCTAACTCTAGCTAACTCTAGCTAACTCTAGCTAACTCTAGCTAACTCTAGCTAATTTTAGCTAACTCTAGGTAACTCTAGCTAACTCTAGCTAACTCTAGCTAACTCTAGCTAACTTTAGCTAACTCTAGCTAACTCTAGGTAACTCTAGCTAACTCTAGCTAACTCTAGCTAACTCTAGATAACTTTAGGTAACTCTAGGTAACTTTAGCTAACTCTAGCTAACTCTAGGTAACTCTAGCTAACTTTAGCTAACTCTAGCTAACTCTAGGTAACTCTAGCTAACTTTAGCTAACTCTAGGTAAATCTAGCTAACTTTAGCTAACTCTAGCTAACTATAGGTAACTCTAGCTAACTATAACTAACTCTAGCTAACTTTAGCTAACTCTAGCTAACTCTAGGTAACTCTAGCTAACTTTAGCTAACTCTAGCTAACTCTAGGTAACTCTAGCTAACTTTAGATAACTCTAGCTAACTCTAGGTAACTCTAGCTAACTTTAGCTAACTCTAGCTAACTCTAACTAACTCTAGCTAACTTTAGCTAACTCTAGCTAACTCTAGGTAACTCTAGCTAACTCTAGCTAACTCTAGCTAACTCTAGCTAACTCTAGCTAACTCTAGCTAACTTTAGCTAACTCTAGGTAACTCTAGCTAACTCTAGCTAACTCTAGCTAACTCTAGCTAAATTTAGCTAACTCTAGCTAACTCTAGGTAACTCTAGCTAACTCTAGCTAACTCTAGCTAACTCTAGCTAACTCTAGATAACTTTAGGTAACTCTAGGTAACTTTAGCTAACTCTAGCTAACTCTAGGTAACTCTAGGTAACTTTAGCTAACTCTAGCTAACTCTAGCTAACTCTAGCTAACTCTAGCTAACTTTAGCTAACTCTAGCTAACCCTAGCTAACTCTAGCTAACTCTAGGTAACTCTAGCTAACTCTAGCTAACTCTAGCTAACTCTAGGTAACTTTAGCTAACTCTAGCTAACTCTAGGTAACTCTAGCTAACTTTAGCTAATTCTAGCTAACTCTAGGTAACTCTAGCTAACTTTAGCTAACTCTAGCTAACTCTAGCTAACTTTAGCTAACTCTAGCTAACTCTAGGTAACTCTAGCTAACTTTAGCTAACTCTAGCTAACTCTAGGTAACTCTAGCCTACTCTAGCTATCTCTAGCTAACTTTAGCTAACTCTAGCTAACTTTAGCTAACTCTAGCTAACTCTAGGTAACTCTAGTTAAGTTTAGCTAACTCTAGCTAACTCTAGGTAACTCTAGCTAACTTTAACTAACTCTAGCTAACTCTAGCTAACTTTAGCTAACTCTAGCTAACTCTAGGTAACTCTAGCTAACTTTAACTAACTCTAGGTAACTCTAGCTAACTTTAGCTAACTCTAGCTAACTATAGGTAACTCTAGCTAACTCTAACTAAATCTAGCTAACTTTAGCTAACTCTAGCTAACTCTAGGTAAATCTAGCTAACTTTATCTAACTCTATCTAACTCTAGGTAACTCTAGCTAACTTTAACTAACTCTAGCTAACTCTAACTAACTCTAGCTAACTCTAGCTAACTCTAGGTAACTCTAGCTAACTTTAGCTAACTCTAGCTAACTCTAGGTAACTCTAGCTAACTCTAGGTAACTCTAGCTAACTTTAGCTAACTCTAGCTAACTCTAGCTAACTCTAGCTAACTCTAGCTAACTCTAGCTAATTTTAGCTAACTCTAGGTAACTCTAGCTAACTCTAGCTAACTCTAGCTAACTCTAGCTAACTTTAGCTAACTCTAGCTAACTCTAGGTAACTCTAGCTAACTCTAGCTAACTCTAGCTAACTCTAGCTAACTCTGGATAACTTTAGGTAACTCTAGGTAACTTTAGCTAACTCTAGCTAACTCTAGGTAACTCTAGCTAACTTTAGCTAACTCTAGCTAACTCTAGGTAACTCTAGCTAACTTTAGCTAACTCTAGGTAAATCTAGCTAACTTTAGCTAACTCTAGCTAACTATAGGTAACTCTAGCTAACTCTAACTAACTCTAGCTAACTTTAGCTAACTCTAGCTAACTCTAGGTAACTCTAGCTAACTTAAGCTAACTCTAGCTAACTCTAGGTAACTCTAGCTAACTTTAGCTAACTCTAGCTAACTCTAGGTAACTCTAGCTAACTTTAGCTAACTCTAGCTAACTCTAACTAACTCTAGCTAACTTTAGCTAACTCTAGCTAACTCTAGGTAACTCTAGCTAACTCTAGCTAACTCTAGCTAACTCTAGCTAACTCTAGCTAACTCTAGCTAACTCTAGCTAACTCTAGGTAACTCTAGCTAACTCTAGCTAACTCTAGCTAACTCTAGCTAACTCTAGATAACTTTAGGTAACTCTAGGTAACTTTAGCTAACTCTAGCTAACTCTAGGTAACTCTAGCTAACTTTAGCTAACTCTAGCTAACTCTAACTAACTCTAGCTAACTTTAGCTAACTCTAGCTAACTCTAGGTAACTCTAGCTAACTCTAGCTAACTCTAGCTAACTCTAGCTAACTCTAGCTAACTCTAGCTAACTTTAGCTAACTCTAGGTAACTCTAGCTAACTCTAGCTAACTCTAGCTAACTCTAGCTAAATTTAGCTAACTCTAGCTAACTCTAGGTAACTCTAGCTAACTCTAGCTAACTCTAGCTAACTCTAGCTAACTCTAGATAACTTTAGGTAACTCTAGGTAACTTTAGCTAACTCTAGCTAACTCTAGGTAACTCTAGGTAACTTTAGCTAACTCTAGCTAACTCTAGGTAACTCTAGCTAACTTTAGCTAACTCTAGCTAACTCTAGGTAACTCTAGCTAACTTTAGCTAACTCTAGGTAACTCTAGATAACTCTAGCTAACTTTAGCTAACTCTAGCTAACTCTAGCTAACTCTAGGTAACTCTAGCTAACTTTAGCTAACTCTAGCTAACTCTAGGTAACTCTAGCTAACTCTAGCTAACTCTAGCTAACTCTAGCTAACTCTAGATAACTTTAGGTAACTCTAGGTAACTTTAGCTAACTCTAGCTAACTCTAGGTAACTCTAGCTAACTTTAGCTAACTCTAGCTAACTCTAGGTAACTCTAGCTAACTTTAACTAACTCTAGGTAACTCTAGCTAACTTTAGCTAACTCTAGCTAACTATAGGTAACTCTAGCTAACTCTAACTAAATCTAGCTAACTTTAGCTAACTCTAGCTAACTCTAGGTAAATCTAGCTAACTTTATCTAACTCTATCTAACTCTAGGTAACTCTAGCTAACTTTAACTAACTCTAGCTAACTCTAACTAACTCTAGCTAACTCTAACTAACTCTAGCTAACTTTAGCTAACTCTAGCTAACTCTAGGTAACTCTAGCTAACTTTAGCTAACTCTAGCTAACTCTATGTAACTCTAGCTAACTTTAGCTAACTCTAGCTAACTCTAGGTAACTCTAGCTAACTTTAGCTAACTCTAGCTAACTCTAGGTAACTCTAGCTAACTATAGCTTACCTTAGCTAACTCTAGCTGACTCTAGCTAACTCTAGGTAACTCTAGCTAACTTTAGCTAACTCTAGCTAACTCTAGGTAACTCTAGCTAACTTTAGCTAACTCTAGCTAACTCTAGCTAACTCTAGCTAACTCTAGCTAACTCTAGCTAATTTTAGCTAACTCTAGGTAACTCTAGCTAACTCTAGCTAACTCTAGCTAACTTTAGCTAACTTTAGCTAACTCTAGCTAACTCTAGGTAACTCTAGCTAACTCTAGCTAACTCTAGCTAACTCTAGCTAACTCTAGATAACTTTAGGTAACTCTAGGTAACTTTAGCTAACTCTAGCTAACTCTAGGTAACTCTAGCTAACTTTAGCTAACTCTAGCTAACTCTAGGTAACTCTAGCTAACTTTAGCTAACTCTAGGTAAATCTAGCTAACTTTAGCTAACTCTAGCTAACTATAGGTAACTCTAGCTAACTCTAACTAACTCTAGCTAACTTTAGCTAACTCTAGCTAACTCTAGGTAACTCTAGCTAACTTTAGCTAACTCTAGCTAACTCTAGGTAACTCTAGCTAACTTTAGCTAACTCTAGCTAACTCTAGGTAACTCTAGCTAACTTTAGCTAACTCTAGCTAACTCTAACTAACTCTAGCTAACTTTAGCTAACTCTAGCTAACTCTAGGTAACTCTAGCTAACTCTAGCTAACTCTAGCTAACTCTAGCTAACTCTAGCTAACTTTAGGTAACTCTAGGTAACTTTAGCTAACTCTAGCTAACTCTAGGTAACTCTAGCTAACTTTAGCTAACTCTAGCTAACTCTAGGTAACTCTAGCTAACTTTAACTAACTCTAGGTAACTCTAGCTAACTTTAGCTAACTCTAGCTAACTATAGGTAACTCTAGCTAACTCTAACTAACTCTAGCTAACTTTAGCTAACTCTAGCTAACTCTAGGTAACTTTAGCTAACTCTAGCTAACTCTAGGTAACTCTAGCTAACTTTAGCTAACTCTAGGTAACTCTAGATAACTCTAGCTAACTTTAGCTAACTCTAGCTAACTCTAGCTAACTCTAGGTAACTCTAGCTAACTTTAGCTAACTCTAGCTAACTCTAGGTAACTCTAGCTAACTCTAGCTAACTCTAGCTAACTCTAGCTAACTCTAGATAACTTTAGGTAACTCTAGGTAACTTTAGCTAACTCTAGCTAACTCTAGGTAACTCTAGCTAACTTTAACTAACTCTAGGTAACTCTAGCTAACTTTAGCTAACTCTAGCTAACTATAGGTAACTCTAGCTAACTCTAACTAAATCTAGCTAACTTTAGCTAACTCTAGCTAACTCTAGGTAAATCTAGCTAACTTTATCTAACTCTATCTAACTCTAGGTAACTCTAGCTAACTTTAACTAACTCTAGCTAACTCTAACTAACTCTAGCTAACTCTAACTAACTCTAGCTAACTCTAGCTAACTCTAGGTAACTCTAGCTAACTTTAACTAACTCTAGCTAACTCTAGCTAACTCTAGCTAACTTTAGCTAACTCTAGCTAACGCTAGCTAACGCTAGGTAACTCTAGCTAACTCTAGCTAACTCTAGCTAACTTTAGCTAACTCTAGCTAACTCTAGCTAACTCTAGCTAACTCTAGGTAACTCTAGCTAACTTTAGCTAACTCTAGCTAACTCTAGGTAACTCTAGCTAACTCTAGGTAACTCTAGCTAACTTTAGCTAACTCTAGCTAACTCTAGCTAACTCTAGCTAACTCTAGCTAACTCTAGCTAATTTTAGCTAACTCTAGGTAACTCTAGCTAACTCTAGCTAACTCTAGCTAACTCTAGCTAACTTTAGCTAACTCTAGCTAACTCTAGGTAACTCTAGCTAACTCTAGCTAACTCTAGCTAACTCTAGCTAACTCTAGATAACTTTAGGTAACTCTAGGTAACTTTAGCTAACTCTAGCTAACTCTAGGTAACTCTAGCTAACTTTAGCTAACTCTAGCTAACTCTAGGTAACTCTAGCTAACTTTAGCTAACTCTAGGTAAATCTAGCTAACTTTAGCTAACTCTAGCTAACTCTAGGTAACTCTAGCTAACTTTAGCTAACTCTAGCTAACTCTAACTAACTCTAGCTAACTCTAGGTAACTCTAGGTAACTTTAGCTAACTCTAGCTAACTCTAGCTAACTCTAGCTAACTCTAGCTAACTTTAGCTAACTCTAGCTAACCCTAGCTAACTCTAGCTAACTTTAACTAACTCTAGCTAACTCTAGCTAACTCTAGCTAACTTTAGCTAACTCTAGCTAACTCTAGCTAACTCTAGCTAACTCTAGGTAACTCTAGCTAACTTTAGCTAACTCTAGCTAACTCTAGGTAACTCTAGCTAACTCTAGGTAACTCTAGCTAACTTTAGCTAACTCTAGCTAACTCTAGCTAACTCTAGCTAACTCTAGCTAACTCTAGCTAATTTTAGCTAACTCTAGGTAACTCTAGCTAACTCTAGCTAACTCTAGCTAACTCTAGCTAACTTTAGCTAACTCTAGCTAACTCTAGGTAACTCTAGCTAACTCTAGGTAACTCTAGCTAACTCTAGCTAACTCTAGTTAACTCTAGCTAACTCTAGCTAACTCTAGCTAACTTTAGCTAACTCTAGGTAACTCTAGCTAACTCTAGCTAACTCTAGCTAACTCTAGCTAAATTTAGCTAACTCTAGCTAACTCTAGGTAACTCTAGCTAAATCTAGCTAACTCTAGCTAACTCTAGCTAACTCTAGATAACTTTAGGTAACTCTAGGTAACTTTAGCTAACTCTAGCTAACTCTAGGTAACTCTAGGTAACTTTAGCTAACTCTAGCTAACTCTAGCTAACTCTAGCTAACTCTAGCTAACTTTAGCTAACTCTAGCTAACCCTAGCTAACTCTAGCTAACTTTAACTAACTCTAGCTAACTCTAGCTAACTCTAGCTAACTTTAGCTAACTCTAGCTAACGCTAGCTAACGCTAGGTAACTCTAGCTAACTCTAGTCATTCTGTTTCTATCTCTCATACTGAACAGACGTGTTTTTGGATACAATCAAATTACATTTATTTATCAATCGGCTATTATTTCAATATCTAGCGTGTATATCTACTTCTATCAAGTATATCTTGTGTTCTGTCTCGGCCACTGTCCAGGAGGAATATCCCGTGCCTGGCTTGCTCTGGTTGTCGGTAACCCTTCATTAAACCGTCGTGGCATTCAGTTTAGTAATATCAAAGATTTTGCGAAGCAAAGATATAACACTCCCTATGCATGCAACGTAATTTAGTAATAGCCCCAACCGATGCTAGCAGTAGTATCGAAATCACTGAAATAGATTTAGGTTCGGCTCTGTTTGCATACAACAATGTTTTCATTGCTCTATTAAATTACATGCAATATAAATTAGCTTTTACTCACTAAATATATACTTATAGCATTTAAAACATACATATCATATTTATTTGTTATATATTAGTAATGAACACTTAGTTTTCATCATATAAATATTAATTTAAAGCATATTATTTAACATTTTAAAAGTGTATAGTTAAATACGAATTTACATTATAAACAACGCATAGTTCCTAAAAGTAACCCGCTATAGGTGGCACCAGGGTATTTTGTATACAAATTCGAATTACACGATTTCGCGTAAGTGTTATATCTTTCCTTCGGAAAATCTTTGGTAATATTGTATACTAAACAATACATATTGCATTACAATGACTACTACATAACTCAAATTAAAAAATACCCAGTTAATAAATTATACAGTGTAATTTATAATATACATTTATTATATATATAAATATATAGATTTAATCTATATTATTTATATCATAAATCTATATTTAGTACTGCCCAGTATTATTAATTTTGTTAGATCACTGTATCCGATGGACCGTATCGCCGAAATTGCTAGCATTCACTGAATTGAATACACTGATCTGAACTTCACTGAAACGAACGTATCTCGTGATACGACGAACGTCGCACGCATCAATACGCCCGCCACCAAACTACGCTATGCCGAGTCGCTGTGAAGAGTGCAGCATTGATGACGAATACCTAACAGTAGGATGCATGATGTGTGACTTTACTATACATTATACATGTCTGAACACTGCTGGTTACTTACCCGAGAAGTGGTCAAATAAAAATACCCCATCCACAGCGGTTAGGCAAATATTCAGTAGCTCGTATTTTAAATTTTTATGTAAAACTTGTTCTGATAGTCAAGCCAATGATGAATTGAATTTAACTAGTGCTAACAATAATATTAATACCGATAACTTTAATAAGGATATAAATAATATGGCTGCCATACTTAGAAACCAAAGTGACGATATTACTGAGATTAAGAATTTAATTAAAAATCTTGACAAATCAAATGCTTCGATACTTTCTTATTCTGATATTGTTAAAGACTCTACCAACACCATTAACAATCTGGCATCTAAATTTAGTGATATTATTAAACCTATCGCTAAGTCTACATCATCTAACTCCCCTAAGTTGTCTGGTAAACTACCGACTTCAATAGCAGCAGTCATTGAGCATGTGCCCGATTCTGATAAAAATAATAATTTCGTTCATACATTATTTAGAACTTTACATTTAACCACAGAAAAAATACTTAAAGTTTCATTCTCAAAAAACTATATAATTATTTATTTTAGCTGTGAATTCTCGTATTTATCATTTATTGAGTCTAGATCAGCATTACTAGATTCTGATTACAAGAAATTATTTATTAGACCTTACTTAGATAAAGATGTGATTAAACATGGTAAAATACTATATCATGCAATTAAATCTAATAAAATTGATAATTGCAAATGTAGGCTAAATCGTAGGCATAATAAATATGAATTATACACAATTACTGATAAACAAACTAAGTATATTGATCCAATACAAATAACTGAACAACAACTGAATACATGGACTGAAAGCTATACTAATTATATTAATTCGTTTAAAAATAACAATACTGAAAATGATAATTCGACATGACATATCATTGATATATCATTGATTAATATAAGATCTTTACATGCTAACTTACCACTACTAACTGATTATATAATAGAATATAAACCTGATATACTGGCACTTACTGAAACTTGGCTCACTGAAAATGATTCTAATTGTATTTATGAATTTTTAACATTAAATTATAATTTTAAATATATAACCCGACCAGATAGCAGATTTGGGGGTGTAGGTATTATTTTTAAAGATACATATAAACTAAATAAATTTGAGAAACATACATTAGCTTACAGTGACTGTTTAGTATCTAATATAAAAATAAATAATAATACGGACTTAAATTTAATAGTAATATATCGTCCTCCTTCAAATAATTATGTTTCATTTATTAATAATCTATATGAACTATTATCATCGCTACCATCTAATAATACTATTATAATGGGTGACTTTAATTTTAAAGTTAATCAACACATCTCATCTTCCATTTCTTTAACTGATATGTTATCTTCCTCTAATTTCATACAACATATTACTACCCCAACTCACTCATCTGGCAATACATTAGACCTTGTTATATCGTCATCAAAATCAAACTTAATTATACAAATCAAACCGATTACGCACTTACTTACTGACCACTTTACTATATCACTTACAATAAATATCCCTGTTATAAAACAACTCAAACGACATATTAATTATAGAAATATTTCTAAAATTGACTTATGTAGATTCAAATTTGATCTAAAATCATCGATGAACAACCAATTTGTTAGCATTACTAATTTCAATAATGTTTTACTTTATCTATTAGATAAACATGCCCCTAGTAAAGTTAAATATATTAATGATAATAAAATACACTGGTTCAATGAAACAAATCTAAAAGCTAAAAAGGAAATGAGAAAATATGAAAGATTATATAAAATTTCTAAATCTGATAGTTAATTTGATAGTTATATTATTTCTAGAAAATATTTTAAAAAGTCAATTCTTATTGCAAAGAAAGAATATTACCATAATAAATTCATAGAAATCAAGAATAACACCCATTTAATTTATAAAACTGCAAATAATATACTTGGTAGAAAACCGAAAGCAACACTACCAGATTTGCAATCAGATAAACTTTCTAATATGTTTGCTGATTTTTTCATTCAAAAAATCAAGAAAATTCGTAATTCTATTACTAATTCTACAATTTATTATAATCATATATCAACACACACCACTAATTTAAATGATAATATAAACCCAATTTCATGCTCCTTGTCTATATTTATTTCTCCTTCTACTAGTAAGATTGCAAGATTATTACAATGTCTGAAAACCTCTTCTCCTAATGACCCTATTCCTCTCATACTTATGAAGGTATTAGCTACTACTTTGTCTAGTTATATATGTGATATTATTAGTTCATCTCTTAATAATAGTTTTGTTCACCCTGACCTAAAGCATGCTATAATTTCTCCTATTATAAAAAAACACAATATTGATTATAATATATTAAGCAACTACAGACCTATATCGCAACTTACTATTATAGCAAAATTACTAGAGAAAGTTGTTTATCAACAACTCATTAATTATATAGAAACCAATGATTTACTAGACATCTATCAAAGTGCTTATAGACCATTTCATAGTACAGAAACAGCTATAATAAATGTATTAGATAACGTAATGTTAATGCTCGATGATAACTATCCGGTACAAATGTTAATGTTAGATCTCTCTGCTGCATTTGATACATTAGATCACACTATCATGAAAAATAGGCTAATTAATATAGGAGTATGTAACTCAGCATTAGATTGGTTCATGTCATACCTTAAAGATAGAACTTTTTCAGTTAAAACAAATAACTCTATATCATCAACACGTATGTTAACAACTGGTGTACCCCAAGGTTCTGTTCTTGGGCCAATTCTATTTTTAATTTATATTAAACCTTTATCTGATATTATATGTACATTCCCAGAAATAAAATACCATCTATATGCAGATGATATACTGCTGTATGTTCCACTCTCACGTTTTTCTTCTAAAAACTCAAATGTACTTACGCGCTGTAGTAACGCAATTCATCATTGGCTTACAACTAATAATTTATTATTAAATACTTCTAAATCTGAGCTACTGAATATTCCTACTGGCTACCAATTCCCGACTGTATCTATTGATGATACCATTATTATTCCTAGTGATAAAATTACATATTTAGGTGTCATATTTGATAGGAATTTAACTTTTAAGTCACATATAGTTGAAGTATGTCGTAAGTCTAACTATGACCTCTACAATATTCGTAGAGCTAGAAAATTCATATCAAAAGATATAACGTTAATGTTGATAACATCATTAGTAATGTCTCGTTTTGATTATTGCTCATCTATTTATCACGGTTTACCCAATAATCTGATGATGAATATATCGAGAATAATCAGAATGAGCACAAGGATAATATACAGACAACGATTATCTGATTATACTAGTGTATCAAAGAGAATGGTTGATTGTAGAATATTTAATATTCAACAGAAATCTATATATAGAATACTGTGTATTATCCATAAAAAATTGGTCAATAAAATGCCACGTTATTTGCATGCTACACTAAAATATAATACTCCATCTACTCGACTTAGGTCATCGAATGATAAACTTGTACTCGTCTATCATAAATCCAAGTTGATTCGAACAAGCAATCGTGCTTTCTCGTGTAGTTCACCAACGTTATGGAATTCTATTCCTCTCCATATCAGATCAATACATTCTACACATAAGTTTAAGAATGTATTGAAATCATATATATTATCAACGAATTAATACTTGATTGTTTAATATATAATTATAATATTTTTTATAACTTATATTACATTATTGTTTATGTTTTTTTATTTACTATATTTTTTTACTATATGTTTATGTTTATAATCATCTTCTTTTCTCACACTTATCAGAACAATCTTTGTTGTTATTTAATGAGTGTTAAAAAAATCGTCTTATTATTATTATTATTATTAGCTAACTCTAGCTAACTTTAGCTAACTCTAGCTAACTCTAGCTAACTCTAGCTAACTCTAGGTAACTCTAGCTAACTTTAGCTAACTCTAGCTAACTCTAGGTAACTCTAGCTAACTCTAGGTAACTCTAGCTAACTTTAGCTAACTCTAGCTAACTCTAGCTAACTCTAGCTAACTCTAGCTAACTCTAGCTAACTCTAGCTAATTTTAGCTAACTCTAGGTAACTCTAGCTAACTCTAGCTAACTCTAGCTAACTCTAGCTAACTTTAGCTAACTCTAGCTAACTCTAGGTAACTCTAGCTAACTCTAGCTAACTCTAGCTAACTCTAGCTAACTCTAGATAACTTTAGGTAACTCTAGGTAACTTTAGCTAACTCTAGCTAACTCTAGGTAACTCTAGCTAACTTTAGCTAACTCTAGCTAACTCTAGGTAACTCTAGCTAACTTTAGCTAACTCTAGGTAAATCTAGCTAACTTTAGCTAACTCTAGCTAACTATAGGTAACTCTAGCTAACTCTAACTAACTCTAGCTAACTTTAGCTAACTCTAGCTAACTCTAGGTAACTCTAGCTAACTTTAGCTAACTCTAGCTAACTCTAGGTAACTCTAGCTAACTTTAGCTAACTCTAGCTAACTCTAGGTAACTCTAGCTAACTTTAGCTAACTCTAGCTAACTCTAACTAACTCTAGCTAACTTTAGCTAACTCTAGCTAACTCTAGGTAACTCTAGCTAACTCTAGCTAACTCTAGCTAACTCTAGCTAACTCTAGCTAACTCTAGCTAACTTTAGCTAACTCTAGGTAACTCTAGCTAACTCTAGCTAACTCTAGCTAACTCTAGCTAAATTTAGCTAACTCTAGCTAACTCTAGGTAACTCTAGCTAACTCTAGCTAACTCTAGCTAACTCTAGCTAACTCTAGATAACTTTAGGTAACTCTAGGTAACTTTAGCTAACTCTAGCTAACTCTAGGTAACTCTAGGTAACTTTAGCTAACTCTAGCTAACTCTAGGTAACTCTAGCTAACTTTAGCTAACTCTAGCTAACTCTAGGTAACTCTAGCTAACTTTAGCTAACTCTAGGTAACTCTATATAACTCTAGCTAACTTTAGCTAACTCTAGCTAACTCTAGCTAACTCTAGGTAACTCTAGCTAACTTTAGCTAACTCTAGCTAACTCTAGGTAACTCTAGCTAACTCTAGCTAACTCTAGCTAACTCTAGCTAACTCTAGATAACTTTAGGTAACTCTAGGTAACTTTAGCTAACTCTAGCTAACTCTAGGTAACTCTAGCTAACTTTAGCTAACTCTAGCTAACTCTAGGTAACTATAGCTAACTTTAACTAACTCTAGGTAACTCTAGCTAACTTTAGCTAACTCTAGCTAACTATAGGTAAATCTAGCTAACTTTAGCTAACTCTAGCTAACTTTAGCTAACTCTAGCTAACTCTAGGTAAATCTAGCTAACTTTATCTAACTCTATCTAACTCTAGGTAACTCTAGCTAACTTTAACTAACTCTAGCTAACTCTAACTAACTCTAGCTAACTCTAACTAACTCTAGCTAACTTTAGCTAACTCTAGCTAACTCTAGGTAACTCTAGCTAACTTTAGCTAACTCTAGCTAACTCTATGTAACTCTAGCTAACTTTAGCTAACTCTAGTTAACTCTAGGTAACTCTAGCTAACTTTAGCTAACTCTAGCTAACTCTAGGTAACTCTAGCTGACTATAGCTTACCTTAGCTAACTCTAGCTGACTCTAGCTAACTCTAGGTAACTCTAGCTAACTTTAGCTAACTCTAGCTAACTCTAGGTAACTCTAGCTAACTCTAGCTAACTCTAGCTAACTCTAGATAACTTTAGGTAACTCTAGGTAACTTTAGCTAACTCTAGCTAACTCTAGGTAACTCTAGCTAACTTTAGCTAACTCTAGCTAACTCTAGGTAACTCTAGCTAACTTTAGCTAACTCTAGGTAACTCTAGCTAACTTTAGCTAACTCTAGCTAACTATAGGTAACTCTAGCTAACTCTAACTAACTCTAGCTAACTTTAGCTAACTCTTGCTAACTCTAGGTAACTCTAGCTAACTTTATCTAACTCTATCTAACTCTAGGTAACTCTAGCTAACTTTAACTAACTCTAGCTAACTCTAACTAACTCTAGCTAACTCTAACTAACTCTAGCTAACTTTAGCTAACTCTAGCTACTCTAGGTAACTCTAGCTAACTTTAGCTAACTCTAGCTAACTCTATGTAACTCTAGCTAACTTTAACTAACTCTAGCTAACTCTAGGTAACTCTAGCTAACTTTAGCTAACTCTAGCTAACTCTAGGTAACTCTAGCTAACTATAGCTTACCTTAGCTAACTCTAGCTAACTCTAGCTAACTCTAGCTAACTTTAGCTAACTCTAGCTAACCCTAGCTAACTCTAGCTAACTCTAGGTAACTCTAGCTAACTCTAGCTAACTCTAGCTAACTCTAGGTAACTTTAGCTAACTCTAGCTAACTCTAGGTAACTCTAGCTAACTTTAGCTAATTCTAGCTAACTCTAGGTAACTCTAGCTAACTTTAGCTAACTCTAGCTAACTCTAGCTAACTTTAGCTAACTCTAGCTAACTCTAGGTAACTCTAGCTAACTTTAGCTAACTCTAGCTAACTCTAGGTAACTCTAGCCTACTCTAGCTATCTCTAGCTAACTTTAGCTAACTCTAGCTAACTTTAGCTAACTCTAGCTAACTCTAGGTAACTCTAGTTAAGTTTAGCTAACTCTAGCTAACTCTAGGTAACTCTAGCTAACTTTATCTAACTCTAGCTAACTCTAGCTAACTCTAGCTAACTTTAGCTAACTCTAGCTAACGCTAGGTAACTCTAGCTAACTCTAGCTAACTCTAGCTAACTCTAGCTAACTTTAGCTAACTCTAGGTAAATCTAGCTAACTTTAGCTAACTCTAGCTAACTATAGGTAACTCTAGCTAACTCTAACTAACTCTAGCTAACTTTAGCTAACTCTAGCTAACTCTAGGTAACTCTAGCTAACTTTAGCTAACTCTAGCTAACTCTAGGTAACTCTAGCTAACTTTAGCTAACTCTAGCTAACTCTAGGTAACTCTAGCTAACTTTAGCTAACTCTAGCTAACTCTAACTAACTCTAGCTAACTTTAGCTAACTCTAGGTAACTCTAGCTAACTCTAGCTAACTCTAGCTAACTCTAGCTAACTCTAGCTAACTCTAGCTAACTCTAGCTAACTCTAGATAACTTTAGGTAACTCTAGGTAACTTTAGCTAACTCTAGCTAACTCTAGGTAACTCTAGCTAACTTTAGCTAACTCTAGCTAACTCTATGTAACTCTAGCTAACTTTAACTAACTCTAGGTAACTCTAGCTAACTTTAGCTAACTCTAGCTAACTATAGGTAAATCTAGCTAACTTTAGCTAACTCTAGCTAACTTTAGCTAACTCTAGCTAACTCTAGGTAAATCTAGCTAACTTTATCTAACTCTATCTAACTCTAGGTAACTCTAGCTAACTTTAACTAACTCTAGCTAACTCTAACTAACTCTAGCTAACTCTAACTAACTCTAGCTAACTTTAGCTAACTCTAGCTAACTCTAGGTAACTCTAGCTAACTTTAGCTAACTCTAGCTAACTCTATGTAACTCTAGCTAACTTTAGCTAACTCTAGCTAACTCTAGGTAACTCTAGCTAACTTTAGCTAACTCTAGCTAACTCTAGGTAACTCTATCTAACTATAGCTTACCTTAGCTAACTCTAGCTGACTCTAGCTAACTCTAGGTAACTCTAGCTAACTTTAGCTAACTCTAGCTAACTCTAGGTAACTCTAGCTAACTCTAGCTAACTCTAGCTAACTCTAGATAACTTTAGGTAACTCTAGGTAACTTTAGCTAACTCTAGCTAACTCTAGGTAACTCTAGCTAACTTTAGCTAACTCTAGCTAACTCTAGGTAACTCTAGCTAACTTTAGCTAACTCTAGGTAACTCTAGCTAACTTTAGATAACTCTAGCTAACTATAGGTAACTCTAGCTAACTCTAACTAACTCTAGCTAACTTTAGCTAACTCTTGCTAACTCTAGGTAACTCTAGCTAACTTTATCTAACTCTATCTAACTCTAGGTAACTCTAGCTAACTTTAACTAACTCTAGCTAACTCTAACTAACTCTAGCTAACTCTAACTAACTCTAGCTAACTTTAGCTAACTCTAGCTAACTCTAGGTAACTCTAGCTAACTTTAGCTAACTCTAGCTAACTCTATGTAACTCTAGCTAACTTTAGCTAACTCTAGCTAACTCTAGGTAACTCTAGCTAACTTTAGCTAACTCTAGCTAACTCTAGGTAACTCTAGCTAACTATAGCTTACCTTAGCTAACTCTAGCTAACTCTAGCTAACTCTAGCTAACTCTAGCTAACTTTAGCTAACTCTAGCTAACCCTAGCTAACTCTAGCTAACTCTAGGTAACTCTAGCTAACTCTAGCTAACTCTAGCTAACTCTAGGTAACTTTAGCTAACTCTAGCTAACTCTAGGTAACTCTAGCTAACTTTAGCTAATTCTAGCTAACTCTAGGTAACTCTAGCTAACTTTAGCTAACTCTAGCTAACTCTAGCTAACTTTAGCTAACTCTAGCTAACTCTAGGTAACTCTAGCTAACTTTAGCTAACTCTAGCTAACTCTAGGTAACTCTAGCCTACTCTAGCTATCTCTAGCTAACTTTAGCTAACTCTAGCTAACTTTAGCTAACTCTAGCTAACTCTAGGTAACTCTAGTTAAGTTTAGCTAACTCTAGCTAACTCTAGGTAACTCTAGCTAACTTTATCTAACTCTAGCTAACTCTAGCTAACTCTAGCTAACTTTAGCTAACTCTAGCTAACGCTAGGTAACTCTAGCTAACTCTAGCTAACTCTAGCTAACTCTAGCTAACTTTAGCTAACTCTAGGTAAATCTAGCTAACTTTAGCTAACTCTAGCTAACTATAGGTAACTCTAGCTAACTCTAACTAACTCTAGCTAACTTTAGCTAACTCTAGCTAACTCTAGGTAACTCTAGCTAACTTTAGCTAACTCTAGCTAACTCTAGGTAACTCTAGCTAACTTTAGCTAACTCTAGCTAACTCTAGGTAACTCTAGCTAACTTTAGCTAACTCTAGCTAACTCTAACTAACTCTAGCTAACTTTAGCTAACTCTAGGTAACTCTAGCTAACTCTAGCTAAC
Source organism: Osedax fenrisi (assembly GCA_964019155.1). NCBI lineage: Eukaryota > Metazoa > Annelida > Polychaeta > Sabellida > Siboglinidae > Osedax > Osedax fenrisi. The sequence continues at coordinate 63,810,176 of OZ025243.1, read as the reverse complement.
TCTAGCTAACTCTAGCTAACTTTAGCTAACTCTAGCTAACTCTAGGTAACTCTAGCTAACTCTAGCTAACTCTAGCTAACTCTAGCTAACTCTAGATAACTTTAGGTAACTCTAGGTAACTTTAGCTAACTCTAGCTAACTCTAGGTAACTCTAGGTAACTTTAGCTAACTCTAGCTAACTCTAGGTAACTCTAGCTAACTTTAGCTAACTCTAGCTAACTCTAGGTAACTCTAGCTAACTTTAGCTAACTCTAGGTAACTCTAGGTAACTCTAGCTAACTTTAGCTAACTCTAGCTAACTCTAGCTAACTATAGGTAACTCTAGCTAACTTTAGCTAACTCTAGCTAACTCTAGGTAACTCTAGCTAACTCTAGCTAACTCTAGCTAACTCTAACTAACTCTAGCTAACTTTAGCTAACTCTAGCTAACTCTAGGTAACTCTAGCTAACTTTAGCTAACTCTAGCTAATTCTATGTAACTCTAGCTAACTTTAGCTAACTCTAGCTAACTCTAGCTAACTTTAGCTAACTCTAGCTAACTCTAGGTAACTCTAGCTAACTATAGCTTACCTTAGCTAACTCTAGCTAACTCTAGCTAACTCTAGCTAACTCTAGCTAACTTTAGCTAACTCTAGCTAACCCTAGCTAACTCTAGCTAACTCTAGGTAACTCTAGCTAACTCTAGCTAACTCTAGCTAACTCTAGGTAACTTTAGCTAACTCTAGCTAACTCTAGTTAACTCTAGCTAACTTTAGCTAATTCTAGCTAACTCTAGGTAACTCTAGCTAACTTTAGCTAACTCTAGCTAACTCTAGCTAACTTTAGCTAACTCTAGCTAACTCTAGGTAACTCTAGCTAACTTTAGCTAACTCTAGCTAACTCTAGGTAACTCTAGCCTACTCTAGCTATCTCTAGCTAACTTTAGCTAACTCTAGCTAACTTTAGCTAACTCTAGCTAACTCTAGGTAACTCTAGTTAAGTTTAGCTAACTCTAGCTAACTCTAGGTAACTCTAGCTAACTTTAACTAACTCTAGCTAACTCTAGCTAACTCTAGCTAACCTTAGCTAACTCTAGCTAACGCTAGCTAACGCTAGGTAACTCTAGCTAACTCTAGCTAACTCTAGCTAACTTTAGCTAACTCTAGCTAACTCTAGCTAACTCTAGCTAACTCTAGGTAACTCTAGCTAACTTTAGCTAACTCTAGCTAACTCTAGGTAACTCTAGCTAACTCTAGGTAACTCTAGCTAACTTTAGCTAACTCTAGCTAACTCTAGCTAACTCTAGCTAACTCTAGCTAACTCTAGCTAACTCTAGCTAACTCTAGCTAACTTTAGCTAACTCTAGCTAACTCTAGGTAACTCTAGCTAACTTTAGCTAACTCTAGCTAACTCTAACTAACTCTAGCTAACTTTAGCTAACTCTAGGTAACTCTAGCTAACTCTAGCTAACTCTAGCTAACTCTAGCTAACTTTAGCTAACTCTAGCTAACTCTAGGTAACTCTAGCTAACTCTAGCTAACTCTAGCTAACTCTAGCTAACTCTAGATAACTTTAGGTAACTCTAGGTAACTTTAGCTAACTCTAGCTAACGCTAGGTAACTCTAGCTAACTCTAGCTAACTCTAGCTAACTCTAGCTAACTTTAGCTAACTCTAGGTAAATCTAGCTAACTTTAGCTAACTCTAGCTAACTATAGGTAACTCTAGCTAACTCTAACTAACTCTAGCTAACTTTAGCTAACTCTAGCTAACTCTAGGTAACTCTAGCTAACTTTAGCTAACTCTAGCTAACTCTAGGTAACTCTAGCTAACTTTAGCTAACTCTAGCTAACTCTAGGTAACTCTAGCTAACTTTAGCTAACTCTAGCTAACTCTAACTAACTCTAGCTAACTTTAGCTAACTCTAGGTAACTCTAGCTAACTCTAGCTAACTCTAGCTAACTCTAGCTAACTTTAGCTAACTCTAGCTAACTCTAGGTAACTCTAGCTAACTCTAGCTAACTCTAGCTAACTCTAGCTAACTCTAGATAACTTTAGGTAACTCTAGGTAACTTTAGCTAACTCTAGCTAACTCTAGGTAACTCTAGGTAACTTTAGCTAACTCTAGCTAACTCTAGGTAACTCTAGCTAACTTTAGCTAACTCTAGCTAACTCTAGGTAACTCTAGCTAACTTTAGCTAACTCTAGGTAACTCTAGGTAACTCTAGCTAACTTTAGCTAACTCTAGCTAACTCTAGCTAACTATAGGTAACTCTAGCTAACTTTAGCTAACTCTAGCTAACTCTAGGTAACTCTAGCTAACTCTAGCTAACTCTAGCTAACTCTAACTAACTCTAGCTAACTTTAGCTAACTCTAGCTAACTCTAGGTAACTCTAGCTAACTTTAGCTAACTCTAGCTAATTCTATGTAACTCTAGCTAACTTTAGCTAACTCTAGCTAACTCTAGCTAACTTTAGCTAACTCTAGCTAACTCTAGGTAACTCTAGCTAACTATAGCTTACCTTAGCTAACTCTAGCTAACTCTAGCTAACTCTAGCTAACTCTAGCTAACTTTAGCTAACTCTAGCTAACCCTAGCTAACTCTAGCTAACTCTAGGTAACTCTAGCTAACTCTAGCTAACTCTAGCTAACTCTAGGTAACTTTAGCTAACTCTAGCTAACTCTAGTTAACTCTAGCTAACTTTAGCTAATTCTAGCTAACTCTAGGTAACTCTAGCTAACTTTAGCTAACTCTAGCTAACTCTAGCTAACTTTAGCTAACTCTAGCTAACTCTAGGTAACTCTAGCTAACTTTAGCTAACTCTAGCTAACTCTAGGTAACTCTAGCCTACTCTAGCTATCTCTAGCTAACTTTAGCTAACTCTAGATAACTTTAGCTAACTCTAGGTAACTCTAGTTAAGTTTAGCTAACTCTAGCTAACTCTAGGTAACTCTAGCTAACTTTAACTAACTCTAGCTAACTCTAGCTAACTCTAGCTAACCTTAGCTAACTCTAGCTAACGCTAGCTAACGCTAGGTAACTCTAGCTAACTCTAGCTAACTCTAGCTAACTTTAGCTAACTCTAGCTAACTCTAGCTAACTCTAGCTAACTCTAGGTAACTCTAGCTAACTTTAGCTAACTCTAGCTAACTCTAGGTAACTCTAGCTAACTCTAGGTAACTCTAGCTAACTTTAGCTAACTCTAGCTAACTCTAGCTAACTCTAGCTAACTCTAGCTAACTCTAGCTAATTTTAGCTAACTCTAGGTAACTCTAGCTAACTCTAGCTAACTCTAGCTAACTCTAGCTAACTTTAGCTAACTCTAGCTAACTCTAGGTAACTCTATCTAACTCTAGCTAACTCTAGCTAACTCTAGCTAACTCTAGATAACTTTAGGTAACTCTAGGTAACTTTAGCTAACTCTAGCTAACTCTAGGTAACTCTAGCTAACTTTAGCTAACTCTAGCTAACTCTAGGTAACTCTAGCTAACTTTAGCTAACTCTAGGTAAATCTAGCTAACTTTAGCTAACTCTAGCTAACTATAGGTAACTCTAGCTAACTCTAACTAACTCTAGCTAACTTTAGCTAACTCTAGCTAACTCTAGGTAACTCTAGCTAACTTTAGCTAACTCTAGCTAACTCTAGGTAACTCTAGCTAACTTTAGCTAACTCTAGCTAATTCTAGGTAACTCTAGCTAACTTTAGCTAACTCTAGCTAACTCTAACTAACTCTAGCTAACTTTAGCTAACTCTAGCTAACTCTAGGTAACTCTAGCTAACTCTAGCTAACTCTAGCTAACTCTAGCTAACTCTAGCTAACTCTAGCTAACTTTAGCTAACTCTAGGTAACTCTAGCGAACTCTAGCTAACTCTAGCTAACTCTAGCTAACTCTAGGTAACTCTAGCTAACTCTAGCTAACTCTAGCTAACTCTAGCTAACTCTAGATAACTTTAGGTAACTCTAGGTAACTTTAGCTAACTCTAGCTAACTCTAGGTAACTCTAGGTAACTTTAGCTAACTCTAGCTAACTCTAGGTAACTCTAGCTAACTTTAGCTAACTCTAGCTAACTCTAGCTAACTATAGGTAACTCTAGCTAACTTTAGCTAACTCTAGCTAACTCTAGGTAACTCTAGCTAACTCTAGCTAACTCTAGCTAACTCTAACTAACTCTAGCTAACTTTAGCTAACTCTAGCTAACTCTAGGTAACTCTAGCTAACTTTAGCTAACTCTAGCTAATTCTATGTAACTCTAGCTAACTTTAGCTAACTCTAGCTAACTCTAGCTAACTTTAGCTAACTCTAGCTAACTCTAGGTAACTCTAGCTAACTATAGCTTACCTTAGCTAACTCTAGCTAACTCTAGCTAACTCTAGCTAACTCTAGCTAACTTTAGCTAACTCTAGCTAACCCTAGCTAACTCTAGCTAACTCTAGGTAACTCTAGCTAACTCTAGCTAACTCTAGCTAACTCTAGGTAACTTTAGCTAACTCTAGCTAACTCTAGTTAACTCTAGCTAACTTTAGCTAATTCTAGCTAACTCTAGGTAACTCTAGCTAACTTTAGCTAACTCTAGCTAACTCTAGCTAACTTTAGCTAACTCTAGCTAACTCTAGGTAACTCTAGCTAACTTTAGCTAACTCTAGCTAACTCTAGGTAACTCTAGCCTACTCTAGCTATCTCTAGCTAACTTTAGCTAACTCTAGCTAACTTTAGCTAACTCTAGCTAACTCTAGGTAACTCTAGTTAAGTTTAGCTAACTCTAGCTAACTCTAGGTAACTCTAGCTAACTTTAACTAACTCTAGCTAACTCTAGCTAACTCTAGCTAACCTTAGCTAACTCTAGCTAACGCTAGCTAACGCTAGGTAACTCTAGCTAACTCTAGCTAACTCTAGCTAACTTTAGCTAACTCTAGCTAACTCTAGCTAACTCTAGCTAACTCTAGGTAACTCTAGCTAACTTTAGCTAACTCTAGCTAACTCTAGGTAACTCTAGCTAACTCTAGGTAACTCTAGCTAACTTTAGCTAACTCTAGCTAACTCTAGCTAAATCTAGCTAACTCTAGCTAACTCTAGCTAATTTTAGCTAACTCTAGGTAACTCTAGCTAACTCTAGCTAACTCTAGCTAACTCTAGCTAACTTTAGCTAACTCTAGCTAACTCTAGGTAACTCTATCTAACTCTAGCTAACTCTAGCTAACTCTAGCTAACTCTAGATAACTTTAGGTAACTCTAGGTAACTTTAGCTAACTCTAGCTAACTCTAGGTAACTCTAGCTAACTTTAGCTAACTCTAGCTAACTCTAGGTAACTCTAGCTAACTTTAGCTAACTCTAGGTAAATCTAGCTAACTTTAGCTAACTCTAGCTAACTATAGGTAACTCTAGCTAACTCTAACTAACTCTAGCTAACTTTAGCTAACTCTAGCTAACTCTAGGTAACTCTAGCTAACTTTAGCTAACTCTAGCTAACTCTAGGTAACTCTAGCTAACTTTAGCTAACTCTAGCTAACTCTAGGTAACTCTAGCTAACTTTAGCTAACTCTAGCTAACTCTAACTAACTCTAGCTAACTTTAGCTAACTCTAGCTAACTCTAGGTAACTCTAGCTAACTCTAGCTAACTCTAGCTAACTCTAGCTAACTCTAGCTAACTCTAGCTAACTTTAGCTAACTCTAGGTAACTCTAGCGAACTCTAGCTAACTCTAGCTAACTCTAGCTAAATTTAGCTAACTCTAGCTAACTCTAGGTAACTCTAGCTAACTCTAGCTAACTCTAGCTAACTCTAGCTAACTCTAGATAACTTTAGGTAACTCTAGGTAACTTTAGCTAACTCTAGCTAACTCTAGGTAACTCTAGGTAACTTTAGCTAACTCTAGCTAACTCTAGGTAACTCTAGCTAACTTTAGCTAACTCTAGCTAACTCTAGGTAACTCTAGCTAACTTTAGCTAACTCTAGGTAACTCTAACTAACTCTAGCTAACTTTAGCTAACTCTAGCTAACACTAGGTAACTCTAGCTAACTTTAGCTAAATCTAGCTAACTCTAGGTAACTCTAGCTAACTCTAGCTAACTCTAGCTAACTCTAGCTAACTCTAGATAACTTTAGGTAACTCTAGGTAACTTTAGCTAACTCTAGCTAACTCTAGGTAACTCTAGCCAACTTTAGGTAACTTTAGCTAACTCTAGGTAACTCTAGCTAACTTTAGCTAACTCTAGCTAACTCTAGGTGACTCTAGCTAACTTTAGCTAACTCTATGTAACTCTAGCTAAATTTAGCTAACTCTAGCTAACTCTAGGTAAATCTAGCTAACTTTAGCTAACTCTAGCTAACTCGATGTAACTCTAGCTAACTCTAGCTAACTCTAGCTAACTCTAGCTATCTTTAGCTAACTCTAGCTAACTCTAGCTAACTCTAGCTAACTCTAGGTAACTCTAGCTAACTTTAGCTAACTCTAGCTAACTCTAGGTAACTCTAGCTAACTTTAGCTTACTCTAGCTAACTCTAGCTAACTCTAGCTAACTCTAGCTAACTCTAGCTAACTCTAGCTAACTTTAGCTAACTCTAGCTAACCCTAGCTAACTCTAGCTAACTCTAGGTAACTATAGCTAACTCTAGCTAACTCTAGCTAACTCTAGGTAACTTTAGCTAACTCTAGCTAACTCTAGGTAACTATAGCTAACTTTAGCTAATTCTAGCTAACTCTAGGTGACGCTAGGTAACTCTAGCTAATTCTAGCTAACTCTAGCTAACTTTAGCTAACGCTAGCTAACTCTAGATAACTCTAGCTAACTCTAGCTAACTTTAGCTAACTCTAGCTAACTCTATCTAACTCTAGGTAACTCTAGCTAACTTTAGCTAACTCTAGCTAACTCTAGGTAACTCTAGCTAACTTTAGCTAACTCTAGCTAACTCTAGCTAACTCTAGCTAACTATAGCTAACTCTAGCTAACTTTAGCTAACTCTAGCTAACTCTAGGTAACTCTAGCCTACTCTAGCTATCTCTAGCTAACTTTAGCTAACTCTAGCTAACTTTAGCTAACTCTAGCTAACTCTAGGTAACTCTAGTTAAGTTTAGCTAACTCTAGCTAACTCTAGCTAACTCTAGGTAACTCTAACTAACTCTAGCTAACTTTAGCTAACTCTAGCTAACACTAGGTAACTCTAGCTAACTTTAGCTAAATCTAGCTAACTCTAGGTAACTCTAGCTAACTCTAGCTAACTCTAGCTAACTCTAGATAACTTTAGGTAACTCTAGGTAACTTTAGCTAACTCTAGCTAACTCTAGGTAACTCTAGCCAACTTTAGCTAACTCTAGCTAACTCTAGGTAACTCTAGCTAACTTTAGCTAACTCTAGGTAACTCTAGCTAACTCTAGCTAACTCTAGCTAACTCTAGCTAAATTTAGCTAACTCTAGCTAACTCTAGGTAACTCTAGCTAACTCTAGCTAACTCTAGCTAACTCTAGCTAACTCTAGATAACTTTAGGTAACTCTAGGTAACTTTAGCTAACTCTAGCTAACTCTAGGTAACTCTAGGTAACTTTAGCTAACTCTAGCTAACTCTAGGTAACTCTAGCTAACTTTGACTAACTCTAGCTAACTCTAGGTAACTCTAGCTAACTTTAGATAACTCTAGGTAACTCTAACTAACTCTAGCTAACTTTAGCTAACTCTAGCTAACACTAGGTAACTCTAGCTAACTTTAGCTAAATCTATCTAACTCTAGGTAACTCTAGCTAACTCTAGCTAACTCTAGCTAACTCTAGCTAACTCTAGATAACTTTAGGTAACTCTAGGTAACTTTAGCTAACTCTAGCTAACTCTAGGTAACTCTAGGTAACTCTAGCTAACTTTAGCTAACTCTAGCTAACTCTAGCTAACTCTAGCTAACTTTAGCTAACTCTAGCTAACTCTAGGTAACTCTAGCTAACTCTAGCTAACTTTAGCTAACTCTAGCTAACTCTAGCTAACTCTAGCTAACTCTAGGTAACTCTAGCTAACTTTAGCTAACTCTAGCTAACTCTAGGTAACTCTAGCTAACTATAGCTAACTCTAGCTAACTTTAGCTAACTCTAGCTAACTCTAGGTAACTCTAGCTAACTTTAGCTAACTCTAGCTAACTCTAGGTAACTCTAGCTAAATTTAGCTAACTTTAGCTAACTCTAGCTAACTCTAGCTAACTCTAGCTAACTCTAGCTAACTCTAGGTAACTCTAGGTAACTCTAGGTAACTCTAGGTAACTCTAGCTAATTCTAGCTAACTCTATGTAACTCTAGCTAACTCTAGCTAACTCTAGCTAACTTTAGCTAACTCTAGCTAACTATAGGTAACTTTAGCTAACTCTAGCTAACTCTAGGTAACTCTAGCTAACTTTAGCTAACTCTAGCTAACTCTAGCTAACTCTAGCTAACTTTAGCTAACTCTAGCTAACTCTAGCTAACTTTAGCTAACTCTAGGTAACTCTAGGTAACTCTAGCTAACTCTAGGTAACTCTAGCTAACTCTAGGTAACTCTAGCTGACTTTAGCTAACTCTAGCTAACTCTAGGTAACTCTAGGTAACTCTAGGTAACTCTAGCTAACTCTAGCTAACTCTAGCTAACTCTAGGTAACTCTAGGTAACTTTAGCTAACTCTAGCTAACTCTAGGTAACTCTAGCTAACTTTAGCTAACTCTAGCTAACTCTAGGTAACTCTAGCTAACTTTAGCTAACTCTAGCTAACTCTAGGTAACTCTATCTAACTTTAGCTAACTCTAGGTAACTCTAGCTAACTTTAGCTAACTCTAGCTAACTCTAGATAACTCTAGCTAACTATAGCTAACTCTAGCTAACTTTAGCTAACTCTAGCTAACTCTAGGTAACTCTAGCTAACTTTAGCTAACTCTAGCTTACTCTAGGTAACTCTAGCTAAATTTAGCTAACTCTAGCTAACTCTAGCTAACTCTAGCTAACTCTAGCTAACTCTAGCTAACTCTAGCTAACTCTAGGTAACTCTAGGTAACTCTAGGTAACTCTAGGTAACTCTAGCTAATTCTAGCTAACTCTATGTAACTCTAGCTAACTCTAGCTAACTCTAGCTAACTTTAGCTAACTCTAGCTAACTCTAGGTAACTTTAGCTAACTCTAGCTAACTCTAGGTAACTCTAGCTAACTTTAGCTAACTCTAGCTAACTCTAGGTAACTCTAGCTAACTTTAGCTAACTCTAGCTAACTCTAGCTAACTTTAGCTAACTCTAGCTAACTTTAGCTAACTCTAAGTAACTCTAGCTAACTCTAGCTAACTCTAGGTAACTCTAGCCTACTCTAGCTAACTTTAGCTAACTCTAACTAACTCTAGCTAACTCTAGCTAACTCTAGGTAACTCTAGCTAACTTTAGCTAACTCTAGCTAACTCTAGCTAACTCTAGGTAACTCTAGCTAACTCTAGCTAACTCTATGTAACTCTAGCTAACTCTAGCTAACTCTATCTAACTTTAGCTAACTCTATCTAACTCTAGGTAACTCTAGCTAACTTTAGCTAACTCTAGCTAACTCTAGCTAACTCTAGCTAACTCTAGGTAACTCTAGCTAACTCTAGCTAACTCTAGGTAACTCTAGCTAACTCTAGCTAACTCTAGCTAACTTTAGCTAACTCTAGCTAACTTTAGCTAACTCTAAGTAACTCTAGCTAACTCTAGCTAACTCTAGCTAACTTTAGCTAACTCTAAGTAACTCTAGCTAACTCTAGCTAACTCTAGCTAACTATAGCTAACTCTAGGTAACTCTAGCTAACTCTAGCTAACTCTAGGTAACTCTAGCTAACTCTAGCTAACTCTAGCTAACTTTAGCTAACTCTAGCTAACTTTAGCTAACTCTATCTAACTCTAGCTAACTTTAGCTAACTCTAGCTAACTTTAGCTAACTCTAAGTAACTCTAGCTAACTCTAGCTAACTCTAGGTAACTCTAGCCTACTCTAGCTAACTTTAGCTAACTCTAACTAACTCTAGCTAACTCTAGCTAACTCTAGGTAACTCTAGCTAACTTTAGCTAACTCTATCTAACTCTAGGTAACTCTAGCTAACTTTAGCTTACTCTAGCTAACTCTAGCTAACTTTAGCTAACTCTAGCTAACTCTAGCTAACTCTAGCTAACTCTAGGTAACTCTAGCTAACTTTAGCTAACTCTAGCTAACTCTAGGTAACTCTAGCTAATTTTAGCTAACTCTAGCTAACTTTAGCTAACTCTAGCTAACTCTAGCTAACTCTAGCTAACTCTAGCTAACTCTAGCTAACTTTAGCTAACTCTAGGTAACTCTAGCTAACTCTAGCTAACTCTAGCTAACTCTAGGTAACTCTAGGTAACTCTAGCTAACTTTAGCTAACTCTAGCTAACTCTAGGTAACTCTAGCTAACTCTAGCTAACTCTAGCTAACTTTAGCTAACTCTAGCTAACTCTAGCTAACTCTAGCTAACTCTAGTTAACTCTAGCTAACTCTAGCTAACTTTAGCTAACTCTAGCTAACTCTAGCTAACTCTAGCTAACTCTAGGTAACTCTAGCTAACTTTAGCTAACTCTAGCTAACTCTAGCTAACTCTAGCTAACTATAGCTAACTCTAGCTAACTTTAGCTAACTCTAGCTAACTCTAGGTAACTCTAGCTAACTTTAGCTAACTCTAGCTAACTCTAGTTAACTCTAGCTAACTCTAGCTAACTCTATGTAACTCTAGCTAACTCTAGCTAACTATATCTAACTTTAGCTAACTCTATCTAACTCTAGGTAACTCTAGCTAACTTTAGCTAACTCTAGCTAACTCTAGCTAACTCTAGCTAACTCTAGGTAACTATAGCTAACTCTAGCTAACTCTAGGTAACTCTAGCTAACTCTAGCTAACTCTAGCTAACTTTAGCTAACTCTAGCTAACTTTAGCTAACTCTAAGTAACTCTAGCTAACTCTAGCTAACTCTAGCTAACTTTAGCTAATTCTAGCTAACTCTAGCTAACTCTAGGTAACTCTAGCTAACTCTAGCTAACTTTAGCTAACTCTAGGTAACTCTAGCTAACTCTAGCTAACTCTAGCTAACTCTAGCTAACTCTAGGTAACTTTAGCTAACTCTAGCTAACTCTAGGTAACTCTAGCTAACTTTAGCTAACTCTAGCTAACTCTAGGTAACTCTAGCTAACTTTAGCTAACTCTAGCTAACTTTAGCTAACTCTAGCTAACTTTAGCTAACTCTATCTAACTCTAGCTAACTTTAGCTAACTCTAGCTAACTTTAGCTAACTCTAAGTAACTCTAGCTAACTCTAGCTAACTCTAGGTAACTCTAGCCTACTCTAGCTAACTTTAGCTAACTCTAACTAACTCTAGCTAACTCTAGCTAACTCTAGGTAACTCTAGCTAACTTTAGCTAACTCTAGCTAACTCTAGGTAACTCTAGCTAACTTTAGCTTACTCTAGCTAACTCTAGCTAACTTTAGCTAACTCTAGATAATGCTAGGTAACTCTAGCTAACTCTAGCTAACTCTAGCTAACGTTAGCTAACTCTAGCTAACTCTAGCTAACTCTAGCTAACTTTAGCTAACTCTAGCTAACTCTAGGTAACTCTAGCTAACTTTAGCTAACTCTAGCTTACTCTAGGTAACTCTAGCTAAATTTAGCTAACTCTAGCTAACTCTAGCTAACTCTAGCTAACTCTAGCTAACTCTAGCTAACTCTAGCTAACTCTAGGTAACTCTAGGTAACTCTAGGTAACTCTAGGTAACTCTAGCTAATTCTAGCTAACTCTATGTAACTCTAGCTAACTCTAGCTAACTCTAGCTAACTTTAGCTAACTCTAGCTAACTCTAGGTAACTTTAGCTAACTCTAGCTAAGTCTAGGTAACTCTAGCTAACTTTAGCTAACTCTAGCTAACTCTAGGTAACTCTAGCTAACTTTAGCTAACTCTAGCTAACTCTAGCTAACTTTAGCTAACTCTAGTTAACTTTAGCTAACTCTAAGTAACTCTAGCTAACTCTAGCTAACTCTAGGTAACTCTAGCCTACTCTAGCTAATTTTAGCTAACTCTAACTAACTCTAGCTAACTCTAGCTAACTCTAGGTAACTCTAGCTAACTTTAGCTAACTCTAGCTAACTCTAGCTAACTCTAGGTAACTCTAGCTAACTCTAGCTAACTCTATGTAACTCTAGCTAACTCTAGCTAACTCTATCTAACTTTAGCTAACTCTATCTAACTCTAGGTAACTCTAGCTAACTTTAGCTAACTCTAGCTAACTCTAGCTAACTCTAGCTAACTCTAGGTAACTCTAGCTAACTCTAGCTAACTCTAGGTAACTCTAGCTAACTCTAGCTAACTCTAGCTAACTTTAGCTAACTCTAGCTAACTTTAGCTAACTCTAAGTAACTCTAGCTAACTCTAGCTAACTCTAGCTAACTTTAGCTAACTCTAAGTAACTCTAGCTAACTCTAGCTAACTCTAGCTAACTATAGCTAACTCTAGGTAACTCTAGCTAACTCTAGCTAACTCTAGGTAACTCTAGCTAACTCTAGCTAACTCTAGCTAACTTTAGCTAAATCTAGCTAACTTTAGCTAACTCTATCTAACTCTAGCTAACTTTAGCTAACTCTAGCTAACTTTAGCTAACTCTAAGTAACTCTAGCTAACTCTAGCTAACTCTAGGTAACTCTAGCCTACTTTAGCTAACTTTAGCTAACTCTAACTAACTCTAGCTAACTCTAGCTAACTCTAGGTAACTCTAGCTAACTTTAGCTAACTCTATCTAACTCTAGGTAACTCTAGCTAACTTTAGCTTACTCTAGCTAACTCTAGCTAACTTTAGCTAACTCTAGCTAACTCTAGCTAACTCTAGCTAACTCTAGGTAACTCTAGCTAACTTTAGCTAACTCTAGCTAACTCTAGGTAACTCTAGCTAATTTTAGCTAACTCTAGCTAACTTTAGCTAACTCTAGCTAACTCTAGCTAACTCTAGCTAACTCTAGCTAACTCTAGCTAACTTTAGCTAACTCTAGGTAACTCTAGCTAACTCTAGCTAACTCTAGCTAACTCTAGGTAACTCTAGGTAACTCTAGCTAACTTTAGCTAACTCTAGCTAACTCTAGGTAACTCTAGCTAACTCTAGCTAACTCTAGCTAACTTTAGCTAACTCTAGCTAACTCTAGCTAACTCTAGCTAACTCTAGTTAACTCTAGCTAACTCTAGCTAACTTTAGCTAACTCTAGCTAACTCTAGCTAACTCTAGCTAACTCTAGGTAACTCTAGCTAACTTTAGCTAACTCTAGCTAACTCTAGCTAACTCTAGCTAACTATAGCTAACTCTAGCTAACTTTAGCTAACTCTAGCTAACTCTAGGTAACTCTAGCTAACTTTAGCTAACTCTAGCTAACTCTAGTTAACTCTAGCTAACTCTAGCTAACTCTATGTAACTCTAGCTAACTCTAGCTAACTATATCTAACTTTAGCTAACTCTATCTAACTCTAGGTAACTCTAGCTAACTTTAGCTAACTCTAGCTAACTCTAGCTAACTCTAGCTAACTCTAGGTAACTATAGCTAACTCTAGCTAACTCTAGGTAACTCTAGCTAACTCTAGCTAACTCTAGCTAACTTTAGCTAACTCTAGCTAACTTTAGCTAACTCTAAGTAACTCTAGCTAACTCTAGCTAACTCTAGCTAACTTTAGCTAATTCTAGCTAACTCTAGCTAACTCTAGGTAACTCTAGCTAACTCTAGCTAACTTTAGCTAACTCTAGGTAACTCTAGCTAACTCTAGCTAACTCTAGCTAACTCTAGCTAACTCTAGGTAACTTTAGCTAACTCTAGCTAACTCTAGGTAACTCTAGCTAACTTTAGCTAACTCTAGCTAACTCTAGGTAACTCTAGCTAACTTTAGCTAACTCTAGCTAACTTTAGCTAACTCTAGCTAACTTTAGCTAACTCTATCTAACTCTAGCTAACTTTAGCTAACTCTAGCTAACTTTAGCTAACTCTAAGTAACTCTAGCTAACTCTAGCTAACTCTAGGTAACTCTAGCCTACTCTAGCTAACTTTAGCTAACTCTAACTAACTCTAGCTAACTCTAGCTAACTCTAGGTAACTCTAGCTAACTTTAGCTAACTCTAGCTAACTCTAGGTAACTCTAGCTAACTTTAGCTTACTCTAGCTAACTCTAGCTAACTTTAGCTAACTCTAGATAATGCTAGGTAACTCTAGCTAACTCTAGCTAACTCTAGCTAACGTTAGCTAACTCTAGCTAACTCTAGCTAACTCTAGCTAACTCTAGGTAACTCTAGCTAACTTTAGCTAACTCTAGCTAACTCTAGGTAACTCTAGCTAATTTTAGCTAACTCTAGCTAACTTTAGCTAACTCTAGCTAACTCTAGCTAACTCTAGCTAACTCTAGCTAACTCTAGCTAACTTTAGCTAACTATAGCTAACTCTAGCTAACTTTAGCTAACTCTAGCTAACTCTATGTAACTCTAGCTAACTTTAGCTAACTCTAGCTAACTCTAGGTAACTCTATCTAACTCTAGCTAACTCTATGTAACTCTAGCTAACTCTAGCTAACTATATCTAACTTTAGCTAACTCTATCTAACTCTAGGTAACTCTAGCTAACTTTAGCTAACTCTAGCTAACTCTAGCTAACTCTAGCTAACTCTAGGTAACTCTAGCTAACTCTAGCTAACTCTAGGTAACTCTAGCTAACTCTAGCTAACTCTAGCTAACTTTAGCTAACTCTAGCTAACTTTAGCTAACTCTAAGTAACTCTAGCTAACTCTAGCTAACTCTAGCTAACTTTAGCTAATTCTAGCTAACTCTAGCTAACTCTAGGTAACTCTAGCTAACTCTAGCTAACTTTAGCTAACTCTAGGTAACTCTAGCTAACTCTAGCTAACTCTAGCTAACTCTAGCTAACTCTAGGTAACTTTAGCTAACTCTAGCTAACTCTAGGTAACTCTAGCTAACTTTAGCTAACTCTAGCTAACTCTACTTAACTCTAGCTAACTTTAGCTAACTCTAGCTAACTATAGGTAACTCTAGCTAACGTTAGCTAACTCTAGCTAACTCTAGCTAACTCTAGCTAACTTTAGCTAACTCTAGCTAACTCTAGGTAACTCTAGCTAACTCTAGCTAACTCTAGCTAACTTTAGCTAACTCTAGCTAACTCTAGCTAACTCTAGCTAACTTTAGCTAACTCTAGCTAACTCTAGCTAACTCTAGCTAACTCTAGGTAACTCTAGCTAACTTTAGCTAACTCTAGCTAACTCTAGGTAACTCTAGCTAACTCTAGATAACTCTAGCTAACTTTAGCTAACTCTATCTAACTCTAGGTAACTCTAGCTAACTTTAGCTAACTCTAGCTAACTCTAGCTAACTCTAGCTAACTTTAGCTAACTCTAGCTAACTCTAGGTAACTCTAGCTAAATTTAGCTAACTTTAGCTAACTCTAGCTAACTCTAGCTAACTCTAGCTAACTCTAGGTAACTCTAGCTAACTATAGCTAACTCTAGCTAACTTTAGCTAACTCTAGCTAACTCTAGGTAACTCTAGCTAACTTTAGCTAACTCTAGCTAACTCTAGGTAACTCTAGCTAAATTTAGCTAACTTTAGCTAACTCTAGCTAACTCTAGCTAACTCTAGCTAACTCTAGCTAACTCTAGGTAACTCTAGGTAACTCTAGGTAACTCTAGGTAACTCTAGCTAATTCTAGCTAACTCTAAGTAACTCTAGCTAACTCTAGCTAACTCTAGGTAACTCTAGCCTACTCTAGCTAACTTTAGCTAACTCTAACTAACTCTAGCTAATTCTAGCTAACTCTATGTAACTCTAGCTAACTCTAGCTAACTCTAGCTAACTTTAGCTAACTCTAGCTAACTCTAGGTAACTTTAGCTAACTCTAGCTAACTCTAGGTAACTCTAGCTAACTTTAGCTAACTCTAGCTAACTCTAGGTAACTCTAGCTAACTTTAGCTAACTCTAGCTAACTCTAGCTAACTTTAGCTAACTCTAGCTAACTTTAGCTAACTCTAAGTAACTCTAGCTAACTCTAGCTAACTCTAGGTAACTCTAGCCTACTCTAGCTAACTTTAGCTAACTCTAACTAACTCTAGCTAACTCTAGCTAACTCTAGGTAACTCTAGCTAACTTTAGCTAACTCTAGCTATCTCTAGCTAACTCTAGGTAACTCTAGCTAACTCTAGCTAACTCTATGTAACTCTAGCTAACTCTAGCTAACTCTATCTAACTTTAGCTAACTCTATCTAACTCTAGGTAACTCTAGCTAACTTTAGCTAACTCTAGCTAACTATAGCTAACTCTAGCTAACTCTAGGTAACTCTAGCTAACTCTAGCTAACTCTAGGTAACTCTAGCTAACTCTAGCTAACTCTAGCTAACTTTAGCTAACTCTAGCTAACTTTAGCTAACTCTAAGTAACTCTAGCTAACTCTAGCTAACTCTAGCTAACTTTAGCTAACTCTAAGTAACTCTAGCTAACTCTAGCTAACTCTAGCTAACTATAGCTAACTCTAGGTAACTCTAGCTAACTCTAGCTAACTCTAGGTAACTCTAGCTAACTCTAGCTAACTCTAGCTAACTTTAGCTAACTCTAGCTAACTTTAGCTAACTCTATCTAACTCTAGCTAACTTTAGCTAACTCTAGCTAACTTTAGCTAACTCTAAGTAACTCTAGCTAACTCTAGCTAACTCTAGGTAACTCTAGCCTACTCTAGCTAACTTTAGCTAACTCTAACTAACTCTAGCTAACTCTAGCTAACTCTAGGTAACTCTAGCTAACTTTAGCTAACTCTAGCTAACTCTAGGTAACTCTAGCTAACTTTAGCTTACTCTAGCTAACTCTAGCTAACTTTAGCTAACTCTAGCTAACTCTAGCTAACTCTAGCTAACTCTAGGTAACTCTAGCTAACTTTAGCTAACTCTAGCTAACTCTGGGTAACTCTAGCTAATTTTAGCTAACTCTAGCTAACTTTAGCTAACTCTAGCTAACTCTAGCTAACTCTAGCTAACTCTAGCTAACTCTAGCTAACTTTAGCTAACTCTAGGTAACTCTAGCTAACTCTAGCTAACTCTAGCTAACTCTAGGTAACTCTAGATAACTCTAGCTAACTTTAGCTAACTCTAGCTAACTCTAGGTAACTCTAGCTAACTCTAGCTAACTCTAGCTAACTTTAGCTAACTCTAGCTAACTCTAGCTAACTCTAGCTAACTCTAGTTAACTCTAGCTAACTCTAGCTAACTTTAGCTAACTCTAGCTAACTCTAGCTAACTCTAGCTAACTCTAGGTAACTCTAGCTAACTTTAGCTAACTCTAGCTAACTCTAGCTAACTCTAGCTAACTATAGCTAACTCTAGTTAACTTTAGCTAACTCTAGCTAACTCTAGGTAACTCTAGCTAACTTTAGCTAACTCTAGCTAACTCTAGTTAACTCTAGCTAACTCTAGCTAACTCTATGTAACTCTAGCTAACTCTAGCTAACTATATCTAACTTTAGCTAACTCTATCTAACTCTAGGTAACTCTAGCTAACTTTAGCTAACTCTAGCTAACTCTAGCTAACTCTAGCTAACTCTAGGTAACTATAGCTAACTCTAGCTAACTCTAGCTAACTTTAGCTAACTCTAGCTAACTTTAGCTAACTCTAAGTAACTCTAGCTAACTCTAGCTAACTCTAGCTAACTTTAGCTAATTCTAGCTAACTCTAGCTAACTCTAGGTAACTCTAGCTAACTCTAGCTAACTTTAGCTAACTCTAGGTAACTCTAGCTAACTCTAGCTAACTCTAGCTAACTCTAGCTAACTCTAGGTAACTTTAGCTAACTCTAGCTAACTCTAGGTAACTCTAGCTAACTTTAGCTAACTCTAGCTAACTCTAGGTAACTCTAGCTAACTTTAGCTAACTCTAGCTAACTTTAGCTAACTCTAGCTAACTCTAGGTAACTCTAGCTAACTTTAGCTAACTCTAGCTAACTCTAGCTAACTCTAGCTAACTCTAGGTAACTCTAGCTAACTCTAGCTAACTCTAGGTAACTCTAGCTAACTCTAGCTAACTCTAGCTAACTTTAGCTAACTCTAGCTAACTTTAGCTAACTCTAAGTAACTCTAGCTAACTCTAGTTAACTCTAGCTAACTCTAGCTAACTCTATGTAACTCTAGCTAACTCTAGCTAACTATATCTAACTTTAGCTAACTCTATCTAACTCTAGGTAACTCTAGCTAACTTTAGCTAACTCTAGCTAACTCTAGCTAACTCTAGCTAACTCTAGGTAACTATAGCTAACTCTAGCTAACTCTAGGTAACTCTAGCTAACTCTAGCTAACTCTAGCTAACTTTAGCTAACTCTAGCTAACTTTAGCTAACTCTAAGTAACTCTAGCTAACTCTAGCTAACTCTAGCTAACTTTAGCTAATTCTAGCTAACTCTAGCTAACTCTAGGTAACTCTAGCTAACTCTAGCTAACTTTAGCTAACTCTAGGTAACTCTAGCTAACTCTAGCTAACTCTAGCTAACTCTAGCTAACTCTAGGTAACTTTAGCTAACTCTAGCTAACTCTAGGTAACTCTAGCTAACTTTAGCTAACTCTAGCTAACTCTAGGTAACTCTAGCTAACTTTAGCTAACTCTAGCTAACTTTAGCTAACTCTAGCTAACTTTAGCTAACTCTATCTAACTCTAGCTAACTTTAGCTAACTCTAGCTAACTTTAGCTAACTCTAAGTAACTCTAGCTAACTCTAGCTAACTCTAGGTAACTCTAGCCTACTCTAGCTAACTTTAGCTAACTCTAACTAACTCTAGCTAACTCTAGCTAACTCTAGGTAACTCTAGCTAACTTTAGCTAACTCTAGCTAACTCTAGGTAACTCTAGCTAACTTTAGCTTACTCTAGCTAACTCTAGCTAACTTTAGCTAACTCTAGCTAATGCTAGGTAACTCTAGCTAACTCTAGCTAACTCTAGCTAACGTTAGCTAACTCTAGCTAACTCTAGCTAACTCTAGCTAACTCTAGGTAACTCTAGCTAACTTTAGCTAACTCTAGCTAACTCTAGGTAACTCTAGCTAATTTTAGCTAACTCTAGCTAACGTTAGCTAACTCTAGCTAACTCTAGCTAACTCTAGCTAACTCTAGCTAACTCTAGCTAACTTTAGCTAACTATAGCTAACTCTAGCTAACTCTAGCTAACTCTAGGTAACTCTAGCTAACTCTAGCTAACTCTATGTAACTCTAGCTAACTCTAGCTAACTCTATCTAACTTTAGCTAACTCTATCTAACTCTAGGTAACTCTAGCTAACTTTAGCTAACTCTAGCTAACTCTAGCTAACTCTAGCTAACTCTAGGTAACTCTAGCTAACTCTAGCTAACTCTAGGTAACTCTAGCTAACTCTAGCTAACTCTAGCTAACTTTAGCTAACTCTAGCTAACTTTAGCTAACTCTAAGTAACTCTAGCTAACTCTAGCTAACTCTAGCTAACTCTAGCTAACTTTAGCTAACTCTAGGTAACTCTAGCTAACTCTAGCTAACTCTAGCTAACTCTAGCTAACTCTAGGTAACTTTAGCTAACTCTAGCTAACTCTAGGTAACTCTAGCTAACTTTAGCTAACTCTAGCTAACTCTAGCTAACTCTAGCTAACTTTAGCTAACTCTAGCTAACTCTAGGTAACTTTAGCTAACTCTAGCTAACTCTAGGTAACTCTAGCTAACTTTAGCTAACTCTAGCAAACTCTAGGTAACTCTAGCTAACTTTAGCTAACTCTAGCTAACTCTAGCTAACTTTAGCTAACTCTAGGTAACTCTAGCTAACTCTAGCTAACTCTAGGTAACTCTAGCTAACTCTAGGTAACTCTAGCTGACTTTAGCTAACTCTAGCTAACTCTAGGTAACTCTAGCTAACTCTAGCTAACTCTAGCTAACTTTAGCTAACTCTAGCTAACTCTAGCTAACTCTAGGTAACTCTAGCTAACTTTAGCTAACTCTAGCTAACTCTATGTAACTCTAGCTAACTCTAGATAACTCTAGCTAACTTTAGCTAACTCTATCTAACTCTAGGTAACTCTAGCTAACTTTAGCTAACTCTAGCTAACTCTAGCTAACTCTAGCTAACTTTAGCTAACTCTAGCTAACTCTAGGTAACTCTAGCTAAATTTAGCTAACTTTAGCTAACTCTAGCTAACTCTAGCTAACTCTAGCTAACTCTAGGTAACTCTAGCTAACTATAGCTAACTCTAGCTAACTTTAGCTAACTCTAGCTAACTCTAGGTAACTCTAGCTAACTTTAGCTAACTCTAGCTAACTCTAGGTAACTCTAGCTAAATTTAGCTAACTTTAGCTAACTCTAGCTAACTCTAGCTAACTCTAGCTAACTCTAGGTAACTCTAGGTAACTTTAGCTAACTCTAGCTAACTCTAGGTAACTCTAGCTAACTTTAGCTAACTCTAGCTAACTCTAGCTAACTCTAGCTAACTTTAGCTAACTCTAGCTAACTCTAGGTAACTCTATCTAACTTTAGCTAACTCTAGGTAACTCTAGCTAACTTTAGCTAACTCTAGCTAACTCTAGGTAACTCTAGCTAAATTTAGCTAACTCTAGCTAACTCTAGCTAACTCTAGCTAACTCTAGGTAACTCTAGCTAACTCTAGCTAACTCTAGCTAACTCTAGGTAACTTTAGCTAACTCTAGCTAACTCTAGGTAACTCTAGCTAACTTTAGCTAACTCTAGCTAACTCTAGGTAACTCTAGCTAACTCTAGCTAACTCTAGGTAACTCTAGCTAACTCTACTTAACTCTAGCTAACTTTAGCTAACTCTAGCTAACTCTAGGTAACTCTAGCTAACTTTAGCTAACTCTAGCTAACTATAGGTAACTCTAGCTAACGTTAGCTAACTCTAGCTAACTCTAGCTAACTCTAGCTAACTTTAGCTAACTCTAGCTAACTCTAGGTAACTCTAGCTAACTCTAGCTAACTCTAGCTAACTTTATCTAACTCTAGCTAACTCTAGCTAACTCTAGCTAACTTTAGCTAACTCTAGCTAACTCTAGCTAACTCTAGCTAACTCTAGGTAACTCTAGCTAACTTTAGCTAACTCTAGCTAACTCTAGGTAACTCTAGCTAACTCTAGATAACTCTAGCTAACTTTAGCTAACTCTATCTAACTCTATGTAACTCTAGCTAACTTTAGCTAACTCTAGCTAACTCTAGCTAACTCTAGCTAACTTTAGCTAACTCTAGCTAACTCTAGGTAACTCTAGCTAAATTTAGCTAACTTTAGCTAACTCTAGCTAACTCTAGCTAACTCTAGCTAACTCTAGGTAACTCTAGCTAACTATAGCTAACTCTAGCTAACTTTAGCTAACTCTAGCTAACTCTAGGTAACTCTAGCTAACTTTAGCTAACTCTAGCTAACTCTAGGTAACTCTAGCTAAATTTAGCTAACTTTAGCTAACTCTAGCTAACTCTAGCTAACTCTAGCTAACTCTAGCTAACTCTAGGTAACTCTAGGTAACTCTAGGTAACTCTAGGTAACTCTAGCTAATTCTAGCTAACTCTATGTAACTCTAGCTAACTCTAGCTAACTCTAGCTAACTTTAGCTAACTCTAGCTAACTCTAGGTAACTTTAGCTAACTCTAGCTAACTCTAGGTAACTCTAGCTAACTTTAGCTAACTCTAGCAAACTCTAGGTAACTCTAGCTAACTTTAGCTAACTCTAGCTAACTCTAGCTAACTTTAGCTAACTCTAGGTAACTCTAGCTAACTCTAGCTAACTCTAGGTAACTCTAGCTAACTCTAGGTAACTCTAGCTGACTTTAGCTAACTCTAGCTAACTCTAGGTAACTCTAGGTAACTCTAGGTAACTCTAGCTAACTCTAGCTAACTCTAGCTAACTTTAGCTAACTCTAGCTAACTCTAGCTAACTCTAGGTAACTCTAGCTAACTTTAGCTAACTCTAGCTAACTCTATGTAACTCTAGCTAACTCTAGATAACTCTAGCTAACTTTAGCTAACTCTATCTAACTCTAGGTAACTCTAGCTAACTTTAGCTAACTCTAGCTAACTCTAGCTAACTCTAGCTAACTTTAGCTAACTCTAGCTAACTCTAGGTAACTCTAGCTAAATTTAGCTAACTTTAGCTAACTCTAGCTAACTCTAGCTAACTCTAGCTAACTCTAGGTAACTCTAGCTAACTATAGCTAACTCTAGCTAACTTTAGCTAAATCTAGCTAACTCTAGGTAACTCTAGCTAACTTTAGCTAACTCTAGCTAACTCTAGGTAACTCTAGCTAAATTTAGCTAACTTTAGCTAACTCTAGCTAACTCTAGCTAACTCTAGCTAACTCTAGGTAACTCTAGGTAACTTTAGCTAACTCTAGCTAACTCTAGGTAACTCTAGCTAACTTTAGCTAACTCTAGCTAACTCTAGCTAACTCTAGCTAACTTTAGCTAACTCTAGCTAACTCTAGGTAACTCTATCTAACTTTAGCTAACTCTAGGTAACTCTAGCTAACTTTAGCTAACTCTAGCTAACTCTAGGTAACTCTAGCTAAATTTAGCTAACTCTAGCTAACTCTAGCTAACTCTAGCTAACTCTAGCTAACTCTAGCTAACTCTAGCTAACTCTAGGTAACTATAGGTAACTCTAGGTAACTCTAGGTAACTCTAGGTAACTCTAGCTAATTCTAGCTAACTCTATGTAACTCTAGCTAACTCTAGCTAACTCTAGCTAACTTTAGCTAACTCTAGCTAACTCTAGGTAACTTTAGCTAACTCTAGCTAACTCTAGGTAACTCTAGCTAACTTTAGCTAACTCTAGCTAACTCTAGGTAACTCTAGCTAACTTTAGCTAACTCTAGCTAACTCTAGCTAACTTTAGCTAACTCTAGGTAACTCTAGCTAACTCTAGCTAACTCTAGGTAACTCTAGCTAACTCTAGCTAACTCTATGTAACTCTAGCTAACTCTAGCTAACTCTATCTAACTTTAGCTAACTCTATCTAACTCTAGGTAACTCTAGCTAACTTTAGCTAACTCTAGCTAACTCTAGCTAACTCTAGCTAACTCTAGGTAACTCTAGCTAACTCTAGCTAACTCTAGGTAACTCTAGCTAACTCTAGCTAACTCTAGCTAACTCTAGGTAACTCTAGCTAACTTTAGCTAACTCTAGCTAACTCTAGGTAACTCTAGCTAATTTTAGCTAACTCTAGCTAACTTTAGCTAACTCTAGCTAACTCTAGCTAACTCTAGCTAACTCTAGCTAACTCTAGCTAACTTTAGCTAACTCTAGGTAACTCTAGCTAACTCTAGCTAACTCTAGCTAACTCTAGGTAACTCTAGGTAACTCTAGCTAACTTTAGCTAACTCTAGCTAACTCTAGGTAACTCTAGCTAACTCTAGCTAACTCTAGCTAACTTTAGCTAACTCTAGCTAACTCTAGCTAACTCTAGCTAACTCTAGTTAACTCTAGCTAACTCTAGCTAACTTTAGCTAACTCTAGCTAACTCTAGCTAACTCTAGCTAACTCTAGGTAACTCTAGCTAACTTTAGCTAACTCTAGCTAACTCTAGCTAACTCTAGCTAACTATAGCTAACTCTAGCTAACTTTAGCTAACTCTAGCTAACTCTAGGTAACTCTAGCTAACTTTAGCTAACTCTAGCTAACTCTAGTTAACTCTAGCTAACTCTAGCTAACTCTATGTAACTCTAGCTAACTCTAGCTAACTATATCTAACTTTAGCTAACTCTATCTAACTCTAGGTAACTCTAGCTAACTTTAGCTAACTCTAGCTAACTCTAGCTAACTCTAGCTAACTCTAGGTAACTATAGCTAACTCTAGCTAACTCTAGGTAACTCTAGCTAACTCTAGCTAACTCTAGCTAACTTTAGCTAACTCTAGCTAACTTTAGCTAACTCTAGGTAACTCTAGCTAACTCTAGCTAACTCTAGCTAACTTTAGCTAATTCTAGCTAACTCTAGCTAACTCTAGGTAACTCTAGCTAACTCTAGCTAACTTTAGCTAACTCTAGGTAACTCTAGCTAACTCTAGCTAACTCTAGCTAACTCTAGCTAACTCTAGGTAACTTTAGCTAACTCTAGCTAACTCTAGGTAACTCTAGCTAACTTTAGCTAACTCTAGCTAACTCTAGGTAACTCTAGCTAACTTTAGCTAACTCTAGCTAACTTTAGCTAACTCTAGCTAACTTTAGCTAACTCTATCTAACTCTAGCTAACTTTAGCTAACTCTAGCTAACTTTAGCTAACTCTAAGTAACTCTAGCTAACTCTAGCTAACTCTAGGTAACTCTAGCCTACTCTAGCTAACTTTAGCTAACTCTAACTAACTCTAGCTAACTCTAGCTAACTCTAGGTAACTCTAGCTAACTTTAGCTAACTCTAGCTAACTCTAGGTAACTCTAGCTAACTTTAGCTTACTCTAGCTAACTCTAGCTAACTTTAGCTAACTCTAGCTAATGCTAGGTAACTCTAGCGAACTCTAGCTAACTCTAGCTAACGTTAGCTAACTCTAGCTAACTCTAGCTAACTCTAGCTAACTCTAGGTAACTCTAGCTAACTTTAGCTAACTCTAGCTAACTCTAGGTAACTCTAGCTAATTTTAGCTAACTCTAGCTAACTTTAGCTAACTCTAGCTAACTCTAGCTAACTCTAGCTAACTCTAGCTAACTCTAGCTAACTTTAGCTAACTATAGCTAACTCTAGCTAACTTTAGCTAACTCTAGCTAACTCTATGTAACTCTAGCTAACTTTAGCTAACTCTAGCTAACTCTAGGTAACTCTAGCTAACTCTAGCTAACTCTATGTAACTCTAGCTAACTCTAGCTAACTCTATCTAACTTTAGCTAACTCTATCTAACTCTAGGTAACTCTAGCTAACTTTAGCTAACTCTAGCTAACTCTAGCTAACTCTAGCTAACTCTAGGTAACTCTAGCTAACTCTAGCTAACTCTAGGTAACTCTAGCTAACTCTAGCTAACTCTAGCTAACTTTAGCTAACTCTAGCTAACTTTAGCTAACTCTAAGTAACTCTAGCTAACTCTAGCTAACTCTAGCTAACTTTAGCTAATTCTAGCTAACTCTAGCTAACTCTAGGTAACTCTAGCTAACTCTAGCTAACTTTAGCTAACTCTAGGTAACTCTAGCTAACTCTAGCTAACTCTAGCTAACTCTAGCTAACTCTAGGTAACTTTAGCTAACTCTAGCTAACTCTAGGTAACTCTAGCTAACTTTAGCTAACTCTAGCTAACTCTACTTAACTCTAGCTAACTTTAGCTAACTCTAGCTAACTCTAGGTAACTCTAGCTAACTTTAGCTAACTCTAGCTAACTATAGGTAACTCTAGCTAACGTTAGCTAACTCTAGCTAACTCTAGCTAACTCTAACTAACTTTAGCTAACTCTAGCTAACTCTAGGTAACTCTAGCTAACTCTAGCTAACTCTAGCTAACTTTAGCTAACTCTAGCTAACTCTAGCTAACTCTAGCTAACTTTAGCTAACTCTAGCTAACTCTAGCTAACTCTAGCTAACTCTAGGTAACTCTAGCTAACTTTAGCTAACTCTAGCTAACTCTAGGTAACTCTAGCTAACTCTAGATAACTCTAGCTAACTTTAGCTAACTCTATCTAACTCTAGGTAACTCTAGCTAACTTTAGCTAACTCTAGCTAACTCTAGCTAACTCTAGCTAACTTTAGCTAACTCTAGCTAACTCTAGGTAACTCTAGCTAAATTTAGCTAATTTTAGCTAACTCTAGCTAACTCTAGCTAACTCTAGATAACTCTAGGTAACTCTAGCTAACTATAGCTAACTCTAGCTAACTTTAGCTAACTCTAGCTAACTCTAGGTAACTCTAGCTAACTTTAGCTAACTCTAGCTAACTCTAGGTAACTCTAGCTAAATTTAGCTAACTTTAGCTAACTCTAGCTAACTCTAGCTAACTCTAGCTAACTCTAGCTAACTCTAGGTAACTCTAGGTAACTCTAGGTAACTCTAGGTAACTCTAGCTAATTCTAGCTAACTCTATGTAACTCTAGCTAACTCTAGCTAACTCTAGCTAACTTTAGCTAACTCTAGCTAACTCTAGGTAACTTTAGCTAACTCTAGCTAACTTTAGCTAACTCTAGCTAACTCTAGGTAACTCTAGCTAAATTTAGCTAACTTTAGCTAACTCTAGCTAACTCTAGCTAACTCTAGCTAACTCTAGGTAACTCTAGCTAACTATAGCTAACTCTAGCTAACTTTAGCTAACTCTAGCTAACTCTAGGTAACTCTAGCTAACTTTAGCTAACTCTAGCTAACTCTAGGTAACTCTAGCTAAATTTAGCTAACTCTATCTAACTCTAGCTAACTCTAGCTAACTTTAGCTAACTCTAGCTAACTCTAGGTAACTCTAGCTAAATTTAGCTAACTTTAGCTAACTCTAGCTAACTCTAGCTAACTCTAGCTAACTCTAGGTAACTCTAGCTAACTATAGCTAACTCTAGCTAACTTTAGCTAACTCTAGCTAACTCTAGGTAACTCTAGCTAACTTTAGCTAACTCTAGCTAACTCTAGCTAACTCTAGCTAACTCTAGCTAACTCTAGCTAACTTTAGCTAACTCTAGGTAACTCTAGCTAACTCTAGCTAACTCCTGGTAACTCTAGCTAACTCTAGGTAACTCTAGCTGACTTTAGCTAACTCTAGCTAACTCTAGGTAACTCTAGGTAACTCTAGGTAACTCTAGCTAACTCTAGCTAACTCTAGCTAACTTTAGCTAACTCTATCTAACTCTAGCTAACTCTAGCTAACTTTAGCTAACTCTAGCTAACTCTAGCTAACTCTAGCTAACTCTAGGTAACTCTAGCTAACTTTAGCTAACTCTAGCTAACTCTAGGTAACTCTAGCTAACTCTAGATAACTCTAGCTAACTTTAGCTAACTCTATCTAATTCTAGGTAACTCTAGCTAACTTTAGCTAACTCTAGCTAACTCTAGCTAACTCTAGCTAACTTTAGCTAACTCTAGCTAACTCTAGGTAACTCTAGCTAAATTTAGCTAACTTTAGCTAACTCTAGCTAACTCTAGCTAACTCTAGCTAACTCTAGGTAACTCTAGCTAACTATAGCTAACTCTAGCTAACTTTAGCTAACTCTAGCTAACTCTAGGTAACTCTAGCTAACTTTAGCTAACTCTAGCTAACTCTAGGTAACTCTAGCTAAATTTAGCTAACTTTAGCTAACTCTAGCTAACTCTAGCTAACTCTAGCTAACTCTAGGTAACTCTAGGTAACTTTAGCTAACTCTAGCTAACTCTAGGTAACTCTAGCTAACTCTAGCTAACTTTAGCTAACTCTAGCTAACTCTAGGTAACTTTAGCTAACTCTAGCTAACTCTAGGTAACTCTAGCTAACTTTAGCTAACTCTAGCTAACTCTAGGTAACTCTAGCTAACTTTAGCTAACTCTAGCTAACTCTAGCTAACTTTAGCTAACTCTAGGTAACTCTAGCTAACTCTAGCTAACTCTAGGTAACTCTAGCTAACTCTAGCTAACTCTATGTAACTCTAGCTAACTCTAGCTAACTCTATCTAACTTTAGCTAACTCTATCTAACTCTAGGTAACTCTAGCTAACTTTAGCTAACTCTAGCTAACTCTAGCTAACTCTAGCTAACTCTAGGTAACTCTAGCTAACTCTAGCTAACTCTAGGTAACTCTAGCTAACTCTAGCTAACTCTAGCTAACTTTTGCTAACTCTAGCTAACTTTAGCTAACTCTAAGTAACTCTAGCTAACTCTAGCTAACTCTAGCTAACTTTAGCTAACTCTAAGTAACTCTAGCTAACTCTAGCTAACTCTAGCTAACTATAGCTAACTCTAGGTAACTCTAGCTAACTCTAGCTAACTCTAGGTAACTCTAGCTAACTCTAGCTAACTCTAGCTAACTTTAGCTAACTCTAGCTAACTTTAGCTAACTCTATCTAACTCTAGCTAACTTTAGCTAACTCTAGCTAACTTTAGCTAACTCTAAGTAACTCTAGCTAACTCTAGCTAACTCTAGGTAACTCTAGCCTACTCTAGCTAACTCTAGCTAACTTTAGCTAACTCTAGCTAACTTTATCTAACTCTAGCTAACTCTAGGTAACTCTAGTTAACTTTAGCTAACTCTAGCTAACTCTAGGTAACTCTAGCTAACTTTAGCTAACTCTAGCTAACTCTAGCTAACTCTAGCTAACTTTAGCTAACTCTAGCTAACTCTAGGTAACTTTAGCTAACTCTAGCTAACTCTAGGTAACTCTAGCTAACTTTAGCTAACTCTAGCTAACTCTAGGTAACTCTAGCTAACTTTAGCTAACTCTAGCTAACTCTAGCTAACTTTAGCTAACTCTAGGTAACTCTAGCTAACTCTAGCTAACTCTAGGTAACTCTAGCTAACTCTAGCTAACTCTATGTAACTCTAGCTAACTCTAGCTAACTCTATCTAACTTTAGCTAACTCTATCTAACTCTAGGTAACTCTAGCTAACTTTAGCTAACTCTAGCTAACTCTAGCTAACTCTAGCTAACTCTAGGTAACTCTAGCTAACTCTAGCTAACTCTAGGTAACTCTAGCTAACTCTAGCTAACTCTAGCTAACTTTAGCTAACTCTAGCTAACTTTAGCTAACTCTAAGTAACTCTAGCTAACTCTAGCTAACTCTAGCTAACTTTAGCTAACTCTAAGTAACTCTAGCTAACTCTAGCTAACTCTAGCTAACTATAGCTAACTCTAGGTAACTCTAGCTAACTCTAGCTAACTCTAGGTAACTCTAGCTAACTCTAGCTAACTCTAGCTAACTTTAGCTAACTCTAGCTAACTTTAGCTAACTCTATCTAACTCTAGCTAACTTTAGCTAACTCTAGCTAACTTTAGCTAACTCTAAGTAACTCTAGCTAACTCTAGCTAACTCTAGGTAACTCTAGCCTACTCTAGCTAACTCTAGCTAACTTTAGCTAACTCTAGCTAACTTTATCTAACTCTAGCTAACTCTAGGTAACTATAGTTAACTTTAGCTAACTCTAGCTAACTCTAGGTAACTCTAGCTAACTTTAGGTAACTCTAGCTAACTCTAGCTAACTCTAGCTAACTTTAGCTAACTCTAGCTAACTCTAGCTAACTTTAGCTAACTCTAGCTAACTCTAGCTAACTCTAGCTAACTCTAGCTAACTTTAGCTAACTCTAGCTAACTCTAGGTAACTCTAGCTAACTTTAGCTAACTCTAGCTAACTCTAGGTAACTCTAGCTAACTTTAGCTAACTCTAGCTAACTCTAGCTAACTTTAGCTAAGTCTAGGTAACTCTAGCTAACTCTAGCTAACTCTAGGTAACTCTAGCTATCTCTAGATAACTCTAGCTAACTCTAGCTAACTCTAGATAACTTTAGGTAACTCTAGGTAACTTTAGCTAACTCTAGCTAACTCTAGGTAACTCTAGCTAACTTTAGCTAACTCTAGCTAACTCTAGGTAACTCTAGCTAACTTTAGCTAACTCTAGCTAACTCTAGGTAACTCTAGCTAACTTTAGCTAACTCTAGGTAACTCTAGTTAACTTTAGCTAACTCTAGCTAACTCTAGGTAACTCTAGCTAACTTTAGCTAACTCTAGCTAACTCGAGGTAACTCTAGCTAACTCTAGCTAACTCTAGCTAACTCTAGCTAACTTTAGCTAACTCTAACTAACTCTAGCTAACTCTAGCTAACTCTAGGTAACTCTAGCTAACTTTAGCTAACTCTAGCTAACTCTAGGTAACTCTAGCTAACTTTAGCTTACTCTAGCTAACTCTAGCTAACTTTAGCTAACTCTAGCTAACGCTAGGTAACTCTAGCTAACTCTAGCTAACTCTAGCTAACGTTAGCTAACTCTAGCTAACTCTAACTAACTCTAGCTAACTCTAGGTAACTCTAGCTAACTTTAGCTAACTCTAGCTAACTCTAGGTAACTCTAGCTAATTTTAGCTAACTCTAGCTAACTTTAGCTAACTCTAGCTAACTCTAGCTAACTCTAGCTAACTCTAGCTAACTCTAGCTAACTTTAGTTAACTCTAGGTAACTCTAGCTAACTCTAGCTAACTCTAGCTAACTCTAGGTAACTCTAGGTAACTCTAGCTAACTTTAGCTAACTCTAGCTAACTCTAGGTAACTCTAGCTAACTCTAGCTAACTCTAGCTAACTTTAGCTAACTCTAGCTAACTCTAGCTAACTCTAGCTAACTCTAGCTAACTCTAGCTAACTCTAGATAACTTTAGCTAACTCTAGCTAACTCTAGCTAACTCTAGCTAACTCTAGGTAACTCTAGCTAACTCTATGTAACTCTAGCTAACTCTAGCTAACTCTAGCTAACTCTAGCTAACTATAGCTAACTCTAGCTAACTCTAGCTAACTCTAGCTAACTCTATGTAACTCTAGCTAACTCTAGCTAACTTATCTAACTTTAGCTAACTCTATCTAACTCTAGCTAACTCTAGCTAACTCTAGCTAACTCTAGGTAACTCTAGCTAACTCTAGCTAACTCTAGGTAACTCTAGCTAACTCTAGCTAACTCTAGCTAACTTTAGCTAACTCTAGCTAACTTTAGCTAACTCTAAGTAACTCTAGCTAACTCTAGCTAACTCTAGCTAACTTTAGCTAATTCTAGCTAACTCTAGCTAACTCTAGGTAACTCTAGCTAACTCTAGCTAACTTTAGCTAACTCTAGGTAACTCTAGCTAACTCTAGCTAACTCTAGCTAACTCTAGCTAACTCTAGGTAACTTTAGCTAACTCTAGCTAAATCTAGGTAACTCTAGCTAACTTTAGCTAACTCTAGCTAACTCTAGGTAACTCTAGCTAACTTTAGCTAACTCTAGCTAACTCTAGGTAACTCTAGCTAACTTTAGCTAACTCTAGCTAACTATAGGTAACTCTAGCTAACGTTAGCTAACTCTAGCTAACTCTAGCTAACTCTAGCTAACTTTAGCTAACTCTAGCTAACTCTAGGTAACTCTAGCTAACTCTAGCTAACTCTAGCTAACTTTAGCTAACTCTAGCTAACTCTAGCTAACTCTAGCTAACTTTATCTAACTCTAGCTAACTCTAGCTAACTCTAGCTAACTCTAGGTAACTCTAGCTAACTTTAGCTAACTCTAGCTAACTCTAGGTAACTCTAGCTAACTCTAGATAACTCTAGCTAACTTTAGCTAACTCTATCTAACTCTAGGTAACTCTAGCTAACTTTAGCTAACTCTAGCTAACTCTAGCTAACTCTAGCTAACTTTAGCTAACTCTAGCTAACTCTAGGTAACTCTAGCTAACTCTAGCTAACTTTAGCTAACTCTAGCTAACTCTAGCTAACTCTAGCTAACTCTAGGTAACTCTAGCTAACTTTAGCTAACTCTAGCTAACTCTAGGTAACTCTAGCTAACTATAGCTAACACTAGCTAACTTTAGCTAACTCTAGCTAACTCTAGGTAACTCTAGCTAACTTTAGCTAACTCTAGCTAACTCTAGGTAACTCTAGCTAAATTTAGCTAACTTTAGCTAACTCTAGCTAACTCTAGCTAACTCTAGCTAACTCTAGCTAACTCTAGGTAACTCTAGGTAACTCTAGGTAACTCTAGGTAACTCTAGCTAATTCTAGCTAACTCTATGTAACTCTAGCTAACTCTAGCTAATTCTAGCTAACTCTATGTAACTCTAGCTAACTCTAGCTAACTCTAGCTAACTTTAGCTAACTCTAGCTAAATTTAGCTAACTCTAGTTAACTCTAGCTAACTCTAGCTAACTCTAGCTAACTCTAGCTAACTCTAGCTAACTCTAGCTAACTCTAGCTAACTCTAGGTAACTCTAGGTAACTCTAGGTAACTCTAGGTAACTCTAGCTAATTCTAGCTAACTCTATGTAACTCTAGCTAACTCTAGTTAACTATAGCTAACTTTAGCTAACTCTAGCTAACTCTAGGTAACTTTAGCTAACTCTAGCTAACTCTAGGTAACTCTAGCTAACTTTAGCTAACTCTAGCTAAATCTAGGTAACTCTAGCTAACTTTAGCTAACTCTAGCTAACTCTAGCTAACTTTAGCTAACTCTAGGTAACTCTAGCTAACTCTAGCTAACTATAGGTAACTCTAGCTAACTCTAGGTAACTCTAGCTGACTTTAGCTAACTCTAGCTAACTCTAGGTAACTCTAGGTAACTCTAGGTAACTCTAGCTAACTCTAGCTAACTCTAGCTAACTCTAGGTAACTCTAGGTAACTTTAGCTAACTCTAGCTAACTCTAGGTAACTCTAGCTAACTTTAGCTAACTCTAGCTAACTCTAGGTAACTCTAGCTAACTTTAGCTAACTCTAGCTAACTCTAGGTAACTCTATCTAACTTTAGCTAACTCTAGGTAACTCTAGCTAACTTTAGCTAACTCTAGCTAACTCTATGTAACTCTAGCTAACTTTAGCTAACTCTAGCTAACTATAGGTAACTCTAGCTAACTCTAGCTAACTCTAGCTAACTCTAGCTAATTTTAGCTAACTCTAGCTAACTCTAGCTAACTCTAGCTAACTCTAGGTAACTCTAGCTAACTTTAGCTAATTTTAGCTAACTCTAGGTAACTCTAGCTAACTTTAGCTTACTCTAGCTAACTCTAGCTAACTCTAGCTAACTCTAGCTTACTCTAGCTAACTTTAGCTAACTCTAGCTAACTATAGATAACTCTAGCTAACTATAGGTAACTCTAGCTAACTCTAGCTAACTCTAGCTAACTCTAGGTAACTTTAGCTAACTCTAGCTAACTCTAGGTAACTCTAGCTAACTTTAGCTAACTCTAGCTAACTCTAGGTAACTCTAGCTAACTTTAGCTAACTCTAGCTAACTCTAGCTAACTTTAGCTAACTCTAGCTAACTCTAGCTAACTCTAGCTAACTTTAGTGTATTACATTAGGTATTCATCAAAGGATGCATACTATATTATTATTTATATTATAATATTGTCGATTATATCAAACAAAATATTCCTCAAAGTTAATAGGTATAATAGGCAAAATTGTGTAAGAATTAGAGGTTCAAATATAGGTTAATTTTGTTAATTGACTCGAAATGAAAAAAAAATAGTATTTAGAATTATGTAAAAAATAAATAATAAAAATAATATAAAAAAGAACCATTTATTATATTTATAACAATATATTAATATTATATTAATTAGTTGCGAAAATAGAATATTTACTATACCAATACAATACACATTTATGGTAATCTCAGATATTTTCATATTATTCAAAATTAGTTTAATTTCGAAGTCAAACAAATACATAAGTTAAGGTATACTTTAGATATATCTTACGAATATATATATAGCTGTTTACTATATGTTTATATAACCTAGAGAATTCATGTAAATAATATTAGTCCATTTAAATATTATTAGTCTGATTTTATATTAATAATGATAATAATATAATGTTATTAATTTTTTTATATTTTAATATAAAATGCAAGTTTTATAAAATATATTAAATATTATAAATTTATTAAATCTTTTAAATAATATATTCATCAATTTTACTTTAATAAAATAACAACCTGTAACCTATAAAACATACCTATGAACTATTAATTAATTAATTTATATTAATTTAGATTACTAGTATTACTATTATTTATGGAAACCGATTTCTTCATTATCACAATTTGCAGTTCGAAAAATGTAAGATTAATGAAATATTCAATAAAATATATTATTTAATATTATATCAACAATATTTAAGATAATTCCTTATTTATATATATATATATATATATATATATATATATATATATATATAATATATTATATATATATATAATTTATATTACAATTGTATATTTAATGTGTATCTTTTTTTATATTTATATTACAAATTATTATATAGAATAATAATAATCTAATATTATAAATTTTTTAAATTCACATCAAACACAATTATTATAAAATATAATTAAATATGTTATTTATTATAAAATACCAACTACAATTTAAATAGTCATTTCATGTATTTAAATTTATTTGTATTATAATCTGATATAACTATGAAATTAAAAATGTTACATATATTATTATTTAGTGATTCTAAAATTATGAATCTTTATACAATCTAAAAATGTAAATAAGAATATTTTCAATAATAAATAATGTACTAATATCAAAACAAAATAATTAATATCTTTTTGTTTTAATTCTTTTATATTAGATTATTTGTAATACATTATAATACATACATTTTAAATTTTTCGGTTTTACGGACTGCAAACTGTGCTTATAAAATTAAACGGCCGTCCGTATATATATATATATATATATATATATTTTAAGTTAATGTTTTAGATTAAATAAATGAGTTTTCAGTAGTTCTTGAAGTTTGGTGTCGATGGTGTAGTACGGATAGATGTAGGGAGAATGTTCCGGGAATATAAGACAGATATAGCCCAGGTGCGTGTGTTATTTGAATGTAGATAATTGAAGTAGAAACGTATTGGTGGAGCGTATACTGGTTGGTAAGTTTAGTTTTAGTTATAGTTAGTCATTGAATCATGTTGAATTTATTTATGTGCCAATAGTAGAGTTTTATAGAGGATTATGTGTCGAACAGGTAGCTAATGGAATTTAACTATAGTTATGGAGATGTATGAGTGTGAGAGTATTTTGTATGTTGAATAAACACTTAGCTATATAATTTTGAATAATGTTAGTAATAGTATAAATATAGTATATTATAATAGTATAAATATAGTATATAGTAATAGTATAAATATATAGGCTTAATCCTACTATTCTTTTCAAATTTTATTCTAAATTAAAGTTTAATTTATTACGTTATTGTATTTCAAATTATTCTTACTTTATCAATAGTTTAATTTGTACATTCATATTAAGTTAATGTTGAGTTTATTTTTGACTAAATTTTATCTTAATATATGATTTTATTAACTACTCAAATATATATATATATAATGATTATATAATTATAATCTCTTAAGTGATAATATATATAGTATCTATATTATTTACTATAGTACACAATAAAATATATAAATCATAATCATAAAAATAGATTGATGGAAGACAAACATTAATTGAAAACATAGCAGATAATGGAGGACTACACATAAGTTTCAAGGTCAGTTAAAACTTAAACTCTTCATTTTAATAAATTTGTATTTTAAAATATAATCATCATATACTATTAGCTTTTCGAAATTAAATAAAAATAAGTAACAATTTATGTATTATAAATAATATCTATTTTTATATTATTTGTATCGCAGTTAACAAAATAATTAATCTCATATATTTACTATATATTATATAGGTACACATAAGATTATAATACTACATTTTATTTCATATAATTATATATATGATGATTAAATATGGTTTATTAGGCACCGTTACAAAGTGATAACACTCCGAGTAAGTTCACGTAAGATAAATAATAAAAAATAAAAACAACAACCACAAAAAACGAAAAAACTATCGGAATAAAGTGGAAGTAATAATAACGAAATATGTAAAATAATAATAATAATACAATGAAATTAGATAGAGGATAGTTATGACTTGAAATTAGTATTGAAGGAGGTGGGAGATTGAATGGATGAGAGGAGGTTCATTCCAGATAGATGCGATAATGTATACAAATGAGCGTTTCTAGCTTATTTAAGGGAAGATGGCTGTGGGATAACGATATGTATACTGGAAGTTGAACTTATATCGTGGGTGTATATATATGTATATATATATATATTACATATATTACATATATCATATATTACATATATCATATATTACATATATAATATATTACATATATCATATATTACATATATCATATATTACATATATCATATATTACATTTATCATATATGGCATATTCAGGCATTATAATTTATAATAATATAATTTATCCAAAACTTTATTCACAAAGTACGCTAAATCATAGCTCTAATTAATCATATTATCATAAATATTTCAAAATGTATTTTAAATGTAGATGATTATACACAATTTCGTAATAGTAAATATAATTAATTTAACTAAATATTATAATGTATAAAATAAAAAATAGTGGTTACATTGATATATATATATATCATATATATACAAGTATTACAATTTATAATTCCTAATGATAAAATAAGAATACCTTAAATGCATTAATACCTAGTTGCATTAATATGGATCTAAAAGCTATAAATCTTCTATATCAAACTTGATGATTAATTCTAAACTGATTCTTATTCTAATTATTAAATAAATATCTACATGATTTCATTTATATTTATGTTTTATTAAAATATATAATCCAATTTAATATTATTATACAACATACTAATACAAATATATGATACAATTTATAAAGTTATATATATATATATGTGTGTGAAAAGTTAATTAAATATTAATATTATAGATATACTATAATATAAATATACAAATTCAATTTCTCACATTTAATATTATTACCACATAAATTGTTAGATTACTGAATTAATTATTAATTCATATATTAATTATATTAAAAATTAATTATTTATTGTATAATATTAATTAATATATGAGTAAATAATATATTTTATATTAATTGATTAATAAACCACTACAATTAGTGACTTCCTATTAGTGATTATTACCTATCAACAATATACCTACTAAAGTAATTCCCATGGAATTTACTGCAACAACCTTACATCGTTAATTATTAGTATTATAATCTAATTAGATATAGCTATTACTATAGTAATAGATATTTCTATACCACATTTTCATATTTTTAAAATATATTATGTAATTATTCATTATGTATTTTAATATAATATATTCTAACTCTTACTTTTAATTTCTCGTTTCCATTTATAATTAATATATATATATATATTGATTTGATTGCATTTATTTATAAAATACTTCCGTAATATATACAATTTATACTCGTGGAAGTTTTATTATAATTGTAATAATAAGAATGATTTTTTTGAATTGTAGTTGATTTATTTTAGTTACCTATGCGAGATTATTTTGTAGTTTAAGTATTGTAATTATATCATAATGGTAAGTTAGTAGATCGTATTGCTCGGGGGAAGTGAGTTAGTCAGCTTTAATTATAAAAAATGGAAATTCAATTTCCATATGTGTATGTGGGTGATCAGGAGCGGTTCCAGAATGGAATATGGATACTATAGTATAGCTATAGACTATAGCCTATAGTATAACTATATATATAGTAGGGCTATAACCCCCCCTCCATCAACACACAACTATTTTGAATACTTTATAATATTAAATATATATATAAAAATAAAATTAATTTTATAAGTAAATTTAATATTATATTTATGAGGCCCTCTTGATCAAACCTTGAACCACCACAGGGTAGTTGACATATATAATGAGCTTATAATAGTGATATTTCACTGTATTCATATTTATCGGATTATATGGATTTATAATTGAATGTATTGAATATTTAGATCGTTTAGTATAATTAGATTAGTAGTATAACAACAATCGTGATGATATAAAAGGTAGTCAGGGGAAAGAGTAGCTTATAGATGAAGTGATATTAAATTTAGTTTAAGGTATTATATTATATTATCACAGTTCATCTATAATCATGGTTTATATGGTCAATATGTCGGAAGTATTATACCTGTATCGATGTATGAGATATAATGGTATTAGATGATGTGTTGTTGAAGTTTGGTAGTTGGGAATTATTTTAATACTGGCTATTATAATTTACATGTTTTCGATAATGAATACAGTAAACAAGTATGACATGCTTTGTTAAGTTCATTTGTATGTCTAAATACCATTTATTAGAGTTGTAGGTAGTAGTATGGTAATTTATGAGTTAGACGTATGATTATGAGATAAAGTAGTATACTTAATAGGTAATAGTGGTCGTTTAGTGACGATCTGTGTATCTGAAAGGTACGGCAGTAATTATTGTTTAGATCATAGTAGTTTCTATTGAAGTATTATGGGATATTAAGAAGTAATGAGGTGGTGATATACAGAGTATGATATAATAATATTATGATATTTATTATATCATGAAGTTAAGAAATGTTGGAGGGCGTTACTTTAGGAGCGTTACTTTATGGGCGTTACTTTACGGGCAGTTTTATTTGATGTGGTATGACAGTGATTTTATATAGGAGTAATTAATAAAATGAAATTAGTGTTATTTTGTGTGGTTGATTTTGTAAAGGAATGGGTAGATTGATATGTAGTGGTAGAGAGATAATGTTGGTAATGAAACAAAAATAATGGATAACATATAGGGGAAAGTAACCTAATACGGATAATTTAACAATACATGGTCTTAAATTTGTATGACTCATTATTTATATTCAAAAATTACAATATATTAATATTATATGATTATAGATATTATTGTGATTTTAAAATTTTATTTATTCTTTTAATTCCATAGATAACGAGGGTGTCCGTATTCGGTACCCATGTCCGAATACGGACACCCTGTGTTATAATACGGACACCCTATATACCACTAGATAACTATATATTATTGATGAATCAATCAGAAAAATTACAATTACGTTATTTAAAATTAATTTTATAAAAAATATATTGTAATTTAATTAGTTAATAATTTATTTATTTTTATTATTTTTTAATTAATAATACAATTTAAGTATCTAAATAATAACAATTTTAGAATTAGCTTTATTGGTGGTATTAATATTATAACGCACACGATTTTTATGAAAATCAGAATTGTTAATACGATGCGTGCTGATTGGTTATAGGGTGTCCGTATTAAGACATTTAGAGTGTCCGTATTAGGAACTTATATGACCTCTAGATATATGCTTATAACTTAATGAATATTTGATAAAAAATATAGAAATTAAAAATACAATTTTTAGAATTCAATTTTTTTTAATAATATGGTGTTATATTTTATATCGATACATTTGTATAATCTTGAAAAGGTTTTAAGTTGACATTTTTTTTCATAAATTTAAAAACGTAATAAAAAAATCAGTCTATTGGATATATTAGCAATATTTTGTATAATTCAAAAATAAAAAATACTTTTTTAGACTATTTTTATTATTATAAATATTTTATTCATTAAACATTTTTTTGTAGGATTTATGGTTTCTGAGATACCGAGAGTGTCCGTATTCGGGCACTGTCCGTATTCGGTTACTTTCCCCTATATATATATATATAATACTAATTATAACTATACCGATATCGCAGGCTTATAGAAAATATGTGTCAACAACTCTAAAAGGTGTAGAAGAAAAGGTACTTCCGGCAATAATAATGAGTCCTAATCAACTATTTTTTTACATACCGCACAGGTTATTATTATAACATTTCCTCTTTTGTGAATCATAAATAAATATCATTTTTAATTTAATTATCGATATAGCTAATATAAATGCATTATTCCATATTCATTATTTCCGTAATAAGTTCATTTTATACCTTAAAAACAGACCATGTGTTCTAAGATATATGATAAAGAGATTTGGAATTTATATTTAAAATCTCGACGATGTCCCGAAAGATATAGGTATGTATTCAAACGATATTTAAATTAAAATATACATATATATATATATATATATATATATATATGTGTGTGTGTGTGTGTGTGTGTGTTAAAATACTGGTTGTCTGCAAAATCATATTACATGAAATTATTTTGTTACGCCTGCAGAATGTTACTGTCGTAGGACATACGGGAGGACATACGGGAGTAGCCTAGGCTATAGCCTACATTTTGAATAATATACAAATCAATGACAAACTTGTTTTTAAATTAATTATTTAAATTATTAAATATTATATTAAATTATATTAAAATTCTAATATTCATTATATACATTAATTATTATAGTACATCAATTAAAATATTGAGATTAATAATATACGACAACAAATATTTCAATTCATACCGAATTTTTAAATTAATTAATTTTAAATAACATATTTATAAAGAAATAACAAATTTAATAAACATTTAAAATAAATTTAAAACACATGCATTTTTAAAATAAATAAATATCTGATATATTTGTAATCATTAGTATATAGTTAAGTATATTATTAAAAAGTATGAATAAGGTATCTATATATTTAATATTATACAATTACCATTACTATACTAAATATATTTCATTAATTTGGTACTAAATAATAATAAATATTAATTTAGATATTAAATTAGTTGATACAAAATAATTTTTTTAAATCACATACTCATTACATCTAAATATTACATAACACTAATAACCACATAGTACTTAGAATACACATACAAATGCATTATGATTTAATTACGCATTGTATTTATACAGAGTTTTAGGAATGATGGCGAATTCTTATGATTTTGCACTGGCTTATGAATGTCCAATCGGAAGTAGAATGAACCCCGGACATAAGTGTACAATTTGGTAGACATGTCAACAATCGAGTATCTATTCGTATTAACAGGAACAGTTAAAGTAAAAATCTGATAATATGATAAAATGTAAATCAATAATATATGAATACATTTATTTAGACAATATACTTAAATATATAATTATTATATCGAGTATTTAAAGTAAATATTTAATTAATATACATATACATAATCTATATAATATATTAAGTTATTCATATGGAATATAATTGACGTAATCATATAGATATCATATTATAAGCAAAATAATATATTCAATGAATAAATTATCTATACCTATCAACATATTTAAATATATTATTTATATGATAAAACAAGTACTAGGTACCCTACTACTAGATCTAATTTATTTAGTATTAGTATTTATTTTATATTAATTTACCACTTTATAAATGATAAAGTTAGCATGTTGACGTTACCCCGAGTATAAAGGATCCTGCTAACATACACGGTAAAGTTTCATTACAAATCTAACATTGAATCTGGGGGTGGAACACATTTAAACGATACATAGTATAACAATAAAACAAAATATATTGAAATAATGTATTATAATAATAATTATAATACTACAAAGTATAATAAATAGTAATTGTTGAGTCATCTCTAGAATAATTAGTAAGGGTAGATAACATAATAGATATTCTCATAGTATGGACAAAGATTTTCCGAAGTATAAGTATAAGTTGTGTATTAACTATAGTATAATGTATATATTAACTCGGCCTGTATTAACGTATAGCTTGAATACATTAGTAGGGGAACGTAACCGAATACGGACAGTATCAGAATACGGACACCAGGTATCTCAGAAACCATAAATCCTATAAAACAATGTTTAATGAAAATATTAATAATTATATAAATTGTCTAAAAATTATTTTTTATTTTTTAATTATTCAAATATTGCTGATATATCTAATAAACTGATTTTTTAATTACCATTTTAAATTTATGAAAAAAATGTCAACTTAAAACCTTCTCAGGAATATACAAATGTATCGATATAAAATATAATACTATATTATTAAAAAATAAAGCATTCTAAAAATGATATATATAATTTCTATATTTGTTATCAAATATACATTAAGTTATAAGCATATATATAGCAGTCATATAAGTCCCTAATACGGACACTCTAGATGTCTTAATACCGAAACCCTATAACCAATCAGTGCGCAGCGTATTCTGATTTTTTTTTCGCGAACTATTATTATTTTCCTAAAAATCACGTGCTTTATAATATTAATACCAGCAATAAAACTAAATCTAAAATGTTTATTATTTAGATACATACATTTTATTATTAATTAAAAACATAATACAAATAAATAAATTATTATCTAATTAAATTAGAATAAATTGTTCATAAAATTAATTATAAATAATGTAATTATAATGTTGCTGATTATTCA
The DNA here is from genome assembly GCA_964019155.1 of Osedax fenrisi. Lineage (NCBI taxonomy): Eukaryota > Metazoa > Annelida > Polychaeta > Sabellida > Siboglinidae > Osedax > Osedax fenrisi. The sequence continues at coordinate 63,768,307 of OZ025243.1, read as the reverse complement.
TCAATATATGGTTTATCTATTGTTATATAGGGTGTCCGTATTTGGTACCCATCCCCGTTATATATGGAATTAAAAGATTAAATAACATTTTAAAATAACAATAATATATATAATCATATAATATTAATATATTGTAATATTTGAATAAAAATAATGAGTCATAAAATGTTAAGACCATTTATTATTAATGTGTCAGTATTAGGTTACTTTCCCCTACTTTACATTTCTCTTTGTGTTTGGTGGAGACATTTTAGAAAAAGTTAATATTAACTTTTTCTATATATTCAAAATATATATTTTAAATTTTAATATTTACCATTAATTATATAATTCTAAAAACTAGTATTTTTGGTAGATATGGTAATAAATCAAAAATGGATAATATAATAATATAATTTAAATAACATTAACTTAATAATATGCATACTATAATAATGATATGTTAATACAATTAAATTAATAGTAACACAGATCCTATATATATATATCGGTAATAATATAATAATAACTAATAAATTAAATGTATTAAAAGTTATCAATATATATTTCTTTATATATATGACTGACCTAACTGGAGCCAGAGCTTCAAATAAAATGAAATATTTTGCAGTTATATCTATAGAACTAAAGAAATACTTCGAATTCCCCAGTAATAATCTATTAGAAATACAATTAGATAAGTTTGGATTCAGAAAAGTTGCTTTAAAATTATTAATATCATTTCTTAATGACAGATAGACGTACCGCTCCTCCAGCGGATAATGGGTTAAGAATAATGGGTTATAATAAAAATCAATTTTTAATATTCAATAATTCTAAATCCCAAATAAAAATATTAAGTTTAGTGTACATCAAAATCTGAACTTGGACCCTTATTATTTCATATATAAAAATACATTGTTATTTTGTTCTATTCGCTGATGATACTTATATTATATTCTGTGAAAATAATACTGATTCAATGGAAAATTCCATGAATAAAACTTTAAAACATCTTGATACGTGGCTAACATTAAATAAATTTACAATTAATTTAATCAAAACTAACTATTTAATATTTAACAATAAAACAAAATTATTTATTATAATATCGCTATTCAAAATAATGTAATCAAACTTATCGGTATAATAATTGTTAAAAACATGAATTGGAAACCTCATACTAATATGGTTAACTCTAAACTTTATTATAGATTATCAATTCTATGCAAACTTGATAAAATTGTACATATCCATATTTTAAATCTAATATATTTCTATGTATTTCATTGCCACCTTATTGTACTCGTATCTGGAGAAATAATTATGATTCAACATCAAAACATATAAGTATTTCTCAAAACATTGATATAATAGAATATTATATCATCACAAATAGAACCAATGTAGATAATATTTACAAAAATCAAAATAATTTTAACTGTTAAATAATTTATATTCTATAACGCCTGTAAGTAGGGGAAAGTGTCCGATTACCGACCCCTAAATGATTTTTTGTAATAACTTATTCAATATTAAATATATTTATTTGAAATTTTGTAATTAGGGTAATATTATGGCAATGAAAAATGTGGCTATTTTAAATTTTTGATATCATTATATTTACAAGAATAAACAGGGGGGTCGGTAATCGGATACATGTGCCTAATACCGACCCCCTTATCCTATTACCGACCCCCTAAAATAATCGTAGTATAAATAAGTGTAGTATTATAATATCCAATAAAACTAGTTGATATACATAAATATAATTAATTATAACATGCATGAAATTATTTTGTATTGAATTTATTTTTTAATAGTAATATTAAATTTAAATTTAAACTTGATAGTAATTATATTAAAATAGTGTATATTATTATTTAATATTTATTTATTAGTCAGTATGTATATAATCAACTGGAATCATGAATCCTAAATCTATAGCAATGAATCATAAACAACTTACGACATATTTTAAAGTAAAATACGTAGGTAAAATATCTATTTTGATTGGATATTATAAATCACATGGGGTCGGTATTAGGGTAATTTAGGGGGTCGGTAATAGGAAAATAATATGGGTTGCTATAATTAAGATATATTGGTTAATAATTATTAAAATTAAATTATTGTTATAATATTTATATACATTTTATTGATCTACAATATTATGCACAACATTAAGTTTTCTTTTGATTAATAAAGTATTTACAATGATTTAAAAAAAGTTATTATTCAAATATTTAAAAAGTAAAAATAGAATATTACATTTTATCAATTAACAATTATAGGATTAAATATTTTTTAAAACAAAATACTTATTCATATTAATCATTAAATTACTAACAGTTCATGTATATATAATTTTTGATATCTCTTATAGTTACTGAGATACGAGAGGGGTCGGTATTAGGAGGGGGTCGGTAATCGGGGACTTTCCCCTATATGTTTAGGATTAGTAATTTTCAAACTTCATCAATAATTAACAATTTATTTAAATTACAACTAATTATAATATTCGAGATAATAATAAATTCAAATACCTTTAGTTAATACCAATGCAAATAAATTTAATACACCCTATTATGGATCTATTTACTGGAATAATCTACCCATACACATAAAATAATCTAGTCACACTTAACCAATATGTTCACAAATTAAGTTATTATTAAAAAGTCATCGATTTTATAATATTATTATTATTATTTTTATTTTATGAAAATAATTATTATTATTATGTACACTATTAATATTAGTAATGCCTATATTAATATTCTTGTATTACATCATTATTATTATTATATATAATATTATTATTATTAAAAATTAATATTTTTGTTATAAGAATATTCTTAATATAAGCTACTTATAGCTTCTAAATATCCTCCCGTCTATTATATTAACAAATTATTCATATTCATATTAATATATGTTGAATGTATGTCGTGGATATACCCTTAATAAAAGTTTACTTCAAATCAATATTCATTAATTAAAAAAAAATAATTTAAAGCGTATTATAATGCGAATACGAGTTTTTATTTAATACAAAGAAATAAATGTAGTGGAATCAAGAATATTTAAGTATTCAAAACTATATTATAGGCAGTTACAGTTAGATTATAATACTATTTATTATGCGTTTTCTGACGTAATGAAAAGAATGCGATTTATTACGTAACATAGTCATCTTCTTCCATCACAAGAGGGCCTAAAATAGGTCCTATAATCGTGTTTTCACAGCAATAGGTTGTCTGTTTCAGCCACGGGAATTAACCGTCTGATATATTGAAGTACCTGCTATATGTGTAGAATTATTAATATATATATATATATAATTACTATAGTACATAATTATACATCTCTAATTTGTACGTATACGTATAACTATAGGTATACCTATAGGTAATATATTTATATTTAAATATAAACATATTATTTAAGATGATTACAATTATATACTATGTTTAATTATTGTCATAGAATATATATATATATATATATATATATATATATATATATATATATATATATGTATATATATATATATATATATATGAAATATATATACTAAATAATAACTATCAATAAAATGTATGTAATAAAGAGTATACATTAACATGCAACAATAATAGCGTTGGTATAATGGTTTACTAACAGAACTGTCTACGTTCTTATTTTCTTTTGAAACGCGACCCCTTTTTAAATACATAATGATTGCATAACTGATAATAGGGATGGTAATACACAATATGAAGGCCTCTACTACAAAATATACCCATATATCTCCTAAACAATAATACAAGTCTGTACCCTCAGGGTCTGTACGTACAGGGTTATCGGTTGCGGGTATAAGCTCGTTATTATAATAGGTCATATTTGTAAGTCTAGTAATATTCATATTAATAAATTCATCCGGCGTACAATTAATATTATTTCCTTCGATAAAGAAGATATATATACTAGATAAACCATTGAATTTTTTGAAATCATTACATGTTAAATTATTATTTTCTATATTGAATATTTTAAATATATGAACACGTGTAAATGTACCGCTCTCGATATTTTCAATTGAATTAGATATAATAACATTGGTTAATGTGTCGTAACCGATAAACATGTCTTCACCTAAAGTTATAGGTGTGTTTAGAATTGTAAGATTTGTAAATGATTTCACTGACAATCTTCTATTTCTAATTAATCCACTTTCATGTAATCCTTTCACATTTATAAATTTTAAATTATCTACTTCAAAATTAAATTTAATGGATAATTTATCATTTATATCCATATGCATATTCATATCTGTATATGATTGTATTGTACAATTTATAAATTCCAAATTTATTATTTTAATGTCATTAAAACTAAGTAACGTTTTCATATAAATTGTCAGCTTTGTGTACCGTACCTGTTATAAGAAAATGTGTATATATATATATATATATATATATATATAAAAATAATTAATTAAATAGAATTTATAAAAATAGAATTTATATTTTTAGAATATAAATTATTATAAAGTTCTATATAATATATATATATATATATATATATATATATATATATATATTAATATGGATTACCATCAAAGATTTTGCGAAGCAAAGATATAACACTCCCTATGCATGCAACGTAATTTAGTTATAGCCCCAACCGCTGCTAGCAGTAGTATCGAAATCACTGAAATAGATTTAGGTTCGGCTCTGTTTGCATACAACAATGTTTTCATTGCTCTATTAAATTACATGCAATATAAATTAGCTTTTACTCACTAAATATATACTTATAGCATTTAAAACATACATATCATATTTGTTTGTTATATATTAATAATGAACACTTAGTTTTCATCATATAAATATTAATTTAAAGCATATTATTTAACATTTTAAAAGTGTATAGTTAAATACGAATTTACATTATAAACAACGCATAGTTCCTAAAAGTAACCCGCTATAGGTGGCACCAGGGTATTTTGTATACAAATTCTAATTACACGATTTCGCGTAAGTGTTATATCTTTCCTTCGGAAAATCTTTGATACCATGCTATAAATTGAACATTATTTTATGGATTTGGATTTATATAACACTATACAATATACCATCAAACTACCATTGATTTATGGTGGACATTATAGTTATTGCTAAACCATGGTTAACTTAACTAAGTTATAACTGCAGCGTATACGCTAAATAAAGGTCATATAATAACACATACATCTTGACTATCACGGTTAAAGTTATCTCACGGTTAGTTATGATTAATTCTACAAATAAATTATATACGTCATTTATTAACTATAAAATCAGGTCGAAAATGTTATCAAAATAATTAATTTAAAATGTTATAAACATTTATAAATATTATAATAATAATAATATAAAGGTTTAATGAAAACGATAGACGTTTCTATGCGTCAAGTTGATATAATAAAACAAATAAATTAATAAATATAAATTAATAAATATTTTCCATGTTATAAAGACCGCATATATACTAATACCTAATTGTAAAACTGTACATATGTACAATAAATATAGAGGAAAGTCCCCGATTACCGACCCCCTCCTAATACCGACCCCTATCGTATCTCAGTAACTATAAGGGTTATCAAAAAATTATATATACATGAACTGTTAATAATTTAATGATAAATATAATTAAGTATTTATTTAAAAAAATATCTAATCCTACAATTGTTATTTGATAAAATGTAATATTCTGTTTTTACTTTTTAAATATTTGAATAATAACTTTTTTTAAATCATTGTAAATACTCTATTAATTAAAAGATAACTTAATATTCTACATAATATTGTAGATCAATAAAAATTTTATAAATATTATAAAAATAATTTAATTTGAATAACTATTAACCAATATATCTTAATTATAGCAACCCATATGATTTTCCTATTACCGACCCCCTAAATTACCCTAATACCGACCCCATGTGATTTATAATATCCAATCAAAATAGATATTTTACCTACGTATTTTACTTTAAAATATGTCGTAAGTTGTTTATGATTCATTGCTATAGATTTAGGATTCATGATTCCAGTTGATTATATACATACTGACTAATAAATAAATATTAAATAATAATATACACTATTTTAATATAATTACTATCAAGTTTAAATTTAAATTTAATATTACTATTAAAACATAAATTCAATAAAAAATAAATTACGTCATGTTATAATTAATTATATTTATGTATATCTACTATTTTTATTGGATATTATAATACTACAATTATTTATACCACTATTATTTTAGGGGGTCGGTAATAGGGGAAGGGAGTCGGTATTAGGCACATGTATCCGATTACCGACCCACTGTTTATTCTTGTAAATATAATTATATCACAAATTTAATATAGCCATATTATTCATTGCCATAATATTACTCAAATTACAAAATTTCAAATAAATATATTTAATATTGAATAAGTTATTACAACTAATCATTTAGGGGTCGGTAATCGAATACGTTCCCCTATATGAAACTTTCCTGCTACAAATATAAAACCCTTAAACTCCCGCTAGCTCAATATTTTTACGATTGCTAATTTGGTTAATATATATATAAGTATAATTATATATCTCAAACATATTTTATCAGTAATTTCGAGTTTGAGTTAGTGGACATTTACTGTATACGAATAATAAAATATAGGATTATAGATTAATATAATATAAATATATATATATATATATATATATATATATATATATATATATATTAAATAAAATATATTTACCTTTAGGTAAGTATTAATCTATGCTATAGTAACTATATTTATGATCATTAGTATTAACTATAACTACATATTACTAGCATATATAACTTGTTCGTGTATATAATATTTTAATAATAACAAATAAGTAATATCATAATACACATATATATATATATATATATATATATATATTAGTGATGCAATCGAACTTAGGACTTCGGACTTCGAACTGATACTCAATCATTTCGAACTAATACTGATACTCAATAATTATATAATTTCGAACTCTGACTCGAACTGATACTCAATATTTAGAATTGATACTATACCGATACTCTGATAGCAGGGTACGATTGCATCACTAATATATATATATATATATATATATTATGGATATAATTATTACACTGGTCTGCATCAAAAATAGGATGACATTCTGTCAATTGATTCTAGACTTATTTTTGACACTGATCTCAAATGTGAAAGCCTTTTTCTCAATCACGTCTAGTTTTTTTTTTATTCACCTTTCAAATATTTTCCAAAAAGTGAGATTTCTAGAAAAAAAATATTTTTATAATTTTTAAAACCTTAATTATTAGTAAAATATTTTATAAAATCATATAAATATGCCTGAATATATTTTATATATATATTCAAGTAAACATTATACATTTAAAATATTATAAAATATGTTTACAAGTTGTATACAAAAATGATTTTTAAACTATGTACCCCACAACTATTTGATTATTTTCAAAAAAAATTAATAGGTCAATATTTAATGACAACAATTATAGAATACATATGTAATATATTTTTCTAGATAGATTTGTAACGCTCCTTTCAGATATGTTTTTAGTTTTTACATATCGGGTTTAGTTTTCTTTTTTTTTTCAATTTAAAATATTTTTTTTTGATTTTTTTCTCAATTTTTTTAAGTTATTAATTTATACTATTTAATGTATTTAAAAGTACTCAATTTATAACTATATTATATTATTAACCATTTTTATTGGATGATTTATTAAAATTAATTTACTTGATGATATATTAAATAAACTTAATTATTTTTTACCCGAAACTTAATTTTTTATTTTATTCATAAATAAATATATTCATTTATATTTATAAAATAATAATATATAATATATAAATAAGTATAATATATGGTTAATAATATAATATAGTTATAAAGTTAGTACTTTTAAATACATTAAATAGTATAAATTAATAACTTAACAAAATTGAGAAAAAAATCAAAAAAAAATATTTTAAATTGAAAAAAAAAAGAAAACTAAACCCGATATGTAAAAACTAAAAACATATCTGAAAGGAGCGTTAAAAATCTATCTAGAAAAATATATTACATATGTTATCTATAATTTTTGTCATTAAATATTGACCTATTAATTTTTTTTGAAAATAATCAAATATTTTTGGGGTACATAGTTTAAAAATCATTTTTGTATACAACTTGTAAACATATTTTATAATATTTTAAATGTATAATGTATACTTGAATATATATATAAAATATATTCAGGCATATTTATATGATTTTATAAAATATTTTACTAATAATTAAGGTTTTAAAAATTATAAAAATATTTTTTTTCTAGAAATCTCACTTTTTGGAAAATATTTGAAAGGTGAATAAAAAAAAAACTAGACGTGATTGAGAAAAACGGTTTTCACATTTGAGATCAGTGTCAAAAAAAAGTCTAGAATCAATTGACAGAATGTCATCCTATTGAAAAAAGTTAAAAAATGCAGGCCAGTGTTATTTATTATTTAATAATGTTAAAATACAATGTAATCATGTTATATATTAACCAATTGTATAATATCTCCACTGCTATGAACATATTTTGTTTTTTCATTAATAAAATATTCACCGCTACAATGTATTTCAATTTTTCCGCCATTTAATCTTTCACAATGACACCAGTGATAGTCACATACTTCATGTATGGTAGCCAATAATGCATTATAATACAGAGAACATACCAGCATAGTATACAGGTAATGTACCATGTCTTGTCAATTCTCAAATTGGTAGACGTGGTTTAAATCGATGATACTTGTAAATAGAGATTTCCTTGTGGGATAGTTCAATTCCTGTAATCTATTCAAATATATGAGTAATAAATGATATATTATAACAATTTTCAAATATTGTAAATATGTATGTTTATATATATATAATAAATTACATATATATATATATATATATATATATATATATATATATATATATATATATATATATATATATATATATATATATAGAGAGAGGCATATGCATATGCGGTAATGAGCATATGGGGCATAAACATATATACATGTGCAATGTATATTTTATATATAATATAGTATATATATTATTTATAATTATTATATTTATTATTACATATGATATTTTATAATATGGAAAAATAAGCAATAAGTTTATCAAATATTGCAAATAAATTACTATAATATAATATAGAAGTTGAACAGAGTCAGTATTCAGATAGTTTAATAATGAAAGAGGGTCGTATGGATTATATGATGATTATGTTTAATAGGGAAACAGAGGAGCAGGAATGTGATAGAATAAATAATAATAATAATAATATCAGACGAGAAATTAAAAGTGTTTTATTATGGAAATCACATTGATATATACGTAATAACGAATAATATGTTAACGGATGCATCAGATTTTTAATAAATCTTGGTTAGCATCTTTAGACATTTTAGCAATATGACGTGAACAATATTGATGATAATAAAATAAGACACCAAGATTTAAAACTGATTGTGTACTAATATGTTTATCAAGATAAACAGAAGTAGTGATGTGTAGTTTGTAGGTGTGTTGAGAAGGGCAGTTTTTGAAGTATTTAGCAGAATAATTACTGGATATATCTATATATTCTATAGAAGCAAGTATTTAATAGATGAGGAAAATTGTATTATTTGAGAAGTATCTAGAAATTGTGTAAGGAGATAGGAGTAGAGTTAGAAATTGTCAGCTTATATATGATAGTAAACACCTGGAAATTGTGGTATAATAGACCATTTAGATGCTATATATAAGTATAATCGAAGGCCTAGGACGAAACATTATGGAACACCATCAAATAGGATAGGTATCGAAATAGAATGACATCATTTAACATAATATGTCAACAGAAACTGTTTAGGGTGTAGGAATTAATAAATATAATGGCATTACTATTTATGCCAATCATATTTAGTCTAGACATAATGATATCGTGACGAAGATATTCAAATTCTCATGAGAGATCAATTATAACCAGAATTCATCATGATGAGGGAGAACTTTAGAATATATATTATTTAACATTTGAAGTAGGGCAATCGCAGTTGAGTGATAACATCTATGAAATACACTTTGCAAAATATAATGGGAGAAGTTTAGTGATATTAATGTATTTAGTTGATCAACAACGCTTCTTTCAAGAATATTACTCATAATAGGAAGTTGTGAGATTGGGCGGTAATTACATAAGATATTAGGATTGTAAGAAGTATTTAAGATTGAGAGTGATAATAGCATGTTTAAAAGAGTGTTCTATTATATTGAATTTAGAAGATGATAATATATTGGAGATATGGTACTATCGAGTTAGCAAATATTTATACTTTATACATTCGATTATATATTTCGACTATGTATTTGCTTAAATAAATTATCAATCAATCGAGGCTTTTAATAGATATATAAATTAATAGGGTCAGCTAGAGATTAAGACTACATTTTAAAATTCATTTTAAAAGTATTTAATAAATAGCAGATATTGAAGGAGAAGTAAATATATATAGATATATCTATATAAAAAAGTATACTTTTTATAATGATTAATATATAAAATGTACTGTAATTTTAATGAAAGGAAGTAATTATTAAGAAAGTAGATATGATTTTATCCGATAAAAAGATTGAGAAAAAGATTATAGAGTTAATTGTTAGGAATATTTGGTATGTAGGGTATATGTAAAGGTGAATCAGATACAATAACATGTATATCTAAGGAAAATGTTGTACGAGGATATGACGAATCTGTTGATGTTCTTTATATAGGTTACCTAGTATGAATATATTGCTTACAGATATCTGATTTGTAAAATGATCTATTATTAGTATAAGAAAAAGGTGGAAAGGAAAAGGGACAATACATTATAATCTTTCAACTGTATGTAGAGATTACTTAAGTTTAACAAGATCAGATGTAAACTACATATAATTCGTATGCAGAGAAATAGTATTGGATATAATATAGTAATATTTATCAAGTAGAAGGATGATAAGTGAGTTTATTGATTCAGGTTATATTGGTAAGGATAATAGAATATATCAAATTAATAGATTTTATTGTTCTATAATGAATGAGTTTATTGGATAAAATAAGAAGTATATGGAGTAAAAATATAAAGGTTATGATGAAATGATATGTAAAAATAATATATTTGGTAAACATTAATTAAACAATTACATGAATCGTGAGATCTGCAGAAAATAACGTTGAGAAAATACCAATCAGTATATGTAGGAAAATTAAATAATCGATTCATTTCTAGGGAGTCAGTAAAATACTTGAAACTCGATTGAGGATATTTTGCCGAATAAAAATGATAATTTAAATCACTAAAGATAGTAGTCTAGTTTTTTATCGAGATTAGAATATTCAAAATGAGATGCTCAAATTAATTAACAGGATAATCAGGTTTTTGAGGTCTATGAAAATATAAATAGAAAATAAAATATTCGTCTTGGAAAATGAAAAAGCAACAGAGAGATCACTATACGAAAAAGTAGTGTGTGAAAGTATGAGTAGGTAAACAATTATGTATAATAAGTCCTATACCTATACAACGACCATGAGTTAGGGGAGACAAATAGTATGCAATCTATAGATATATATATATATATATATATATATATATATATCAAGGGAAAGTAAGAAAATATCAGTGTCATCAGCTGAGATCCATGTTTATGTGAGGGCAATTAACTAGAGGTAATATGATTTAGGGTCAGCTAATAGTAAAATGTAAATTTATTTAAGATCAAATATTAAAAATAGCTAATCCTACTGTAATTCATGAGGTGGTATAGTATTAGCAGTTGAGTCATGTGTATATTGGGTAGGAGATATAGGTATATCTAGTAATAGTCGATACAAAGCATAAATAGTTAGTGGGATTCGGGAATGATAGTATTATAATTTTGATTAGAAGATAGTGGAAAAAAGGTAGAAGATTAAGCATTTGAAGAAATATTAATAGGTAGTATATTGGACGAAAGGGACTTATTATTTGAAGAAGGATTACTATATACCGTAACAAGGTAGAGGGGTTGTTATTTGAGGAAGCATTACTAGGTGGGGAATCGGAAGTATAGGCATGGTATTTGAGATACGATTATTATGTGGGGGGCATAGAGCTAGAGAGAAAAAGCTTTCTCTCTAGCTCTGTGGTGGGGAGTCAGAAGTAGAGTAATTCATATTAAAGGATAGATTATTAGATAAGGGAATGGAAGATATAAATATGATAGGAAGATTCTCGGTCAATAAAGATACTTAAAAGTGTGGTAATATTGGGGAAGAGACCAGTCAATAGAATTATATATAAGATGTAGTTCAAATTATTTAGTATGCGTGTTAACTATAGGTTAAGTATATATATATAAGTATCAGTTTAAATATATATATATATATGTATTATAAATGATTTTAATTAATAAATTAATTGTATTAGGTAGGGATTTTCGTACATAAATATGGTTGAATCGGGGAATTTATTGTATGGAACTAAATCTACTGAATAATACGTCACAGGATGATTTATTTAAGAACTGAATAATAGTTTAAGAAGAAACATATACAAAATAATTAATTAAGTGAAATCATTATTTATATATATATATATAAATTAAATATAAGTTAGGTAAAACATAATGATATCACTAATATATAGTATAAATTGAAAATTAAAATTGGATATTAAATAATTATATAATTATAATAAAGTGTGAATATATTTATTTTAATGACTATTATTCATGATTATATAGTGTATGTAGCGTGATAACTATAATCGGGTAATAGCGCCAGTTCATGATAATTCTTATTAGGTATATTATTTGAAATAAATATGTACTCAAATATATTGCTTACACTACGTCCGACGCACGTTGTGCGTTGTATGACAACTGTGGTTGAACCACCAACAATAGATATCATATCATAATCACATACACACATATATATATAATATAAATTAGTATATATATATCTGAATTTATCTTGTATCTAGTTATTTTAAATATTTTTTCTACAATATGTATTTACATACCATCCTTTACTGATTAAATTGCATTTTTCTATATTAACTAACTCTATTAACCTCATAAGTAAGATTAATTGTAGTAATTTTACAAATTAAATTAAAGAGCACAATAATATCAAAATGTCGTATGTTCTTTTTAATTATGCTATATGTGATATTATTGGACACAACTTTATATCAAATAATGCCATCTAGTGGATTAATGCCTGATGGTATTACCCTCAACTGGCGGCATTACCCTCCATTGAAGGTAATGGTCCACCATCATTATTTCAATTATATAGGCTACAATTAAAACACTTATTCGGCAGACCTATTGAATATAATAATAGGTATGTTGAATACCTATGTTGAAATATTATCGAAGTGTGGCTAATATTTATTAATATTTATTATACAACATTCTCTAAAACTGGCCATATTACGCATCTTTCCCCTACACATATAATGAATATATAGTGAATTTAGCATACCTTATCATCGGGTTATATATTCAAGAATGAAATATAAAATAAACACTATGTAGTATATTAATAAATGCACGACCCATATATGGGTGTAAACATAGAAATTCGTTATCTATTATACAGTCACTGTTACATATTACATAATACATACTACTGGGATGTGAATAGATAATTACGAATATATATACATATATAATATGAAAAAACGAGTTTGTGATAAAAGATAATAAATGTTAGGAACTAGTTAACTCGCACTGTGATGTATCTCTGTATTTCTTCTTAAATGTATACATAGAATATATTCTTCTTATAACTTATAAGTTTTAAGTATTATACATTATTTTTTAAATAATTGTATTATTATAAATACGTTGAAGTATGATTATATATAGTGTACATAAAAAAAGGGTTTATATATCCAGGCATTCATTTTTTTATTTTTATTAATTTGTTACGAAATATTTTGTTATATCACTGTGTTTTTCGGATTATAATGGTATAGTATACATATTACGAATGTAAAAATCTACCAATAGCGTGTATTTCTACATTATATGAAATGTAAAATATGTTGTATTGTTATTAAATATCATCATTTATAAAAAATATCTAACGTAATAAATCTTCATTTATTATTTCACGAATTTAGAAATAACACGATTAAATTGAGATGATTAAATATGACGATACGCGAATTGTATAGGTGACGATAAATGACGATTGGAAGGAAATAGTCAACTTATAATATTACAATGTATATATGCATTATATATTATACATACATTGTATACCATAATGAATCTATATTCCACAAGTATATTCATTTAAATATATATATATATATATATATATATATATATATATATATTAACGATTATAATATAATATATTTAAGTTATATTTATATGTAAACCTATTATACTCTATAGAATATACCAATATTATATAGCCTATATAATATAGTTAGGGTATATACTATAGTATATATGGTCACTATAGTTATATTATAATAGCTAGTGTTATTTGGACATTATAATATCAACAAGTTGATCTCTCGTTGATGAAGTCACGAAAGTTGAATCAGACAAATAAACATATTTATTCTTTACATAAATTCTGTATAGAATTATGTAAATGAGGTCTAAATTATGTCCGGACGAAACGACTAGTCAGGTCGAAAATACATATTTTTTATAAATAAACGAGACCAACCTAAAACTAAGGACTTGCTAAAACCATAGATTTGTATTTTACCATAGGTAAACTCAAAGACGTTATATATTAATACAGGCTTCGCCACTTAGATGTCTATGGGTAAACTATAAATTTATCCTATGATACAGCCATAGAGCGAGAGATCTCTCTAGCTCTGTGGATACAGCTGTCATATCACAGACTTTGAGGGGGGGTCCCCCATAGATTTAGAGTACCATGGTACTCTATATCTATGGGGGTCCCCCCTCAAAGTCTGTGTGTCATATGAATTACACTAACCTACGAAGTTAGATATATTATATATATATCATATATATTAATATTTACAGATATGATATAGACTATATCATATCTGTATATACTATTAGTTTCATATATTCTATATAATTACATATATTAGTTAAACTCTATTAGTTAAACTATAAAGTACCATGGTACTCTAAATCTATGGTTACACTGTATATCCTGTATAGGCTGTATATATTTATGTAAAAATATGTCCGGACTAAACGACTATTCAGATCGGACTAAGTTAAGGCTGGTTAAAATGGTTACTTTTCGGACGAAATGACTACATTTTGCGGATGAAGTGACGGACGAGATGACCCGCGGACTAAGTGACTCATGACTCATAAGTCATGAGTAATGCATCATATGATCGCAGAATTAATTATTGTCAATATCAATAAGAAAATATACTTTTAAATCAAATTTATTATAACAAAGTATCTTATAACATAGTAAGTAATAATATATATATTATATATAATGAGGATCGATTAGTATATGCTCGGTAGGGATTATGGTTAAAAGCTTCGCGATTTTAACGCCCGTAAAATTGTTTATTCGAATGTTTAATACCAATCGCAGCAGCGAGTATTATAATAATTATAATAATTATTATAATAATAATTTCAAATTATGTGAATTTACGTTGTAATTTGTAAATGGGCGTATATATAAGTTATATAGGTGCAAACAAAATTTAATAATTATAAAGTAATTTGTATGGTTATCGATCATAACGAACGGGTTGAGAATGTAAATAAGCGCGTGTGGTAAAAATGTTCGACATTTACTAATTTAGTATGTTAATTTTAAAATGATTTAGTACATGATCATCATGATGATGTACCAACATATTCGTTATTATATTGAATATAATATTATTATAATATTAAATATTGTAAATAGTGTAATACATATTAAATATGATATTTGCAGATTGATATTTTTGGGTTGTTTGATTTATTTGGATTAGTTTTAGTCTTTTGTTTTTTTAGCTGCATTATCCCAAAGTGAACCTGTCTCAAGTTAAGACTCTCAACCCATCCGTTATGCTCGTAGACCAATTTGTATAATATAAAAATTGGTCTATGATCATAACGGATGGGTTGAGAGTCTTAACATGTTATAATGATTATGATAGTTACTATAGGTATACTTTATATATCATATGTATTTTATGTATTTTAAGTATATATATATATATGTAATTATTATTTTTATTTTTGTTGTTGACACCTTTTAAATATAATATATATTAACAATAGTGTATATATATATATATATATATATATATATATATATATATATACAAGAGAGTATACTCTCTACATAGAGAGAAATTATTACAATTAACAATTAACAAAGTTCAGTCGTTACTGAATAAATAAGTTTTTAGCTTAGCTTTAAAACTAAGCGTATTAATAATTAGACGAAGATAAATAGATGGTAATACATACTATGTATAGATTTATAACGTCGTATACTAATATAATATATACTAAGTTTAATAATATAATGTATATATATATATACGTGAATCTCGAAGCAGGCCGCTGATTAATATTATAATGTGAGTGTTACATTTTTATTTTGGGCTAGTGTGATTTATTTGGTTTATTTTTATATTGCTGTTTTTTTAGCTGCATTATATCCCCGAGTGAGTATTATATTATATATGTTATTGTATTATGTATATATCATTATATCCTCCATATATATATATATATAATTTGATCTTAATTAATATGTACAATATTAAATTTACTTTATTATAATACAAAGTATACATATATGCAATGACAATTTTACTAATAGTTTTTATGGTATGTATCGGGCTTTATTATATATATTTATATATATGTATTATTTATTTGAATATATATATATATATATATATATATATATATATATATATATATATATATATATATATATATATATATATATATATATATAGTGTACATAAATATAATTAATATATATATGTGCTTTTATTTGCTCACTCGAAATGTAATGCAAACTAAAAATCCTTGAAAAAGTTAAATCAAACCAAACCAAGCAGTTAAATCATAATATTATTATTTTATTAAATATACTTTATATATATTTAATAAATATTATATAAATCATTGAAACTTTATCTTATTAATTTAAATAATGTAGATACTCAAAGTAAAACAATTAGTAAAATTGTTATCAATTAAATATATTATTACTAAGACTTACTGTATCTTGTTTTTAATATAGATTTGGTTAATTTTAGATTTTTTAATAACAACATTAAATTATAGCTATATATTGTGAATAAATTGTATACAAAATTAATTTAAAATATTAAATATTAAATGACTAGTAATTTTTTTACAATACTACTTATTTCCACCTATCTATTGACGTTTCTATAAATATAACACGAGTAACGCATGCAAATAAAAAACTGTAACATTTTTAACTATTATATATTTTAATTAGCGAGTGCAAATAAAATAACGCTATAAAAAACTATCTGCAATTATTATATAATCGAATTAGCATTTACAGTATTTTGGATATGTCCATGTCTAATGGGCATTTCCCATAGCCCCACCACTTTTGAAACCTCAGGCTATAGTGCCATATCCCCCTAATTAGTGATTTTACAATTTCGTATGTTTGGCCATTATAATTAGCATATATCTATTTATAGACTATCATACATGCAACAGCTTATCAGAAACATATATATATATATATGTTTTTATAGGCTCACTCGGGATGTAATGCAGCTAAAAAAAACATGACAATATCAAAACAAAACCCAACTAAACTAAACTAGTTTAAATAACTAAAACTCATAATACATACATATATATATATATAAATATATGTTACTGATAGGCCGTTGCATGTATGATAGTCTACAAATAGATATACGCTAATTATAATGGCCAATCATACTCTATTGTAAAATCAGTGATTTTAAATCACTAATTGGAATAAACAATGTTGCGGGTGTTCAAACCGCCAAGCTCTTCACCAGGTATCCTCAATAGTAAATAGGCTCAATATGGAGAGTCTCGATTGCAAATAGGCTCGATGTGTATAGTAACCAAATATAAAACCTTTATTACAATATAATAATTTATAATACTTATAATTATTTAAATAATTATAATATTAATAATTAATTATTAATAGAATATCATCTTCAAGATGTCTATGGAAATTGCGAAATCAAGTTATGTCCTCAGATTGAGTTAGTAACTTCTCTAATTATTACATCATATCACATGTAAATATATTAATTACAATTTAAATATATAACATTGTATTCAATAATGAAATATAATATTCATAATTGATATGAAAATATTCATAAAATTAAAAAAAATAAATAATTCTGATATTAAAATATCACATTCAAATAAAATATAAAATAATAATAATATTTTTTATAATATTGCCAATCTTATATTATGATATCATTCCAATATTGTTTGTTTAATACTAACTATTACCAAAGATTTTGTGAAGCAAAGATTTAACACTGCCTATATTCAATGTAATTTATAAATACTCCTGCCACTGCTAGAAATAGTATCTAATCACTGAAATATATTTAGGTTCGGCGCCGTATTCATACAACAATGTTTTCATTGCTCTATTAAATTACATGTAATATAAATTATCTTTTACTCACCAAATAGATATTTATAGCATTTAAAACCTACATATCATATTGGTTTGTTATTTACTAATTTAAAGCATATTATTTAACATTTTAAAATATATAGTTTGATACGAATTTACATTATAACTATTATATTATATTTACAACATAGATTCTAAAATTACCCGATATAGGTGGCACTGTAGGTATTTTGTATACAAAATTGAATTACACGATTTCGAGTAAATGTTATATCTTTCCTTAGAAAAATCTTTGCTATAATTGTCAGATATTAATATCCTATTATATCCTATTTAAATGTATATTACATATTTATAATGCTTATAGTATCATCCACATCATATATACACATGATCAGTTCGCCATAACCATTTTATAATTTCACTACACCCTAATATATTAAATAATTTATTTAATTTATCGATTTTTCCGTATTTATTTTCATTTAAATCGTTCTAAATTGCGAAAAAAATCTCTCATTTTTTAAGTTCTGGACCCGAAAAGATAATTTCAACGCTATTAAAGATGCAACGTTCTAAATCGTTGAGGTTTAAATGGTTTCCAAGTTTTCTTTAGGCACGTCTTCCCCGCAATGTCCACCCTTTATAATGTAATCTCGGAAGTCGTGCGAGAAAATCGATATTACTGGTGCATGAAAAGATGTAATCACGAGTTGGATGAGTCAGAATCATGATTTCGGATTTATTTATTGCACAGTCAATTATAGGATGAGTCATCCGTCTCGTGATTTATTCAGTCATGCCTAAATAAAACTCGGGAAACTATACAAACTGCCATGATTTACGACGTTGCATCTTTAATAGCGTTGACACTAACACTACTGAAGTGGCTCTGTCTTTTCGGGTACCGAACTTAAAAAACTGTAAAAAAAAAATGAGATATTTTCCAAGATCTAGATGGATTAAAATGAAAATAAATATGGAAAATCAATAAATAAATAAATTATTTAATATAATATATTATATATATATTTACATATATATATATGCCTTTACATAAATACATATATATATATATATACTAATGATAATCGTATTAAAAATATCACATTGCATATGATCCCCTACATAACATTTTCACCCTTACATTACTTTTACGGGTACATTATGCCCCCACCACCCTACATATCCCCATTACCCTCGGGTAGTATTCTGTAAACAAAGTTCTACTTCACCCCTGCGATACTTAAGCCCCGCTACCCTACATGTCCCCCTATTATCCTATTATCATTAACGTTACTTAGGCACCTGCTACCATACACACCCTACTATTACCCTACACACCCCCCCATTATCCTACACAACCCCACCCCCAGGTAACATCCTGTACAGGTGGAAGAGGTGCTACTTCGCTCTGTACGTGGATGGAACGATCCGGTACTTTGAAGATGAGAATTCTCACTCAGCGGAAGAAACCAAACACATGGCTAAAGCCACGCATATAGATTTCAATGTAAGCCATGGCTTAGCCAGCCAATAGGGTGTTCACATATTGATACTTACTGTGTCAACGTTTTCTATGTAAATAAAACTTGCCCTGCGATAGCTTTCACATGACAAAATACAGATTTCCTATTTGTGTACATAAGTACAGCAACACTAGTTTGTTCTTAATAATTGAGACAGCAAACGTTTCACGGATCATGTGAATACCCTATAATAATGAATATAATATGTAATATGTAATGTATTTTATATATATCGTATTTAAAAAGTGATTTATTATATTAATAAATATCTATTTATATCAATAAATAATTATAAGATATATATATATATATAAATATATATGAATATGTATTATTATATAATATTTTATAAAAAATATATGCATCATTGTAATTATTTAAATGTAATGAGTTTATATACATATATATATAATTTATAAAAGTAATTATATTTATCTTATTAAACATACCAAAAGCTGATGATATTAGATGTTTCAATATACAATCTTAATGTAAAGCTATATACATACGTTATTCTAATGTTTACAAGGTCTTTAATAGGTTCATTTTTAGTTTTAGATATGTAAACATTGTACAGTGTGTACACAATAGCTGATATCATGGCTATATTTACTTACTAGTTAGTACATGAAGATACACATACACACATACACCCACACATACACACACATATATACATACTACTTTATCCTTCACCTGTGCATTACATTACTGTGATATTACATAACAGTTGACCGAACACAAGGCACCTTTTGGCCACAACACAGACTGTCTCTTCAAGGTGACCTTCAGTAATGGAAATGAATGGACTTTTGCAGCTGCCAGTAAAGAAGACTGCGAGTTTGTTTCATCGTCATCATCACCATCATCATCCACATCATCATCACCATCATCATCATCCATAATATCATCATCATCACCATCATCCATATCATCATCACCATCATTAATATTTATTGATAAATGTTAATTAGATAAAAAATGATAATATGTGATAAAATAATATAGTAGATATGTTATATACAATTATTAATTTATGGACTACCGTATTATAGTAAAATTCTATCAATGAAACCGTTTATTCGGTTATTTTTCTTATATCGTCATCATCATTATAATAATACTTATCAACATCATCATCATCATCATACTCTCTATTTGAAACAATAATAATGATCATCTAATGTAGTATATGTATAAATAATACACACATAGTGTGTTAACACATATTTACACTTGTGTACTTTCTTTAGCGGCTTAAAGAAGCTGTGTTTAGTTAAAATAATCGTGTTTAATATACAATTTAAACTATTTCATATCAATCCTCATTGATCTCATATACAGTATTCAAATATAAATATAACTTACACAGACATATAGACTGCTTGATACACACCATTGCGATAACAATGATAGCCCTGTCTATGTGTATGATGATATGTCTATGTCTATGTATTTAGAGAGGATATATATATATGTATTTAGAGAGGTTATGTACATACTGGGAACAAAATATTAGTTTTAAATAATATATACTGTACAATACTCATGATTAGTGTTTCTTTACATTCACAATATTTACATTATCAAGCAACTGATGTAGGAATAATTACCTACCTATAAGGATCTGTATTCATTTTTGTATGCATTTATTTGATAGAATTACACATTTAGTTTCACAATCTTTTACTTATGCTTTAAATCCCAAATGTACTTGATTATTTTTATATATAATATATTTGTTGTATTAGATATTAAACTTACTCTATTTTTTGTGTTTAAAATAAAAAAAATTAAATTCGCTCCTACTAATACATATATCATATTATATCATGCATTAAAGTATTGTAAAAGGATTAATTCTGTATCTACTCCATTATTATATTTATTATCTATCCAATGTTATATAATTGAAAGTCGAATTAACAATTCAATATTTTGTATTTAATTAATTAATAAGTTATTTTCTAATACTTTTAGGAGACTAAGATTTTTTAATAAAACGGATTATTTAAAAGCGCCCTGATCTAATACAGACACATCGGCTGTATGATACATTAAAGAATAGGTTCCATTTATTCCAGTTACATTAATGTGTTAGGGTAATCAGGACAATTTGTTTATCAGAACAATTGGTCCCAGGATAATATAACAATAATAGTGATAGTAGTTAAATTCTTAATACACACTCGGATATTGAAGTCTGTACATCTCATAGTCTAGCGTATATGTTACTGGGTTATGCATTAAATATGACAGATTTCAGGGGTAATGTTGAACCGAGCTAGATTAATTATAATATTACTGGTTACCCCACCTATGATCATTAGTACATTCTTGTTTTCTGTATTTCAATCGTTGATTTATTTAGACGCTTTATTTATTTATTTTCTTATTTACTAATACTATATTACATTATATACTGTTATGCACGAATTAGAAGGAAGCTAGCTTACCGATAGCCTATTATTAGCGCTAACACACCTATCATCATCACCATCACCATCATCATCAGCATCATTAACTATACTCTACACACACCCGCTTCAGAATATGGATAATGGCATTGAAGGAGTGCGTGAACAACCTCGCCACCAGGGTGCTACCCCCCGGTACCCAAGAGGTGCGCATAGCGGGGCTCAGACAGGGCGTACAACCCGTGGTGGACTACGTACCCGTCGTGACTACCACTATCGGGGGCTATAGGGGTGCCGTTACCCCCGGTTACGCGTGTCAACCCCAACTCTATGGTTTGTGCATCTGTTTGTGTGTATGGGCAAATATCCATGTGTAATAATTGTATTTAATTAATTAAGAGGATCCCGCACATTTAAAGTGATGCTAATTTATTTTTTTTCATATTTTGTTCTATTACATAATACTTATTGTACTGTTTTTTATTATCTGTAAAAAAAATTAGACATGAATTCAGTCTAGAAATTGCATAAAAATGTGATTTTTGACGATAAGATAATGCTATTATATACTATTCAATATTACATTTTTATGCTGTCAAACTTCAAACGCTGATTTCTCAAAATAATTATTTCGCACTAGGTATGTGCATTCAAACATATAGAACATAAAAATTATTATAATTATAATATTAATTTTTGCTTTATATAGAATTTAATTATGTGAATAGTAAAATAGAGAGATAATTAATAAAAATGTATAGTAGTCATTGTATAAAATGATAATTTCTATAGAAATACCATAATTTTAGTATCTCCAATTTTTAATTTAGATATATATAATATAATAAATAATAATATTAAAAATAACTTTCTATTTTCCTATGCATGTATATGTTATTAATACAATACAAAAAAAGTAGGTCAATTGAATAAATAGAATATCAGTTCTATTTTTTTTAGTGGACCTATGTTTTTCCTATCTATTTATACACGAATTTGGCAAATTGCGTGTTATGGCGGGATCCCCTTAAGGCCATCGATACAAAATCTATATTTTATGAATACATTTTCAGAAAAAGTTGTTTTATATGTATGCTATAATGCATTCCAAACATTATACATACATATACATACAATTTACTTCTATAATAATCATATTCCTAGCATAACTTATGATAATTATTAAATAGTTCTGATATAAATTAAGCAATATTATCATACAATACTGTTTACTCTAATTTGATGATATATATATATGTTAATTTGATAACAACTAAATAATATTAGATAACTACACCATCAACACTACACAATCAGATCGCTATGGCAACCCAGTGTGCAGGGGTAATCGTGTGGTGTACGTGGACAATGGAAGGAGGGGGAGGAGAAGGAGACGTGGTGATCACACCATGAGGAATGTGGCAGCTGGGGCTATGATCGGAACCATGGTGATGAGCCCTTTGTTATTCTGGTAGCTCCACCTCCACTACCTCCACTACACTGCTACTATTCCTACTAATGATGACATCATCCTCTTCTATTACATCATCCTCCTCTATTACATCTTGTACTTAATCAATGATTTATTACGTTATCTACTTAACTATTATTCGTATTATTAACATCTTATTCTGATTGATACATTTTTAATTACTTTATATTTAATTACTTTAATACAATATATATACTTGAGTATATTTATAATGATTACTCTATGACCCTCTACACTTTCAAGAATATCAATTTTATATATTACGGAAGTTTTTTATAATATAGATTATCTACGCTGATTAAATAGTATTTTTGTGCATTTATTAATCTCTATTTTTATATAACCATTCAATGTAGTATTATAACATGAGTATTGTATCTATTTCTATATATATATATATATATACTAACATTAATAAATCGAAATATATTTTCTATTTTTATTATCGTTGAACAAAGAATAAACGTGATATTATGAGATAGTATGAGATTCAGAGAACGAGCGCATCGATTTCCTCCTGTTCCGTGTCTACACTACTTCCTGTGGGAGGAGCTATGGCTCCGTGTAGGGTACGGTCGTCGCTGTTCCTCATCATCTCCCCCACCCTAGACCTGACGTGCTCCAGTCGATGGAAACCCATCTGAGTGTCTTTGGCATGGGCGTAGCATGACCCCTGATGGGCTTGACCTGTGGATACCTGGCAAGAAGTATGCAACCGTTGTAAACTATATATATATATATCAGTAATCATCTTCGTATGCATTTACTAGTTAATTGCATATTTAAAGATATTTCATATAGATTTTTATACACAATTAGAACAAATATTAGTTGTAAAAATAAAATTAAAATATTTATATGTATCAAACGCCAATATATATTAATTTAAAAAAATTAATTCTCAATATACATATAACTTAATATTAGTAGGGAAGGAATTTTAATTTAAAAATAATACATTATCTGGTATCTTTAAAATCATTGGCATATAAATAAACATGTAACTGAAATATATATTTCTGAGTATAACAAGGTACTGTTGAGGAGATATAGATAGATGTCCTTAATATTAGCTCAATATTTTAAATTATATTTGATATTTTATTCAATTAGATAAATACTATGAAATAATATTTTATATTCAATATAAAAATGAAAAATAATTGTTTGTATAAATATTGGTGTATTAAATTATTTATGATTATATTTTAGTAATAAAATATGTGTATATATAAAACGTGTATGAACACAAATGTAAATGTCACACACACCGGAACAGTTGTTGAAAGTTTTCATTATAAAATATGTGGGGATCTGCGAATTAGCAACAACTAAATATAAAATAGAGAAAGTGTTGCGGGCACTGAGCGCGTCTCTAAGCGTGAGAACTTATATTGCTTTATACCTATGTAATCTTTATGTTAATACCTATGTAATCTTTATGTCAATACCTATGTAATCTTTATGTCAATACCTATGTAATCTTTATGTTAATACTTATTACAATTTTCTTAGATCAATACGAATGCTTCACGAATGCTTACACATATATTACCATTTAAAACATATTACATATGTGATACTCCGATCTTTAATATATCCTATAGTATATTATGCAAGTGTATGCAAACCTCCTTCAAATAATGGATCTGTTTTCCTAGGCAGGCATCTATGCGTTCCATTGACTTCAAACAGTTTGTGTTATGATTCTCGGAATGTTTAATACGGGGGGTTTCTCTGGATAGTTCTAATACGGCTTGAGCTGTCAATCATAGTGGTGAGGTATTACTGTACAGTTTGAGCTGTATATATATATATATATATATAGAATATATACATTCGCTATTTTTATCTATATGTGATATATATTGTTAGATCCACATTATAGAATTATTATTATTAATGATGTGCTTAAATAAATACTTTAACAAAAACTACAGTACCCCCTAGATCATTAGGAAATATTTTTGGTTAATGGGGATTCACTATATTTAATCATGTTATTTTAGTGTGGATTCAATATATTTAATCATTTACGGATGTTTGCATACTGTAAAATATAATTATCATATATCGATATTCTATATATATTCCATGATTTTAGGTTTTAACGTCATCATCTAGAATACAAATATATAATTATTCCATCTAAGAATAGTTTAAATTGAAGGTCCTTCATACTGCATATGAATCATACTCCTATGACGATTTTAGGCTATAACAATATATTTAATACATTGTATTAGAATTACGATTAAAAAGGACGAGTTTAGTTTTTAGATTTACTTTGGGATGTAATGCAGCTACAAAAAAATAAGTATACTAAAACAACACTAATTAAACATAATAACCCACTAATATAGAAATTAGTATAGAATATTAGTATAATAATTATACTTAGAATAATTATTATAGTAATAACAAAGCTCAGGCTTTGGTTATAGTATAATAGGGATTATGGTTAAAAGCTTAGCGATTTGAACGCCAAACTAATTTTGTAGAATTAGTAATGTTACAATAACATATGATTGACCATTATAATTAGCGTATGTATATGTATAGACTATCTATATTATAGTATATAATTATAATCAACGGATTATCATTAATATATATATATATATATATGTTTTATAGGTTCACTCGTGATATAATGCATCTAAAAAAACCTGGCGATATAAAAACTAAACCCAACCAAACCAAACCAAACAAGTGCAAATAACTAAAACTAAAAATATTAATGTTTGTACAAACAAACACAGATATTGTAAATTCACTAATTTGAATAAACAATTCTGCGGGCGTTCGAATCGTGAATCATGACCAGGTACCTATAATATTCATAATAGCAAGATACATTAACTCGAAAATATGAAGAAACAAAAATCAATATAAACTAGGAGTTGACACTACATATAGTATATGATATAATATACAGCATACAACAAATTATAGTATATTCAAAACATTTAATTTAAAATTAGATAAAAACCCGCAAAGCCAATTGTTTGATTTATAAGATGCTCTATCCCTTCTAATTCTTGAAGAGGAGTTTCAGTTTGAGAATGATAATTTCCACTCATTATATACCTATTTAAAAACCAATATAGATATAAAATATAAGTTTTTATATAATTATTATAATAGAAATTATATATTATTTATTTTATAAATAATTTTAAATATTAAAAAGTATTTACCAAAGATTACAATAAGATATAAATTCAATAATTTTCATAATCCTTGAAATTATTTTGAAAAATATATCATATGACATAATTTTTAGTATCACATGATAACTCTCAATATATTAATCTGAGAAATATTTTAATCTATGAAATACCTGTTTTCAAATTTAATTAATATTTCTTAATTTGAGTTGGTAAATATTAATATATATTAAACATTATTATAGAATATTAATAGAAAATATATTACAACGTTAAGTTTAACGTATAGTTAGCAAGATAATAAAAGAAGTATAATACTTGAAGTATTGATAAATCTCAAATTTTAAATTATAAAATTATAATAAAGTCTTTAAATTTACTCAATAACTTATTAAGTTAATAAGTAAGTATATTTATATAATAAGCAACCTATTATCTTATAATATAGTTATTATTGTGTATATTTTAAATTATTGATATATTCTATTTATACGTTTTTTATTTATTTGTAATAATTATCATAAATATAATTAAAAATTAAAAAGTATTTAAAACTAAATAGTTATAATCCTGGTTATGATAATTTATATAAGATATTAAATACAATATTTAATTAGTTAGAAATAATAATCTTGAATAATCATACATATAACGAAATCACATGATAATCATGTGATTTCGTTATATGTATGATTATCATAATCATTATGCAAGATTATTATTTCTAACCATACAGTATACAGTATATACTTAGTATAATACTATATACATAATATATTATGTATGTTATATGTTTTATTAAAGTAATTCCTACAATGTATAATCTATAGATAATTAAGTTACAAATTAAACTTAAAATATGTGAGTTATATGTCATTAAATTAATGACTCATTAATATTATCTAATATAAATGTGATTATCATATGCATAATCATTATGCATTCCACATGATATTTTGGTTTACAAGGTCAATACACAATCAATAATAAATAAGTTATCACGATAAAAACTCAAATAAATATAAATATTTGACTTAAATTGTACAAATATTATATTAGTATAAATATTGTATATAAATTATTTAGTTTTCTTTTTTAATACTTCTTTTCAACTAAATTAACAATTATTATCTTATAATATATCCTAATTATGTGTATACGATACTTATTCTATAGAATAATGAGTCATTACTAATTATCGATACTTTATATAATAGAATAAGAACTTTAATCTATAGCATCGCTAACTTCAGTATAACATTTGATACACTACCGATGTATATATACATACGTGTGACTACTGTAGGCACGTGGTGAACATGGGCTTGTTCCGTAGCGAGGAGATGACGCTGTGTCAGCTGTTCCTGCAGTCAGAAGCCGGCTACTCTTGTATCTCTGAACTAGGCGAACTAGGTCTCGTACAGTTTAGAGATGTTCGTACCACCCCACCCTCCCCTCTCTGTAGTAGAGGTAGTAGTAGATAAGATATATACCATATGTATAGTAGGTAACTCAAATTTATATCTTGTATCATTATTTGTCTTTATAATTAGTTTTATAATGGTAATAATTATTAATGATGAGAAGTTTTTTAAATATTGTTTATTTATTATAGGATAATAATGTATATACATATTCAGGTTCTTATTGCTTCTAAAGATCTTAAAAATAAAAATGTATTCATTTTATTATGATCTCATTATTAATGTATTTTATAATGGTAATAATTATTAAGGATGAGAAGTTTTTTAAATATTGTTTATTTATTATAGGATAATAATGTATATACATATTCAGGTTCTTATTGCTTCTAAAGATCTTAAAAATAAAAATGTATTCATTTTATTATGATATCATTATTAATGTATTTTATATTATATACTTTATATATTCTATATCATATATAGTATATATATATATACATTATGTCACACTAGTTTATATATAATTACAATTTTCACACACCTAGAATTTATTTATATACAAATATATATACATATCTAATTAAAATATGATATATAATTATTAACATTTTAATAAACACAAATCAAATAACAGTTGAATCCAGAAGTAAATGCATTTCAGAGGAAGTTTGTCAATGAAGTGAGAAGGTGCGATGAAATGGATCGTAAATTACGTTTGTATCGTCACCTGCGTGGCTATTTAATCTAGTGTTATATTCATCCACCAGGGGTGTTAACTCTTATAAATGTTATGTATACTGGTATAGTTATCTTCTTTTATTAATACATTTATTTAAAGTTGTTATTGTGAAGATATCTTTGAATATACATATTAGGTATTTATAAGTCAGACATATATTAAAGAAGCGTTACATCAGACATATTATTTAGATTTCTAGTTATTTAATAATTCTCTCATTCGAACACATTTTAAATATGTCAATTTTAATAACCCATATCAATAGTCGTATCTGTAATTATACTTTTTCTAGTATTTGCACTTTGCACCCTAGATTATATGTAATATGATATCAAAGTATATTTGCTCCACTAATACACAAATCTGTAGCATGGAGGAACAATAATTATAAATGGATATGAATGATTTTTTTTATATGTAATCAGATACAAATTTATAATAAACATATATTACATATATGTATTCCAATTTAAGTCGATCAATACTGCAATATTTCTATAAATTGATTATCAAATATATTTTTTTTAAATTTATGAATATAATTTAAATTTAATTACTGATATAAAGTTTATGATATATTCCAATATACAATGACACATTTATTTTATATTTTAACTAATCTCTTAATATATAAATGATATGTTTTATTGGGTTAATTTATTAAATCTTTGAAAAATATGTATGATTTATACTAATCTCACATATTGGTATATTTCTATATTATACAATGTATCAAGTATACAAATACACAACATTTATTTATCTATATATATTTATATTATAAATTTATAAATATAATATAAGTTTTAAATATATTATTAAGAATTCTTTTTTATTAAAGTAATAATGAAACTAATAATATTATATATGAAAAGAGTATAACAATCTATTTCTATTATAATAACATTCACTCTCTGACTAGAGAGATAAGTCAACACACTTGTAACACACCACATCCTCTAACATCTGGGTTAACATTTACATTATATTATATATCATAACATACAAATTATATAATTTGTATTATTAATAAATTCAGTATTTAATGGGCTGATATATATATCATAATATTATATAATATAGTGGTATTTATTATTTAAATCAATAATTATTTACTATATAATAGATTACCATATATATATATATATATATATATATATATAAATATATATATATCATATATATTCATAAGCATTACATTATAAATGCACTAAATATGACATTTTATTTTAAATCAATACCACTATGCAGGCATTATTATGATGTCACTCACTATTATGATATCATAAATCCTCTTATGTAATGCTTATTACACATACACAATATATAATTATATGAATTAAGGTTTGATCTGAATGTTTCACCATAATCTATCTCACTACACATAATCTGGTCACATATGTGCACTTTAGCCGTAAGTTAGTGTAGTCGCTTTAGCACTAATCCTACATCACTAATCACTGGTCACATGACGCAGGCTTCCTCGAGAATGAGATCAAGAAAGATGAAATCCCCATGCTGGATACGGGTGATAATCCCCCCGCCCCCGCCCCTAGAGAAATGATAGATCTTGAGGTTAGGATACCCCCTCCCCCCATTGTTGTTGTTAAACTCGTCCTTATTAAGGGGATTCGCTGCATTTTATGTATACAATTAAGATAGGAGATATTTTTTTTATGTATTTAAACCAATTTTAAAATTTTTTCAGCACTAGGATTTTGATCCGATTTCATTTATATAAATTGCATATTGGTAACCAACATAATGTTAATAAAACTTGCTTATTTAAAAAAAAAATGGT
The DNA here is from genome assembly GCA_964019155.1 of Osedax fenrisi. Lineage (NCBI taxonomy): Eukaryota > Metazoa > Annelida > Polychaeta > Sabellida > Siboglinidae > Osedax > Osedax fenrisi. The sequence continues at coordinate 63,737,033 of OZ025243.1, read as the reverse complement.
TCACTGAAAATCCGAAATATTTTAAGACAAAATATGATGCTAAATTAAATTTTTTTTTTAATTATTATAATTTTGTATATGTTATACTATGTCTATTACATTTATTTTAAGCAAGTTTTATTATACATATAATAATGAAGATACTGTGAAAAATTTATCAAGTTTGGATAATTATTGAGAGGGCTGACAAATTTCTAAGATTCAAAATAAATTAAATTCAATATTATGAGTAAATCGAGTTTAAAGTTTGACTATATTTATTTTTAATTTTATTGTAATATTTGTTTATTATTTCTATCTTTGACAACATTTATAGTATTATACTATTATAGAATACCACACTAATATATCCATAAAGTTATTATTATAATATTTATATTATATTACCAATAATTACACATAATACGCTAATATGTATGACATTTAAAAAAAAAAATTTACAAGAAAATAATTTTTTTTTAGTATATTTATTTATTTCTAATATTATAATATTAGAATACCACACTAATATACCCATAAGGTTGTACTTATAATATTTATATAATATTATATTACCAATAATTACATATAATCGATTTTCTGCTACGTCTTGGCATTTTTAAATAAAATAATTAAATGACGTAATCTCAATTACTTTGTTTATAATTCGAATTTTACACCCAATGCAATGCGTTCATTTGATATCAATCCGTTAATTATATATGCCGCTAGTTGACATCATATTATATAATAGATCGTATATATTACTGCATTTAAAATTATTTAAAAATATTAACTTATAGATATCATATTATAAGTTTCAAATATGAGTATTTTGCTATTATTTACGCGATTTTTTACAATTTTTTTTTACCAATTAGGTCTTGTACTAAACAAACAAATTGTAATATTAATAAGTCTTTATTTGCTCTACAAGTTTCAGAGAATATTAAATATATATTAAATAATACTCAAATAAAATAATACTCAAATAAAAAAATAAAATAAAATAATAATATTTTCAACGCATTTAAAAGGCCGCGAATCCCCTTAACCCTATGATTAAAGCATCACACTTAGTCATCAATATTGTGTATTATATAGCTCATTTATTAAATGTTTTTGATTTTATCCAATAATGTTACGGTGCAAAGATATGACTCTATAATTAATTTGATAAATTAATGACAAATTGTATATCTGTAAAATAAACTATTTATTTCTATTTTTTGTTTATAAATATATCACGTATAATTTATAAGTTATAAATGAAAAGTTATGTACATTTTTTATACAAAAACAATAGTAATTTAAATTAGCGTATATATACAACATTATTTTATAATTAGAATAAAGTCCATTATACATATAATTATACATATTTATTATGTAACAATACTTATGACAATTGGCTTTTGTAATTATTTAATCTATAGTAATGCCACCTATATTTCAAACTAATCCGTATTAACATATATTTCATGTAAATAGATACAAGAGACATTTTTTTCTTCGCAAAATCATTGTTTTATCTCAGTAAAGTCTTAAATAAAGAATTAAATTACTCCTAATTTAATTAATATATATTTATTAAATATATTTAAATTTAAATTTAAAGATTTATCCAATTATATAGTTTATTTGCATATCAATTGAAACTACAGTAGTAATATATAGATATATACATACACATGAATAATAATATGCAGTGGAAACTGCAGTGTGTATTCTATTACATACATTTACATGTTTATAGATATGAAATATATACTACTATTCAACATTAATGTTAGATAAAAGTATTTTTAACTATTTAATTATTTTTGTAGTACTACATAAAGGATATATGATACTATAAATCTATGCTATATTTTAATAATATATTATATATTTTATATATAAAAATAGACATAATATTGGAGATTAATTTTGTACAGGTATTTCTATAGCTATTGTTTTAGATATATTATTACTATTTATATTTATATATTTATAAGAGAAACTTTATTTATGAATATTTTGTATATAAAACAAATCAAATTAGTAAGATAACTATATTAATATGCAGTTATAATATACTAATTAGTTGTATCTATAATAATGTTTATAGGTAGTGAAACATAATTACTGATTAAACACATCTAGATTACACAATACATAATTAATGTTATAATGATGTGTTCTAAATGATACTTTTTATGCTATTTATAGATATATTCCATTACTAATTTATTGATGGACAGTAAATAAAGTAATATTATATAATACCATTTTTATAATATTCTATTGATTATTTCACATCTAAATACTGCAGCATGTTCTAGTCAGTACTCATAAATAATCAGCCCTCATATGATAACATTGATCACATGATATCAATAACCTCATTTCATTACTTAATCTTTGTATTATATGTCATCTCGTATCTAGTAAATGATTGAGAAAATAAAATTCTAAATGGATCACTAGTATTTTTATATGATACTCATATATATAAATATATATATATATATATGTATGTTCTTAGATAATGACATCTGTTAATCGTGCGATTATTACAGTATGTTCTAAATCTAACATTAATCTATCTCTGAGATTAGGCAACTTTCGAGAAATTAGAGAATGAGATGAAAGAGGTGAATCTTAATGCTGAAACTTTGAAGAAGAATTATGTTGAGCTCACACAACTTAAGTATATTCTACGTAAAACTCAGGGCTTCTTTGATGAGGTTTGTAGTAGTAGTAGTAGTAGTAGTAGTAGTAGTAGTAGTAGTAGTAGTAGTAGTAGTAGTAGTTGTAGTAGTAGTAGTAGTAGTAGTAGTAGTAGTAGTAGTAGTAGTAGTAGTAGTAGTAGTAGTAGTAGTAGTAGTAGTAGTAGTAGTAGTAGTAGTAGTAGTAGTAGTAGTAGTAGTAGTAGTAGTAGTAGTAGTAGTAGTAGTAGTAGTAGTAGTAGTAGTAGTAGTAGTAGTAGTAGTAGTAGTAGTAGTAGTAGTAGTAGTAGTAGTAGTAGTAGTAGTAGTAGTAGTAGTAGTAGTAGTAGTAGTAGTAGTAGTAGTAGTAGTAGTAGTAGTAGTAGTAGTAGTAGTAGTAGTAGTAGTAGTAGTAGTAGTAGTAGTAGTAGTAGTAGTAGTAGTAGTAGTAGTAGTAGTAGTAGTAGTAGTAGTAGTAGTAGTAGTAGTAGTAGTAGTAGTAGTAGTAGTAGTAGTAGTAGTAGTAGTAGTAGTAGTAGTAGTAGTAGTAGTAGTAGTAGTAGTAGTAGTAGTAGTAGTAGTAGTAGTAGTAGTAGTAGTAGTAGTAGTAGTAGTAGTAGTAGTAGTAGTAGTAGTAGTAGTAGTAGTAGTAGTAGTAGTAGTAGTAGTAGTAGTAGTAGTAGTAGTAGTAGTAGTAGTAGTAGTAGTAGTAGTAGTAGTAGTAGTAGTAGTAGTAGTAGTAGTAGTAGTAGTAGTAGTAGTAGTAGTAGTAGTAGTAGTAGTAGTAGTAGTAGTAGTAGTAGTAGTAGTAGTAGCAGCAGCAGTAGCATATAGTTGCACTACTTGACACCACCAGGCGCAGTATGATGCAAATGAAGGCGATCATGACATGCTGGTAACCCATAGTAACTCAACTGAACCATGTCAACTTGGGTAAGTCATATTTATATTAATTGTATTTATAATATTTAAATTTAATTATTAATTGATTTATATAATGATAATTATAATTAACTCATTTTAGTCGAATACTCTTAATATAATATTATTATTTGTTATACATTAATTATTGATTTGGTTCTTACATATATATTATATTGTTAATTGTTGAGATAAACTAAATAATAACCCTTGTGTTAAAACCTAACTCTTATATAGTATATATATTATAATCTGTAGGTTATGGTTATTACAACAGATCATTCACACCCTTCAATTATTACATAACTGTGGTAGGCTATAGCTGTTGTTTTGTTTGCTATTGTATTAGATATGTTCAAGTTATTTCAATGTATCACTGTGCATATAGTTAGTAGGTCTACTATGTATGTATATGTAAATATATAATTTTTAACTGACACATTTTGAAAACAATTTTCTGTCGTAAATTTTAATTATAAATATATAACTTTTACATAGATATTTAATTTTGAACTATATCCTTGAACTTTAATTTATTGATTATAATTTATATTACTATTTATTTTTAATTATTATAATTTAAATATTATATTAACTTGTTGAGCTAAACCATAGAATAACTTTATATTTAAGTATACACATCGCTACGGTGATATACAATATATTAAACTGTATTTTTAATACTTATTAACACTTTAAATAACTAATTTTTTATATAAATTAAGTAATGCTATATTATAACAAAATTGATTTAAGGAAACAAAATTAATAATTAAAGAATATAAATATTTACATAATTAGAAATATTAACACTTTATTTACATAATATTAAGAGTCATTTAAAACCTTTACAAATATTGGTATATGTTATACGTATTAAACTATAAAATAAACTACTTAAATTGATATTAAAATTTCAAATAATTTAAAATTAAATATACATTTTGTATTCATTTTTTTTGGCTTAAAATTCTTTAATTTTAATATTAATTGCGTGAATACAATATCATCATAACTTATATCATATAATTATCATTAGTTGTATATTCATTTAACAATGTTAATAAATATTAATGATATAGAATTTAAAAATAATTAAATAAAATAGACTAACAGATTATAATAATATTATTAATAGTTATATAGTTTTTTTGCTGACAAAATTAAATATTTGTAATTTTGATATCTAGACGACATCAGTACATTTCTAATTTCTGTAGAGCTTCTGCATTCAGATGTTATTAACGTATTATATCTCCGTTCTCAATTAAATCTCATTTGAATTTTCTTATATAATATATATTATGTCTAGTATAAATATATTATATATATATATTATGAGACAACTAAACAAGTTTTATTAATTAAATGAAAATTTAATTGATACAAATTATAATATATTGTATATCACATGATGTATAACTTATGTATTACATTCTTAGTTATGTCTATGTAGCATACATGATTATAATGACATGTTGTACACTTATTAAGGTCGTTGTCACGTCATTGAGTTAATGTTTAGCTTTCAATTCAATATTATCATTAATTAATTTAATAATTTATTGTTTTGTTTGTCAGAATAGATTTACGAGATATATTATACACTGTTTTACACTATCTATTCCAATCTGTATAAGCTATAAATCGAGAAATAAAATATTCAAAAATATATATTACATTTATTTTAAATCTTTTTGATACTTATTATCTTTTATACAATAACCACCCGCCAGTATATCACTGTAACATCTCTTGTATCCCCACTCTATAATCACATTCACATCGCCTTATTCTAATGCCCACTACCCACTACTACGACTACTACAGTTTCTTAGCTGGGGTGATAGGTAGAGAACACTTGCCTGCGTTTGAGAGAATGCTATGGAGAGTATGCCATGGTAAGGTGTTCCTCAAACAGTCTGAAATAGAGGTACCCATTGAAGATACTATCACGGTATGCTACCTCACCTCCTCCCTCTCCTCTCTTACTGTAGCCTTCGCTATTAAAGTTATCTCTAGTTTGTTTTAACTTAGTATGGTTTATAATGCCTGCATAGCTCTGTAGGACAAGGTATCAGACGCCAGAGGGACACGGGTTCAATCCCCGTTCGGATCTATTAAATGGGTCTACAAAGTCTAAAATTATATTTGGAAATGATTTTATATAATTGTGTATAACAAATTATTGGCTATTGTTAAAATCATGGATGTTTTAACATGAGAGCGAATTCGAAAGAACATAAGAGCCACATATTGTTACAAATGAAAACTTTATCTAAGTTCCTGGATGGGATAAAAGGACTCCACACAAAAAATTAACAATATATATATATGCTTCTTTAATAGTTATACAATTAATATAAAATTATTGTTATTATTTATATTAATATTAATATTAATATTTGTGTCCTACTAAAATAATAATAACAATATCATAAAAATAGAATTATTCTATACTCTAATTCATCTCTATTCTTATTATAAATATGTTAATATCCTTATTAGGGCATATTAATTATAACATTTGATATTCATCTATCCCCATATACATTCTTTTATCAAACAATATTTTACACACATGTAGTAATGTAAACCTGTTATCATCGTTATCACACCCTTATTAGGGCATGAAGTCTCCAAAGTCTGTGTTCATCGCATTCTACCAGGGAGAACAGCTGAAGTCTCGTGTGATCAAGATATGTGAGGGGTTTGTATCTATAGGGCTTATCATATAGGTGTGGGGTTTATTTGTAGGGCTGCACTGTAAGCTTATCATACACACATGACACACACACACATGTAGTACTAGTTCACTATAGTAATCATTACTAAGTAATGCTATATGTGTATGTATACTGGCGACAACTTTAAACAAAGATTAAAGTCTTATTTTGAAGCCCTTTAAAAGCAATAATAACCATGATAATAATGATTATCTTACATATGCTGCCACCTATCTACTTGAGTGACACACATGTAATACACACCACGTAGATTTCGAACATCTGTATATCCCTGCCCGGATAATGCTGCAGACAGAACAGAAATGGCTATAGGAGTTATGACTCGTATTGAAGATCTGTCTACTGTTTGTACACCTTTGTTAGAGTGTGTGCCATTATGTAGTAGCATAGTGTGTGTTACTGTGATGACCTTCAGTAGTATTGAAGGCACACTCTAATCATTTGAAATCACATGATACTCTGAAACCTAAACATGTATGCCAAACATCACTGTCTCTGTTGTTCACCCTGTACTGCCTTCATGTAGAACAACCCTGCCCATCACTAATTACTAATTACCCCTGCACACTACCCCTTCAATTAGCCTATCACAATGTACCTACAGCTATTGCTATAGTAGTACTAATCTGTATGACTAATCTGTGATGAATCATCGATCTACTTCTCAACTATTAATACACAGTAGCAGTACTAGTAATTAGTTGTTTATTACAAAGTTGTTATTCTCATACACATACATAATATATATACCACTTCTTTAATACCATATTATTTAATAGTACGTTAAGATATTATTAACAAAAATATATAAATGTTTCAATATATATATATTAGTGCCTTATCTATATCTGTCTATAGATACACCCCCCCAACACTAAGATGGAGTTAAGTATTCACAAATGATTCATTTAGATCATAAATCATAAAATTATTGATAAACTATAATTATTAGCACTTGCACAATTTGTAAGGCAACAGTTTGAAAAATTAACCTTTATTTCCATCTTTTTTTTGAATATTTTATTACAATTAGTACTTACTTTTTATATTTTGTTCTCAGTATATGTCCACTGTACACATAAATACATATATTCTTTTAATAATATAAAAATTGTAGCATAGAATATAAAATTCTTGAAATAAAAATTCTCTAGAAATTTAAAAAATATAAATTTTAATAATGAAATATTGAAATATAATATGTATTTAATAAGAATTAAGATTATTTCTGTAGTGTAAATATTATTAGTATATAAAATCATGAGTTATATTTATTGTATATGTGCTCCATTATAGTATCTTGTGGTACCATTTTTGTAATGTTTAGAATATAGAATAATTATATATATATATAATTATGATTAGAAATAAAGCTGCGATTGTATATGATACAAGTGTTGTACACCCCTACACCCCTACACACAGGTATTAGCTAAGACCCAGGATCACAGACACAGGCTACTGGTGGCTGTAGCAAAGAACATCAAAGTTTGGTTCATTAAGGTTTGTGTAATGTCGCATACATCGCTTATTATGCTGCTAGGTCATGTGATATCAAGCTGATGCTCAATGATCACTCGTAGCATAGGTTACGCATTGATCATGTGACCCACACCCCCTCCCATCATGTGACCTAATCTCTAACGCTAACCTCCACACCCCCCCCCCCCATCATGTGATCTGACCTCTAACGCTAACCTCTACCCCCTATCATGTGACCTCTATCTATATCTCTCTCTCGTGTGCAGGTGTTCAAGATCAAGGCAATCTACCACACCCTGAACCAGTTCAACATTGATGTCACTCAGAAGTGCTTCATAGGGGAGTGCTGGTGTCCCGTTGATAAACTGGACGCTATTCAGAGCTCACTTCAGAAGGGAACTGTTAGTTAAGTCTACCTCCTGTACGCCTACTTCTACCTCCTCTACCTCTAACTCTACCTCCTGTACCTCTAACTCTACCTCTACTTCTACCTCTACTTCTACCTATACCCCTACCTCTACCACTACTTCTACCCCTAACTCTACCTCTACCTCTACATCTACCTAAACCTCTACATCTACATATACCTCTAACTCTACCTCTACCCCTACCTCTACATCTACTTCTATATCTACTTCTATATCTACCTCTACCTCTACCTCTACCTATACCTATACCTCTATTAATATATAGACTACATTATAGTATGTATATATAGTATGTAATTAAAATAATTAGTAATACATTAAAAAAGTAGTACTGATTTCTTATACACAAGAATAAACACAATACAATAACAATTTGATCTCCAACTGTATTGCCTTGCCAAAAGGGTTCTAAATTCCCTATCTCTTACATCTTAACATCTATCTATATAACAAAATGTCACTTAATGGTTTATTACACTATTTATACAATTATAATAGATATAATGAACTTTAATAAATAACATATCAATTTGTCTCATACACGCATTTTTACATGAACTAAGACTACTTACTTCTAACTTACACCATACCATAAGCTACCTGTTTACTTTATTACAAATATAATGTTGAATAATAAAACCTGTATCTTTATTTATATATTCTATTATTTGTGTAATCGCAACATTATTATTAGTAACATTCTTATCTGTAGTGATACTTGATAATAAATAATTGTAAATGAATAATAATTTAATAATAATAGTAATATTCATTTTTTTATTTATAATTTAATGATTTATATAATATTATAATAATTATAATTTTAAATATTTAAATTATATGTACAAATATATAACATGAGTTTATATCATAATTATATTAAATATTATATTAATTTACCCTACACACCCCCTACAGGTAGATGGGGGCAGTGGGATTGACTCCATCCTGAACAGAATGAACACTAACATTGCTCCACCCACCTACAACAAGACAAACATATTCACTAATGTATTTCAGGGTGTAGTAGATGCTTACGGAGTAGCAAGATACCAGGAGATTAATCCAGGTACGGTGTTGCCCCCTTGTGGTGTATTAGTGCATGATCTTCTCAACTTAGCTACCATTATCATATAACATTCATATTAGCTGTTTAAATCATCATCATTCACTATCTATTCAAGTATAATATCATTCTGGGGAGATGCAACAATAATAATATTATTATATACCTCAAAATCTTTTTCTTTTACATAATACTAATACTTAATAATATTTAATCTTTATACGTCTATTACCCCTACCCACCACCCCCCTACCCCCATACAGCCCCGTTCACAATCATCTCGTTCCCTTTCTTATTCTCTGTGATGTTTGGAGATACTGGACATGGGGCTATAATGTTTCTGTTTTCATTGTGGATGGTGATTAAAGAGAAGAAACTATTGGCTGCTAAAGGTGACAATGAGGTATGACTCATTGTTGATGTTGTTGACAATAACCCTAGCATCTAGTGAATGCACGAGTTTATATATGTTTTAGAATCTTTTATATGAACTATTACCAGAATAGGAGGATATTTTTGAAAATTATATTTTGAGTTTGAACATTTATTAAATATATTTGATAAAATTATAATAAAATATATTATTAGAAATATATTATTTAATATCTGTTTGTAAATATGTTCATTTAATAATAGGCAAACTTTATATAATGAATAAATATAATAGGTATAGAAATGTAATGTGGACGATGTCCATTAATACATCTCTAGATACAATAAACAATGACTTTAGATTTGGAACATGTTCTTTGGAGGTCGTTACATTATCCTGTTGATGGGTATCTTCTCGATGTACTCTGGCCTCATTTATAATGACACCTTCGCGCTGTCAATCAATATGTTCGGATCTGCATGGGCCCCCAATCGCACCATAGAGTTAGTAGTGTGTTAATCTTGACCTTTACATTCATCTCATAATGTCTGTTTCATTATTTGTATACTATCAATAATTATATACACATTTATATTTATATGTGTATGTTTCATATTTCATAATTATTATATTTTATATAGATATTCTGTTATATAATAATGTTTATATTATATAATATTTAAAGTTATTCATCATTAAATAAATCAGTTAATAACTAAATATAATAAACTGTCTATTCTATGATATTTATATATTTACGATTTCTCCCTATAAAGTTCTGGTACAAGCGATGAACTACAACTTGACCCTGCTATAGAATACAATCAGATTCCGTACCCTTTTGGCATGGATCCTGTTAGTAGAATGAAATTTACCCCCAATATCTCATATGTTTTCTTATCTCTCTTGTTATCAGGTTTGGCAGCTGGCCACCAATAAGATCCTGTTCCTGAACTCTTTCAAGATGAAGCTGTCTGTAATATTTGGTATCTCTCAGATGTTATTCGGGGTGATATTGAGCTTCAAGAATCACAGGTTTGTAAACTGTTGCCACAGACATCATTACATATTGCACTGACAGCTAATGATACACTAACACTAGACATGTTAATAACACAATAACTCTATAGATTCTTCAAGAACACCTCCTCCATACTGTATGAATTCATACCTCAAGTAGTATTCCTCATGTCTATATTTGGCTATCTAATAGGGCTGATTGTATTCAAGTGGATAAAGTATGATTCTACAAACTGTTCCTGCGCCCCCAGTATTCTCATACGTTAGTAACCTTGGTTGCCGTGGTGATTAACTACAATAACACAATACGTTCATGACATCGATATAATGAAAATGTATAAGAAATTGACGCACGCAATGCATGTAAAAGATAAATACGCAAATAGCACTTTTATCGATAAATTAACAAAATGGCATCAGTGATTTTGATTGGATATTAGTCATATTATATATGTCATATATTAAAATAGTAGGATTTTCATCGAAATAGATAGAAATGACTTATATCTTTATGTATGTGTTTAGATTATATATGTGAATAAAATAGTATGAAAAATAGTTATCATATCTTCCTACCTACCCTCCCTCTCACCCAGACCTAGGTAACCCTCACCTTATACCCCATGTTATCATATCTTCCTACCTACCCTCCCTCTCACCCAGACCTAGGTAACCCTCACCTTATACCCCATGTTATCATAACTTCCTACCTACCCTCCCTCTCAACCAGACCTAGTGAACCCTCACCTTATACCCCATGTTATCATAACTTCCTACCTACCCTTCCTCTCACCCATACCTAGTGAACCCTCACCTTATACCCCATGTTATCATAACTTCCTACCTACCCTCCCTATCACCCAGACCTAGTGAACCCTCACCTTATACCCCATGTTATCATAACTTCCTACCTACCCTCCCTCTCTCCCAGACCTAGTGAACCCTCACCTTATACCCCATGTTATCATAACTTCCTACCTACCCTTCCTCTCACCCATACCTAGTGAACCCTCACCTTATACCCCATGTTATCATAACTTCCTACCTACCCTCCCTATCACCCAGACCTAGTGAACCCTCACCTTATACCCCATGTTATCATAACTTCCTACCTACCCTCCCTCTCTCCCAGACCTAGTGAACCCTCACCTTATACCCCATGTTATCATAACTTTCTACCTACCCTCCCTCTCACCCATACCTAGTGAACCCTCACCATCTACCCCATGTTATCATAACTTCCTACCTACCCTTCCTCTCACCCATACCTAGTGAACCCTCACCTTATACCCCATGTTATCATAACTTCCTACCTACCCTCCCTCTCACCCAGACCTAGTGAACCCTCACCTTATACCCCATGTTATCATAACTTCCTACCTACCCTCCCTCTCACCCAGACCTAGTGAACCCTCACCTTATACCCCATGTTATCATAACTTCCTACCTACCCTCCCTCTCACCCAGACCTAGTGAACCCTCACCTTATACCCCATGTTATCATAACTTCCTACCTACCCTCCCTCTCACCCAGACCTAGTGAACCCTCACCTTATACCCCATGTTATCATAACTTCCTACCTACCCTCCCTCTCACCCAGACCTAGTGAACCCTCACCTTATAACCCATGTTATCATAACTTCCTACCTACCCTCCCTCTCACCCAGACCTAGTGAACCCTCACCATCTACCCCATGTTATCATAACTTCCTACCTACCCTCCCTCTCACCCATACCTAGTGAACCCTCACCTTATACCCCATGTTATCATAACTTCCTACCTACCCTCCCTCTCACCCAGACCTAGTGAACCCTCACCTTATACCCCATGTTATCATAACTTCCTACCTACCCTCCCTCTCACCCAGACCTAGTGAACCCTCACCTTATACCCCATGTTATCATAACTTCCTACCTACCCTCCCTCTCACCCAGACCTAGTGAACCCTCACCTTATACCCCATGTTATCATAACTTCCTACCTACCCTCCCTCTCACCCAGACCTAGTGAACCCTCACCTTATACCCCATGTTATCATAACTTCCTACCTACCCTCCCTCTCACCCAGACCTAGTGAACCCTCACCTTATAACCCATGTTATCATAACTTCCTACCTACCCTCCCTCTCACCCAGACCTAGTGAACCCTCACCATCTACCCCATGTTATCATAACTTCCTACCTACCCTCCCTCTCACCCAGACCTAGTGAACCCTCACCTTATACCCCATGTTATCATAACTTCCTACCTACCCTCCCTCTCACCCAGACCTAGTGAACCCTCACCTTATACCCCATGTTATCATAACTTCCTACCTACCCTCCCTCTCACCCAGACCTAGTGAACCCTCACCTTATACCCCATGTTATCATAACTTCCTACCTACCCTCCCTCTCACCCAGACCTAGTGAACCCTCACCTTATACCCCATGTTATCATAACTTCCTACCTACCCTCCCTCTCACCCAGACCTAGTGAACCCTCACCTTATACCCCATGTTATCATAACTTCCTACCTACCCTCCCTCTCACCCAGACCTCATTAACATGTTCCTGTTCTCATATTCCGATGATCCCTGCAATGCTGCTGTATTCTACCCCCATCAGGTTAGCCTGGTACACTAATGAACACACACCCTACACTAATGCTACCTGGTACACTAATAACTTCATTTATTACAATATGTGCTTAGATATTAAAATAATAAATATAAATTCTCTTTTTTTATAATTTTATTTTTTCAAAAGTTCTTTAATATAATAACCTCTTTACAATTATTGCTGGACAATCACCAGAACATATTTGTTGTTCATTTCTTCTTATTGTTTAATTCTATTTATTTTATTTATATATAACAATATACTAAATTTATAACTAGAATATGTAATTGATGTATTTATTAAATTATAAGTACATTTTACTTTATACGTTATTTATGTTTATTTTTAATATGTATTCTTGTGATATAACTTATAAATAGATATACAATTTGTTTATATATTAAATATTAGTAGGCATATTATCTTGATCCTGTTGCTACTTATTATTTTACTTAATTTTGTAAATAATATATTTAGCGAGATTATTTATTAATTTATATATATTTTATTATTTAAGACATATATATTTATTGTTAGATTGTTATTACGAGAACCATGCCTATATATTATAAAGGTATTATATTTGATAAGAATTGATTAGTTTTAATATTTAATTTATTGCAAATAAATTATAATCTAATAATTATAAGTGTTCTCGAAAGTTTGTGGTTTTATTTCTTCTCATGATGTTGTTGTTATATTAGATGATGGCATAGACTATTGTTACACATATGATATGTGCATGGTTTTGATGTGCAAATGTTAACCTATGGTATATTTAATGTGTTCTATTACAAATATACTTATATAATTGTAATGTTCTGCTTATTTCACCATTAGAAAATGATACAAGAGCTGCTGATTCTGTTGGCTGTGATCTGTATTCCCGTAATGCTGCTGGGCAAACCTTTGTCTATGAGGGCAGCTGCTCATCAGAAGGTTTGTAAGGGGGGGGGTTGTGTTTATGTGTTTAAACTTGTCAATATATGTCCTTCACTAGTGTCATAGTGTATGTATACATGTCCTTTAACCCACGTGTGGGATGTTATACCTGTACATTAGTGTATGTTCACGTTTATACTAGTATGTATATAGGCACTTGTGTATGTATTTATGACCTGCGCCTGTCTGTGTGTTAATACTAGCATGCATAATTCACTGCAGAACTACTCTATCTTGCACGAGGATCCCATGCAGACTTCCTCCTACGATGATCAGGATACAGAAGGAGGTCTACCTCAAGCTGCTGCCACAGTGAAACACCACACAGAAGATGTTGAGGAAGAGGTTCAGTAATTGTAGTAGTAGTAGATAAATATGTATACGATATTATATGTTCTTATTTGTTCTAAAGGGATTTCATAATAAATCTACATGTTTTCTATTGTAGTCAACCGGTTTAACTAATTATTTTATAATTGTTATCTAATTATTATCATTTATTTATTATTTATCAATAAAATTATCTTATTTTTATATGAATTTACTATTGATGGTAAAGTATCTATTAATCATGATCTCACTATTATAATATCATATTAAATAATTAATAGTAATCATAATATAGTAATCAATATAAATAACCATTATTTCCTAATTATGTTAACCTAACTAATCTCTCTGACTACATACACAACATCGTTAACAGTTCTCATTTGGTGATGCCATGGTTCACCAGTCTATACATACTATAGAATACTGTCTGGGTTGTGTGTCACACACCGCATCATACTTACGTCTGTGGGCACTTAGTCTCGCTCACGCAGGTTACTACAACCACAACAGTAACAGCGCAGCACAGCTACCCGTCATGTTTAGCATCAACATTATCACATTGTTTAGGAATTTATCACATTAAATATTTCTAAAAAATGGGAAAAATTATCACATTGAATTTTATAATAATTAAAATTAACATTGTTTATATAGTTCATTTTTTCCAATATTTATTGCAAATTTAAATTGATGCTTATTTTTTGTATCCAAAAATAATTTCTTTTAGTAATTTAATTTTTATGAATAATCATAATATAGAAAATTATATAATATAAATAATGTTATTATTATAATAATTTTAAAAGCCTGAAATCCACTATTAAATTAAGTGAATTAATTAAATTAATACAAACTATTAATATTCGGTCGACATTTCACATTTAGTATTATAAGTCATGTTTTAGTCAGTCTCTGTATGCATTCAATGCCTAGTGTGTTAACTTAACTCATCTCTCCTCATCAAAGAATACCATAATACCCCTATACAGAACTCTCGGAAGTACTATGGACAATGATATTCTCTAATGGACTAGGACAGGCAGGAGGATTCATGGGAACCTGCGCTGTGTTTATAGTATTCACCCCATGGGCCTTACTCACTGTTACCATCCTACTACTGATGGAGGGACTCTCTGCTTTCCTGCACACACTACGTCTGCACTGGTTAGCTTGTGACCTTCACCCCTTGAGGTCATGTCCGTTATAGATCATTCTACACAGATATATCTCTGGCAACATTTATATATAATACAATTATCGTTTATATAAAAATAAGAACCATAAGCACTTCAGTTGCATTTCAATTTAATTCTTTATATCATTATATTGTATTCAAGTCAATAATTTATCAACAATATTGATTAAATTAAATTTAATTTATTCATATAAAACTAATATTTCAAGAATTTATATTTTGTTTAATTTAAAAATAAAAAATAGTTATATTATTATTATTATTTAGATTGAAAAATGTATTATGGATTAGACATCTACATTTGATTGATGTACCTAATTTACATATATTGTGTAATGTATGATGAATGTAACATTTGAAGTCTGCTCCAATGAAACTTACTTATTTACATCAACACTAATGCAACTCAATACATTGTCAGGGTGGAGTTCCAGTCAAAGTTTTACAGTGGAGATGGATACGCATTTGAACCCTTCAACTTTGACCTTGATAAAGACCTCTGAACGATGCTACACATATCAATAAGCACGTTCAAATTACACCATTATCATTATTATAATAACATCTATTTTCGTTCACGATGCTTTTACATATACATTTGTTTTATTCTTTATGGCTTTGAAAATACATTTTTTTTTAAATCTTCTCTAATTACTTTATTTTACAAATATTTGAAGAACATAGAATAGATTGCAGATTATAAATAGTAATTTGTAATATTATATTTTTAGAATGCAGATTTATATATAAATTATGACGGGTATAGTGTCATTCTATTAGCAATATATATTTATAAATTAAAACTTAATAATTTAATGAAATAAATTTAAAGTTTTACACTAAATTTATAATTATAATAAAAAGTAATATATATTTGAAAATTAATATTGGAAAATAGGTTGAAATGAAATAATTTAGTTATAGACAATATCTGTAATGATTGCCTCCTTTGTATTGCCAAGTTACTATGACATGAGTTGATAGATGTGATCAGATTATATGAAATTGTAGCAGCATTAGGTTATAAGCAGGCCCAGTTATTTTGGGCCAAAGCCCAAAATAAAGAAAAAGGCCCAAAATAGCTTATTTTGGGCTTTTCGAAATCCTTATTTTGGGCCTTTTTTAAACAACTTCAAAATACATTAATATCAATCATAATTAATGATTCATAATATATATTTAATAACTATCATATTATTTACCATATATACTATACTATTTGTGTATATTTTATAAGTTATCAATATACTTTATTTAATTTAAGAAATGATAAAATTATAAAAAAATACATTTTTAATTTTTATTATATAATATGAGATTAAATAATGAGTAATAATAATTCATTGTTTTTATAATAACTTTCGTTTATAAAAGTGATGATAATAAATTGTATTGCTTTAAATGAATCATACCTTTAAGGCTAATTTATTTACATTATTCTTATCATTATTTTTTATATATTTTAGTATAACTAAATCTGACTCCATAGCAGATGTTACAGGAATAAAGGTTGCTATGCTACTGACAAATTATTTTTATATTTAATATCCTTCTACTCATCTTCGAAATTGTTACTTAATATATATTATTAGTTCTTCTGGCTCTCTTTCATATCCATCTATAATTATTTATACTCGAATCTATATCGTAGTTATATTGTTTCGTAAAAAAAATATTTAATCTGTCTATTGAAATATTGCCAAACACTTTTCCTTACATATTTACAATGCTTTGTTAGTCAATCATATATCGGTTATTATGTGGTGAATTGATAGAATCTCTTTCAACCGATATTAATATAAGTTTCTTTTATATACAAAACTATAGTTTTAATATAGTTATATTTAATATGGCAATATTTCGATAAAATAAATGTAGTTTAAATGTATCAAAGTGAAACAAATTATCATTCGTATACAATCCAATATCAAATTTATAGTATACATTAATAACATAATTATCTATAGACAGGATTATTCAGTTTTTTTGTTGATATTTTGATCAAAAAACCATGTTTTATTTGGTTTTTTTATATAAAATTATTGTAAAATAATATATTTATTTCAATACTAATTATATAATTTAATATTAGTTTGAATATTGTTAATAATAGTGCCGTCTGGAGTGAAGTGTGAGTTTCATAGTTATTCGGTTTTTTTTAATTTGTTTTTTTTTGTTGGTTTATTCAGTTTTTTATATAAAATAATTGAATATTAATTTCAATACTATAGTATCATTTAATATTTGTATCAATAACATTTTAATAATAGTATAGATTAGGTATATTATATAAAGTTATTCATTTAATAAACCTATATACCTGGCCGATAGAAAAATAAAATTTAGAAATAATTTACTGAAATAAATGTGTATAAATTATACTATAGTATATATAGTACTTTTTAATATAATATATATGAAATATCTAATAATAATTATAGAAGTATTTATTACAAATAACATTCATTATAAATATGTATTAATAAATATTATTATTTGGATAAAAACCAATATTTGTCACAAATAAACCGCAAAAAACCAATAAATCTGTATATAGAAAATATAATATAGCTTAGCAAAAAAAATGTATAACAAACTTAAAATGTATAATCATATTATGTAAATATAATCTACAAACATTTATACAGCTGACAATGTCCTATTTCTTTATTATAAATTCATTGTTTAAATTAAATGTATCATTAATCATCAATGTAAATTATTTCTATTATATAATCCGCAATTGAAAACTAATACATTACAAATATTATTAAAATTTATTTAATTTAGAACATTTTTAAACTTACAATTTTTAAAAGTAGTTACTAAATTATTAATGATAATTATTTCTTCATGAATTGTCAAATTAAGATTCTATAATTTCTTAAATGTTATACCAGTTCTTGTCGAAATCGTATTAAATATTCCCAAAAAAACCCACCATTCTTTATTTAATAAATTAATATATTCCTTATACATCCCTACTAATTGATTCTATCATTATAAATCGATTCTATATAGATGAATGTTAATATGTGTATTATATTATATTTAATATCTATATTACACTTAAATGAATATATTTATATAATCAAATACTTATATTTCAATATCAATAAAAAGTAGAAAATCAGAAATAATTGTGTGCCATCATTTTTTTTTATTATTCATTTTAATGATTATAAATTGAGAGATATTGATTATAAAATTATATTATATATATTCATTATTATGATAAAATTAAGGATATTCATCATTATGATAAAATATACAATAATAATGATTTTCATTTTGAAACAAATAGATAAATTAAACAAAATAAATATAATTCACAAGACAGATTAAATTACAATTGATATAATTGTTTATATGATTTATACTGAACATCCCTTTTATATTTTATATATACGTATACATTTTAATCTTGTTAGCCAGTTAAATTGTTTAAAACTATACTACAAATTAAATATAATTAGTTAAAATTTATAAAATAAGATAAAAAGTAAAAAGCCCAAAATAAGTTATTTTGTGCTTTTCAAAATTCTTATTTTGGGCTTTTTGATTTTATTTTGGGCTTTGGCCCAAAATAACTGGGCCTGGTTATAAGTGAAGTTAGTGTCATATTCACAGTAATCAATGTATCTACAAATGTATTAAAGATTGTGTTGTATTACTGATTTTATTTGAAAACATTGAAATATAAATAAATATATACCTTAACTATTTCAGAGAATATGTTACCATTACAAGAACAGATTGCTTATATTATTATTTAGTATTAATTAGATATTTATATGAATTATTTTATTATATTTCATGAAAATATCATAAGACTAAATATAAGTTGTATTTATAAATATATTTGTATTTATTCTGTAGATTGATAAACAGGAGCTGATATTATTATTATGCATTATAATCACATTTTGTTTATTTAACATAATTATAAAATATATTTAAATTATAGTTTATTAAACATGGAAATCGTATATAAAGAGAAGGTGAAACGATGTGATGGGACATTAAAACATTAACTTATTCTGAACTACTTTGGACAACTTGTGATCTTCGGTTAATTTACCGACATCGTTGATCTGTTGTTGTAGTACACCTGTAAACAACAAAGAAAATAAGGATGATCAGTATTTGTAGTAATATAGCACATATGCATGTAAGATAATGGCATATATTCATATGGGTGGTAATAATGCATTAACTAAGATGTATAATTCTTTAATGATAACGAATATGTTAGTATGTATAATTAATAATTTAAGAGATGTTTCTGGGATAGGTGAACCATACATATATCACATATGAATGTAATTTCATAGCATTAGAATACCATATATATTGACTATGGTTAGGTAAGTAAGTGTATATAATCCATGTTTATCGTGTAAGGTAGAGAATTATTAATGAAAAACCTGTACTCTTCTCAATCCATTGCAGAGAGTCGATGTGAGCATTGATGATACGAAGAATTTGATCCATCTGATTATTGATAGTGATGACATATTGGTTATTTTGTTAATATACATATATTTGAGGGTGTAAGTCATAGAGCTAGAGAGAAAGCTCTGTGGCGTAGGTACATGTTTATTTAAGAAAATAAGTTATACAAAAAATGTAATTAATCTAGGAAAAATGAAACATTATAATGGTGAATTTAAACAATATCACTGACTACACTTGATAATATATATAATGAGAAGTTAATTAATTATCAAATGTCCTAATGAAATATTGTTTATCTACAAAAATAATATGTTTTAAAAGCCTACAAATGAAGGCACTAATCTCTACAGACTCCCATTGTGAATGATACTATGGAATAAATTACTAGCCATATTTAGAAAAATAAACATCACATTTAAAATCAACTTATTAAAATAAGTTAAAACTTCTACATTTCTCATACAAACATACTTATTTCATTACTGTGTGAAGACTCGTTACTTAAGTAGATGCAAGTCGGATACAATAGGCACTAGCACTAGCACTACTACTACCTGTCTGCTTAATTCACAATCAGGTGTAGCTACTAACGGGGTTCTTAGATCCGACTGTGCTGTTCTTCCTGTTAACGTATTCGATGACAGTCTTAAGGTCATGGTTGATGCGCTTCAGTTGTAGGTCAATGTTCAGTGACATCTTGTACCTGTAGGGGGCGATACCGGTACAAGGGGTGGCCAATAGTAATGCAGGGGATGGGGAGGAGGGCATTTGAATAAAAATGATACGACTAACTTTAAACTTGATTAATACAATGTTATATATGACAACATACATATATATATTATTGTTCATATATTTTTACAAATATATCAGGTTTATTTAAAAAATGAAATACGATAAAATTAAATATAAATTACATAACAGGTTAAGGGCCGATAACAACATATGAACATTTACATAGTGAAGATAGAATTTTTTATTTTACATGTTAAAAGTATGATCAATTCTGAAATTAATAAAAGAATGACTACATTTTATCTTTCTTATTACTTAGATCTATATATTAAGTAATAGAAGTAAATGATAATTATAAAACTATTAGAATGAGATCTATTAAACAGTAATTTTAAAATAACAACATTTCCAATAATTCCAATAAATTACTTTTTTCATTCTTAAAATATATGAAGATATATTTATTATGATTAAGTTCTGAAAATTTCATATAAATTTATCAAGTAGATCAAAAGTTATGGAGTTTCAAAGATTCAAAATTAAGTATAAAAATTAAGAGGATTGATATCAGGTTTTAAAAAAATTATAAATATTTGACTGCTATTTAATATTTATTTGTATACGCTTGTATTTATAAACTTGCTTATTTATGATACCTATGCATCAAGATAATATATTATATTTATCGATATTTATATAGTATTTTTTTTTAATATAATTATTTCAAAAATTATATGTTTCGCCATCCCTTAAATAAATTATATTATTAATTATATAATAATTTTATTGTATATACAAATTTACTAATCAAGTTTAAATAAATCATGACATTTTTATAATATAAATTTGTATTGATTAATAATGTTTGTACTATTATTTATAAGCAGACTTATTTGTCTTATGTAAGACTTATATGTTTGACATTATCACGTTTCCTTCATAATTTAACAAATAAAATTAATATAACGTAGATGTATCTAATAAAAAATTATAAAATTAATCTAACGTAAAGTAATTTTCTCATATTTCTTTTAAAATTAAAAATATGTAAATTAAAACATTACAATTAATAGAGTAGTCCAGCTAAGAGAAGTGAAACACTATGTCAACATATGCAAACATATCATACCCTAAGTGATTAGAGTGTTGTATACATATGTAATTGTGCCTATCTTAAACATGTGAGGGAGGTTACACTCCACCCCACCCCACTAACGTATGTTCACGTTCTACATCGCTGTGTTGGGTGTATTGTTTAGGAGGTAAAGGGGTGCCATCCTCAGCCTTGATGCCCAGCATGCGTTCACATGGTATCAACATCTCCTCGAGTTGTGTTTGCTGCGTGTCTATGAAGGCTAGTTCAGCCTCTAGGTTCTGCTGATCCGCCTTCACTTTAGACACGTTCAGGTTTAGTTCTGTGATCTGGTGAAGGGTAGGGTGGTGGTGAGGGGGGGAGGGTAGGGTGGTGGTGAGGGGGGAGGGTAGGGTGGTGTGAGGGGGGAGGGTAGGGTGGTGAGGGGGAGGGTAGGGTGGTGTGAGGGGGTAGGGTGGTGTGAAGGGGGTAGGGTAGGGTGGTGTGAGGGGGGTAGGGTAGGGTGGTGGTGAGGGGGTAGGGTGGTGGTGAGGGGTAGGGTTATGAAATGGTAGTGCTTACTCTCTACATTTCTATTAAATTTATATCATAATTATACTCTTTCACAAAATGTTTATAAACAAATCAATTTGCATATAATAAATATAATATACTAGAATATCCATAAGTTATGTGTATAACTATGAAATTAACCAGATCACTTCAATATGTTCACATTTTAAAGTAAATACGATGTTGAAACAAACGATTACACTCAAGAGTTGCAGTCTACATAGGTGGCTTACTACAACATCATCATCTAGAGCAGGGGTTCTTAAACTTTTTATCCCATGGCCCATTTTTCAAATTTGAAATACTTATATGGCCCAAAAAAAATTAGAAGAGAAAATAATGTTTATTTTAATAATAATGATAAAACAAAATTAATGAGATGGGTGCAATTGTTTAAGAGTAACTAAATTACGAATTCGAGGACGTGTCATGCTTAAAGAACATCTTATGTCAACTTCTAAATCCAATCTCTTTCTATTCTTGGATTTTATGTTCAGCATTGTTGAGAATCCAGATTCACACAAGTAAGTTGATGAAAAAGGAAGCAATTTTCTTAAAACAAAGAGACTTAATTGTGGGAATAATGTCATAGTTTTAGCCCAATAGTGTATGTCTTTATTACTTTGAATGAACTCTTCTTTAGCCTATAATTAACAAATATATAACGAAAATTAATTGATGATTATATATTAACCTATGTATCATTTCGGAAATCTAAGAATTCTTCTTGAATCTAATTGGGTAAATCATCTACGTTGCAATTGAACGGGTTTCTTGATAATTTCATAGCTATATCGTCAGAAATTATATCTGGGAAATATCTTTCAAACTCAGACTTTAGTTCGGTTAAATGCTGCAGGATACAATTCTTTAATATGTCTGGTAATTTATCATTATTCATCTCTTCATTAAGTCTATGGAATGGTGATATGTTGTTTCTTTCTATTTTTCCTGTCCAAAGATCCAATTTATCAATGAATGATTTAATTGCATCAGTATGCATTATAATAGTAGTTTCTTTTCCTTGCAACTGACGATTTAAGTAATTTAATCTTTCAAAGATATCAGCTAAATATGCAATGCTTGGTAATATTTCTTCATCAAAATCTTTCAAATCTTCCTGCGTCTTATTACTTTGTTCAGATATAAACATTTTTATTTCTGAGAATAATTCAAACACTCGATCAATTACATTTCCTTTCGATAGCCAGCGCACAGCAGTATAAAATAACAAATCCTGATGATTAGCGTCCATTTCACCACATAGCTTTCGAAATAGACGTGTTCTAAGTGAACTACCTTTAATATAATTAACTACTTTAATAATAATGTTTAATATACAATTTAATTCAGATGGTAACGTTTTTGATGCAAGTGCTTGACGGTGAATTATGCAATGCGTTGCAATAATTTCAGGGTTTTTTCTTTTAACCAATGAAACAAATCCCGACTTTGATCCTAGCATACTCGGAGCACCATCCGTACAAACTCCTATCAATTTATCCCATGATATTTTTTCTTCTACAAAGAATTCAGATACCATTGACATTACATCAATAGCTTTAGTTGTCGTTGTCAATAATTTTACAAAATAAAAACTCTTCTTTAATTTGATTATCACAAATATATCTAGCATAAACCAAAAGTTGTGATAAATTGCTTACATCTGTTGATTCATCAAGCTGAATAGAAAAAAATGGAGATAATCTTATTTGATCAGTCACTTGCATTTTAATATCATTGGACATTTCGTCTATTCTAGATTTAATTGTACTATCTGATATTATTTACTATCTGACTTATTTGACTTAATTTATCCACTGATTTTTGATCTAATACAAGTCGAGCTGCTTCTAACATGCATGGCTTTACTAGAGATTCTCCAATTGTATGTGGTTTCTTCTTTTTAGCTATAATAAGTGCAATTTCATATGATGCTTCGGTAATATTTTTATTTGGGCAGAAAGTACTTGTGGATGTATTATCCAATCTTGCCCGTTTTAAGCCGCGTTCTTTCATTCTGAAATATTCAATGCCCTTATTTGCTAATAAAGGATGCATTTTATTCAAGTGCAATTTTAATTTCGATGGTCTCAAGCTCTCATTTGATAATGTAGTCTTGCACACTACACATTGCGGTCGTATTATTCCTTTATCCAAGATTGAAGAAAATCCAAAATTTAAATATGAATTATCATAAACACGTTTATTAGGCATCTGTAAAATTAAATGATATTGTTGCTCAAATCTAATTTATTTGATATATAAAATACTTTTTTACTATGATTTTTAAAATTTTAAAAATTCTTTAAAAATTTTAAAAATATGAATTTAATAAATTTATGTCTTAAATTATTTAATTAATATAAATAATTCAATTTAATTAAATACATAAATTACTATATTATAAACTTTATAATATAAACTTTATATTATAAAGTATACTATTGCAATACATATTTTCATTACAATACATACAATAGTAACCTTAAACGTATTATTTCTATAATTATTTTTCAAATTTTAATTTGAATTTTCATAGATTTATATTTATATTATTTATAATCTTTGAATAATAAAAGAAATTAGACAATTTAGACCAAGAATATTTGGCCCAAGAATATTTATATTATTTATAATCTTTGAATAATAAAAGAAATTAGACAATTTAGACCAATAATATTTATATTATTTATAATCTTTGAATAATAAAAGAAATTAGACAATTTAGACCAAGAATATTTGGCCCATGGCCCAAGCAAATTTGGCCCATGGCCCAAATTTGGGCCCTGGCCCACAGTTTAAGAAACCCTGATCTAGAGAGTAGGGGTACAGAGAGGGGGTAGAGAGGATGATCAACCCTAGAGTATGGGGTAGAGAGTGAGGTAAAGCCTACCTTGTTACCATTCTCCATAAGCAGACGATCCCAGCTGTTCACTTTGGTAGCCTGTTCCAAGAACAGCGACTCATCTGCTTCTAGTTCTTTGGTCCACTTTCCTATGTTCTCTTCGAGTTCTCTGAAGGATAGAGCGCCTTCTAACCTAATGATGTCATACTAATGATTATATACTACATTACCTGATCATGTCATACTAATGATTACATACTGCATTACCTGATGATGTCATACTAATGATTACATACTACATTACCTGATGATGTCATACTAATGATTACATACTGCATTACCTGATGATGTCATACTAATGATTACATACTAAATTACCTAATACGTATTTGTTTCAACAACGTTACAATAGAAAACAAGTACTTCAATAAATATATTAAACTTGTATCTGTACAATAATGCAACACGGGTAATGTAAATGCTGGTTACAGGTGTGTCACACATACAATGGACAGTGTTATCAAACTAGTGGTTACAGGTGTGTATTAACATCATAGTTCTCGTGTGTATAATAGGTCTACTAACTTGATAGTCTTATCTCCTCCTGTAGCAGCTGTACAATGTTGATAGTTTTGTTAGAATTCATTAATTGTATCATATTTTATAGATTAATACATTTTTTCTATTGAATATATACTAAGCCGGTTCAGATTGGTAATTATGTTATAAATATTGAGAATTATCATTATACTTGAACTGGGTAACATAATTAATTGAATACAACAAAACAAATTGAATTATTGGAGCTACACACTAAGGCGGATCTTTAACAAAAGTATTAACTTATTAAGTACGGATCTTATTCGATATTATATTATAAACAATGTGGTAGTAACTAAATTACACATACTAGTGTAGTTATTGAGCACTATGCGATTACAAATATACCTTTGTTTACCTATGAACTGTTCGATTATGCATGCACGTAAAAGTGTATATTAGCAACGGTCATATTGTATTTCAATTGTGTTGCAGTTATTTACATTGATATCAATTATTACAGTTATATATAACGTTTACTGAACTAAGCTAAGATATACATATGATAGCTTTATATATTATAAATGTTTATTCAAGAATATAGTTTGAAACCAAGAGTTTTATAACACATATGATCGATTACAAAATTAGGTGTAATAATCAGTATATTTATATATCAATTTGTATAATTTGATACTTTTTATTATATTTTTTTTAAATATAACGTATAATCCAAACTTCGCAAAAAATGTTTATAGAACAAAAATATGGAATGAAATTAATAACACGTAAAAAAAGTATTAAACGATTACTTTTTATAAACATAACATTTTTTTAATTTGTTAACAAAACAATATCATATAATCAATGCACTATATTGATCATTTTATTTTTTTAAATGTATACAAATATTGTCACATATTGATAATATAGGTATATTATATATTACATTAATTATATTTTATAAATTTTGGAGAACAAATAAAAATGCATATTTTGACAATTATTTGTTGAATTTCTATGAATTTTACATATAAATTTAAAAAACTAGTTTGACACTTATATTAGTTGTTATTTATATGTATTATTACTGGTATAAATTATTATAAATAACTGATATATATATATATAAGGTACTAATATATACATGTAAAGTATATTGCTATCCACACCATGTTAAATTTGTTATCTCTTCCATGTACAATTTCTAGGCAATAGTTCCCAAATATGAATTTAAATTTTTTTTTCGTATTTTTATTACTCACTCTTATATTTGCATGCAATAAGTGCTAATGAGTATGTGTATTCTTTAACAAAAAATGCTTTATAAAATCCACCTTATTGTATAGTATATAGTGTATACACCCTCATTAAATTTAAATATTGAAGATATACGATTTTAACATGGAGATATGAGATATTTTAAACTTCGATTTACCTCATTAAAAATTGTTAGTTAAGTTATATCTTTAACTAGTTTGTATTACATATTTTTCTATTAGAAAAGTGGTCTAATATCTTTTTTAAATTTTACAGGAATTTTCAGTACATTTTGGAAACAAATTATTTTAAAACTTTATCTATATTAAAATATAAAATTATATATATATACATGATGTTAAGTATATGAGTGTAATATTACAAGAAATATATAAGAAAAATTAATAAATTAAGTAATTTATATTACAGGTGTTCGAATGATTTAATTCCGATTTTTTTTTAAATCAGATTTATAATATACATTTTTTTTTATTAAATCACTATTTTAAAGTAAAATATGAGATTTTATATTTGATAAATTTTTTTTTCATATAATAGGGTAATTTAAATTATTTCATATCGTTCAACATTTTTTGAAAAATATTTTAGAACTTATCGTCAAAGAATTCCATAGATTTATAGTTTACATAGATCGGTAGTCACGTGGTTTTTCATGGTCATACATGGTGCCTGGAATGGGGATTTTTGATCTTTAATTGTTGTAAACTTAAGATGGCCGACATCACGTGACACATGATATTTCATAACAAATATTTAAATAAATAATATTTATTTTTTACATACATTTGGATTATTTTTCTATATACGCTTATAAAATGCATTTCGATTATATCAAAATAAACATTTATATTTATTTATATTATATATTTATAATGTAATATAATCGCAACACGTAATTTGCTTAAATAATACTTTATATAGGTAATTTTAAATTACAATTTATCGGTGTATTTTTAAATTCTTATATCGCTTTAATTTTTTCTATATACGCTTATATAGTGCATTTTTATTATATCAAAATTGACATTTATATTTATTTATATTATATATTTAGAATGCACTATAATTGCATTACGTAATTTGATTAAATAATACTTTATATAGGTAATTTTAAATTACGATTTATCGGTGAACTTTTGAATTCTTAGATCGTTTTAATTTTTCTATATACGCTTATAATGTGCATTTCGATTATATAAATATAAACATTTATATTATATATTTATATCGAAATATAACTGCAACATTTAATTTGATAAATAATACTTTATATAGGTAATTTCAAATTATATTTTATCTGATATATTTTAAAATTCTTAGATCTTTTAAATTTGTTTATAAATTGTATTTAAATCATATCAAAATAAACATTTATATTAAATTGTATTAAATATATAAATTACAGTATAATAAAAAACTTTAATTACATAAAATAATACTTTACATGAGTAATTTAAAATGTGAAATGTAACAGTACAATTTTAAATAGCATTATCTAGGTTAATTTCATTACTAATATTTAAATATTACAACTTAATTAGATAAATACACATTTATATTAATTTATATTATATACTGCAATATAATTACAACATTTAATTTGATTAAATAATACATTATATAATTCTAAATTACGACAACTATAAGAACGCTATTATTTTAAATATTTAAAAATGCTTAATTAATCGATGACTGTTGTTCTAATAGTACACGTAATTATCCAGAAGGAATAACTCTCTACAAGTTTGTATTATATAAATACATTTAAATATTATTTTGAAATTCATACAATTATTTAATTAGACATGTAGATGTTATATCTAATTATGTATGAAGTCAATAAATGAATACACGCTTAACGTGTAAGGTGTAAGCCGCACATCTTAAAATAGGTGCCTGATACATGCGTCTTCAGAATTAAATATATATAATTTATATGTAGGGTGCTTTATTGGTTAATTTCTAGTAAGTCGATAGACTTTTTATGCATTTTCATTACATTCATTAAAATCGTTACATATCATATATCATTTATATCATAATATGATAGGTATTTTTTATAATAATTGTGTATAATATTAATATGATTTTTGTTACTATAATCAAAGATTTTGCGAAGCAAAGATATAACACTCCCTATGCATGCAATGTAATTTAGTAATATCCCCAACCGCTGCTAGCAGTAGTATCGAAATCACTGAAATAGATTTAGGTTCGGCTCTGTTTGCATACAACAATGTTTTCATTGCTCTATTAAATTACATGCAATATAAATTAGCTTTTACTCACTAAATATATACTTATAGCATTTAAAACATACATATCATATTTGTTTATTATATATTAGTAATGAACACTTAGTTTTCATCATATAAATATTAATTTAAAGCATATTATTTAACATTTTAAAAGTGTATAGTTAAAAACGAATTTACATTATAAACAACACATAGTTCCTAAAAGTAACCCGCTATAGGTGGCACTGGGGTATTTTGTATACAAATTCGAATTACACGATTTCGCGTAAGTGTTATATCTTTCCTTCAGAAAATGTTTGCTATAATCGTGTAACATATTATAATAATTATAATTATGAAATTAAAATTAAATTTCGTATGATTATTTGATTTTCATACGTTAAGCGTGTATTCATTTATTGACTTCATACATAATTAGATATAACATCTACATGTCTAATTAAATAATTGTATGAATTTCAAAATAATATTTAAATGTATTTATATAATACAAACTTGTAGAGAGTTATTCCTTCTGGATAATTACGTGTACTATTAGAACAACAGTCATCGATTAATTAAGCATTTTTAAATATTTAAAATAATAGCGTTCTTATAGTTGTCGTAATTTAGAATTATATAATGTATTATTTAATCAAATTAAATGTTGTAATTATATTGCAGTATATAATATAAATTAATATAAATGTGTATTTATCTAATTAAGTTGTAATATTTAAATATTAGTAATGAAATTAACCTAGATAATGCTATTTAAAATTGTACTGTTACATTTCACATTTTAAATTACTCATGTAAAGTATTATTTTATGTAATTAAAGTTTTTTATTATACTGTAATTTATATATTTAATACAATTTAATATAAATGTTTATTTTGATATGATTTAAATACAATTTATAAACAAATTTAAAAGATCTAAGAATTTTAAAATATATCAGATAAAATATAATTTGAAATTACCTATATAAAGTATTATTTATCAAATTAAATGTTGCAGTTATATTTCGATATAAATATATAATATAAATGTTTATATTTATATAATCGAAATGCACATTATAAGCGTATATAGAAAAATTAAAACGATCTAAGAATTCAAAAGTTCACCGATAAATCGTAATTTAAAATTACCTATATAAAGTATTATTTAATCAAATTACGTAATGCAATTATAGTGCATTCTAAATATATAATATAAATAAATATAAATGTCAATTTTGATATAATAAAAATGCACTATATAAGCGTATATAGAAAAAATTAAAGCGATATAAGAATTTAAAAATACACCGATAAATTGTAATTTAAAATTACCTATATAAAGTATTATTTAAGCAAATTACGTGTTGCGATTATATTACATTATAAATATATAATATAAATAAATATAAATGTTTATTTTGATATAATCGAAATGCATTTTATAAGCGTATATAGAAAAATAATCCAAATGTATGTAAAAAATAAATATTATTTATTTAAATATTTGTTATGAAATATCATGTGTCACGTGATGTCGGCCATCTTAAGTTTACAACAATTAAAGATCAAAAATCCCCATTCCAGGCACCATGTATGACCAATAATTTAACGTTGGCAAGATATAGCAATACCGATCTATGTAAACTATAAATCTATGAAGAATTCTGAGGAAAAAAAATTGTTACAACGTTCTTATTTTATTAATAAAAAAATATATAATATATTATAATAATAGTTTATAATCATAAATTTTAATTGATAGTTAGCTCTATTTTAAAATTATTTGTTTATGATGTAATTGGCATGTGAATTCGATATTTTAAATAGTGTTATTTTTTCTATATTAAAATATTTATAGGCATTTTTAAAATCTCTGGGGCAGGGTGAATACTGCCTATAAAATAAATAAAGTATACCATAGTGACAGAAATACTCCAAATATTAAATGATATTTTGATTATGGAAAAACTGAACCAGTTATTATTTTTTACATTTTGTCATCTGAATAATTCACCAACAGAAAAAACATCTATAATAACAATTCAGTAATATAAAATATATAAATAAAAAGAATATTTATTTGGTTAGGAAAAGTACATGCTAATACGTTATTCGTATTTTTAATACCTTACCCAATACCTAATTTACCTTATAAAGTATTATTATTATTGTTTAATTAGAATTGTAAATAACAATTATATATATATATATATATATATATATATAAATATGTAAGTTTGTACATATAGAATGGAAGAAATATAAACGTTAACAGTAGATCACATGTATATTATTCACATGTAAAGTACATCTAAATAATATAGTGAATATAGCTATGTGGACGGACACGTACAAAGATACTAGACAAAACTTGCACTAACCTATGGTAGTTAGGGGTTTACCCAGGGCGAAGGCAGTACTAGTGGTTGAGAGGGTGGGCAGAGCGGTGTTGATGGGTGTAGCTGCCTGTAATGAAGGTAACAGTAGAGTAAGGCTGGGTATTATAGATTTTATTTTTTACCTAGATCGATATACTATATCTCGCTAATGTAAATGTATTCAACACTCCTGGTGCCTCAATATATGTGTCCTAAGATGGCCGACCATCACATGAAACATACATTTAATAACAAATATTCAAATAAATAATATTTATTTTTATACATTTGATATTTTTTCTATATACGCTTCTAAATTGCGTTTCGATTATTAAAATAATCATTTATATAAATTTATATTATATATTTATACTGCAATATAATTGCAACATTTAATTTGATTAAATAATACTTCATATGTGATGGTCGGCCATCTTAGGACACATAAATCGAGTCTCCACGCCCGTCGATGAAAAATCACATGACTACCACTACTATTACTACTATAATTATCAGTACTACTACTATAAATCTATGCCTGACATAGACAACAAGTTTAATTTCCACAAATATAATGATATGTGGCAAAACTTAGTGTATTCAAGTAGTGGTATCATGTGCATATGATTCTGAGGAGAGTGATTGATGTAGTAAGTTTTGTAATTTTTCGATTTTTTATAAT
The DNA here is from genome assembly GCA_964019155.1 of Osedax fenrisi. Classification (NCBI taxonomy): domain Eukaryota; kingdom Metazoa; phylum Annelida; class Polychaeta; order Sabellida; family Siboglinidae; genus Osedax; species Osedax fenrisi. The sequence goes on along the minus strand of OZ025243.1, from coordinate 63,704,443 downwards.
ATTTTATAAAATGTTGTTACATATTCAATCATTAAATGTGTTTAAATCATTCAATACATATATAATACACTAATTTTGTTTTTAATAAACATATAAATATTTGTCTTATTAGGTACATTATTTTAATTCAATCAGGTTCTCTTTATATCCAAATATTGTGATATTATGTCTAACTTCAGCTTTTTGTTAATATTTTGTACAAACAAATTTATCAAAAAAAATCAAATTAAATGTTCAATTAATTTTTCTAGCAACCATATTTTCCCTATACTATGTGTCAGTACATAGCCACCGCCCCCTTAATAGTGATGAATCATAACGTAATGGTATGAGTGACTCACCAATAGACCTCCTAGACCAAGAGGTTTCACTACTGCAGCAGCAGCAGCTACAGGGGCAGCAGCAGTTGAAGATCCAAGCACTCCAGATAGTAACCCTGTTTTAGTGATGAAAGCACATTAAGGAAGTGCTAACAGTCATTACTGCCTACTTCTGTTCAACGCACTAGTATCGAGCATTATATGAATATAGTAATCGAGCGATTGTTAAATGATAAAACATAATTTTAGGTGCTAATTTGAAATTGCTATCTAAATCAATGTATAATAAATTATTTTAAATAATGCATATCTTATTAACTTCACTTAAATATATATATATATATATATATATGATTTCGATATTTATAATAAAAAATATGCAAACAAAATTTCTGTTTATTAAAATATTGTATTAAAGATATTATAAATTCTACATATAATATATATATATATATATATTTTAATTATTAATCAATTATTTATATATAAAATACAATTAATTTTTAATAGAAATTTGAATTAGATATGTTTTTAAATAAAATATTATATTTAAAAAGTACTAATTAGATAGAATGTGTATATTATAAGATATAATAAAATGATGTATTATTATACATGCATATATTGTAATATATTAAATATATGAAATAATCAATAAAGTGAATTCTATATATAGAATGGGGGTAGGGCTGAGAGTATAGGGGTGGGGCGGGGAGTATGGGGGTAGGGCTGAGAGTATAGGGGTGGGGCGGGGAGTATGGGGGTAGGGAGGGGAGTATGGGGGTAGGGAGGGGAGTATAGGGGTGGGGTGGGGCGGGAGTATAGGGGTGGGGCGGGGAGTATGGGGGTGGGGGTAGGTCGTACTCACCCCCAATTTTAGGTGCACTCGCACCCAGCGATAATGCAGGTGTGGATGCAGCAGTATTACTTCCGAATGAGAAACCACTTCCTAGACCAAGGGCTGGAGGTTAGATAAAGGTCATTAGTTATAGGACATTAAGATAGGCAATGCTTTTAATCATTAATTATATTACTTCTTTAATAACATATACTATAATATCTATTTCAAACTTAATATATTATCTATCATTTAAATAGTATATTAATATTTAATGTATATTTATAACTAAACTTTCATATATATAATTTAATAGTCCACTGTCTCTATAAAATACTTAAATCTTAAATACTTTCTCGATGTAGATGAATTTAATAATACAAATTTAATTTTAAATAGATAATTTATCTAAATTGATATCATAATTATTTAAATATATTACTTAGTGAAATATAAAATATTTTGTTTATTTAACTATGCAATATTAAAAGTAATGCATTAATAATACTCTTTAAGATGTTTATAATTATTAAATAGCTTGCGAATATAATCAACTTGATATATATTAAATTATTATATATATATTTGTAGATTAATTTACTAATTATGTTGATATATAAATATTAATGGTTAATAATTAATAAATTATAAATCTTAATAACATCCACACTGATAGAGTACATTAAGTAATGCTTTGCTCAATTATAAGTTAGCATTAGCATTAGAAATCTATACTAACTAGATATGTTAATATACTAAATGTATAATTTATAATTTACTAAATTTATAATTTGTTAAATATGTAGTTGTCACTATTTCTCCATATTAAGTATTTGCGCCGTGACCATATCTCACTATCTTTGATGTCAATAGTTATGGGCGTAAACTGAATGACATACACACTGCAATAAGCCCATGTGACCAGCTCATCACACTCACATGAAGTCATCACTAGCACACATTAGCACTAGAGGAGCATCTCTCTACAGACACAAACCTACGGGTGCAGCAGCAGCGGTGGTTGTAGCAGGAACAGCAGCAACGGACGAGGCAGTGGCACCGAAGGAGAACGAAGAGGCTGGTGATGATGCCACTGATGCGATGAGAGTGTTTGTAGTTTTATATAAAACGTTAATTATTAATTATTACTATTAGATAAACGATGTACTTTTAAATATAATGTTAATAATTATTTAGAATATGTATAAATTGCTTACGTATATTAATATAGATATGTCTACAACGATATGTGGTGTGGCTCAAGCCTACATGCCCATACCACATGGGTAATAGTTATTACACCCACACACACACACACACATTAAGTAAAGGTAACACATAGTACTAAACCTGGAGCTATGACAGCAGCAGCAGCAGTAGGTTTCGCACTCCCAAAGGCAAACGCTTCAGATGAAAGTATTTATTGTAATTATTGGTAATCATGTTATATTCAGTTTAACATTGTCAATATAGAATTATAATATATAACTTTTATCAATTATATATATATATATATATTGTTATTTTTATTTTGGTGGATTCCTTTCATCCCATCCAGGAACTTAGATGAAGTTTTCACTTGACCATATGGCTCTAATGTCTATTCGAAGCCGATCTCATGTTAAGGCATCCATGGTTAAAATGAGAGCCAATCATTTATTTATACACAATTATATAAGATATAGAATTTAGTAGTGAATTTTATTTTAAGAGCTACTTTATTGGTTCAGACAGGGCTTAAACCCGGGTTCTACTAACTGTGTGTCTGACGCCTTAGTCACCTGAGCCACACAGATAGTATTATATATTCATTGTATTGATTCATTGATTATAATTATATATTTTGTGATATATTTTCAAATGATAGCGTAATAATAACATAATATATTAGCGATAAATTTATGATTACTCTAAAAATTAAATAAACGATAGTTTTAATAATACGAGTCTAATCTTATCACTATATCAATAGTATATAATATATTATATATTAAGAATATGTTGCAATAATCTCCCAAGATTACATGTAAAAGATAGGCAAAGATGGCTATTTTGTAAAGGCTAATCAGTCTTTTATTTGTGATTATTTTTTATAATTTTGTTGTTGTATATATCAATTATATTTTGTGTTGAATATTTTGTGTTGTATATATTTGTATAAAATTTAAGTATTTAAAAACACACTTAAAAAATATATATATAATTTTATACAATATATACACTACAAAATATTCAAATGTAAATATAATGTAACTAGTATTATTGATATAATCAACAAAACAAATTATAAAAAATAATCATAGAGTGATTAGCCTTTACAAAACAGCCATTGTGTTAAAGGGCTACTGTGTAGCATAGTGATATGAACCTGGTGAGGATGTAGGGGCAGCAGCTACGGGGGCCACAGCTTTAGTACCAAATGAAAAGGAGGCAGCTGTATAACGTGTGTGTGATCAGAAGTTTAATTTAGGAGTTCTCGAGTTAGGAAAACTTACGGAATGTGCTTTTAAAGAAAATATATTTAAGAATATATAATATAAATATATCACTATTTAAGGTATTTTAAATAAATATTGCATACATTTATAAAAATATACTATGGATATATAATATTAAATATAAATATCATTATTTCTAATGTAATCTATTGAAACCTATTAACCGTTAATATTCCGTAACATTTAGATTAAATATTTGAATATTTCGATAAGAAAATAATTTAACATTAATTAAATTATTCTGAATATTAATCCTAAATGCCTATCTATTGATTAAACATGAATTAAAATACATTCTATTATAGTTCCTTCGGTTATTATATTTTTCAGACTCAAAATTATAATCAATCTGTTAATTGGTTAATGTAATATAGAACTAAGCCTACATCTAATGTGTAATATATAATGTACATCTGATTTACTGATGCTTACCTGATGTTGGTGTTCCAAAATTCATTATTTACGGTTCTGAAATATAAAATATAATATTAATTATTGGAATTGATGGTAGAACTGTATTTAAAGTGTAGATAAGAATTGATTAATAAAATGTGTAATAATGAACAAGCAAATATTTAAATTTTAAAAATATAATAAATATAAATATATTTGTATATAGAATCTATATATACTATATTTTTGAATAACTCTGTAAGGTAAAGCAATTTCATATACACGAGGTTGTGAATTTAATTCCAGAGAATCCAAAATTAAAATGTTAAGGACAAAATATTTGTATGATAAATTTGTTAATGAAATGAAAAATTAATAAAATAAAATAATAAATTTCACAAGTAAATGTAATTTTTTCCTATAGATAATTAACTACAAATATATACTACACTGTTATTGCCTAAATCTGATAATAATAATAATAATAATAATAATAATAATAATAATAATAATAATAATAATAATAATACATATGTATATGTTGTTCAACAATACTTTTTTTTATTGTTATATTTTATTTTATTTTAGGACTCCTTTCATCCCATCCAGAACTTAGATGAGGTTTTCACTTATAACCAAATAACTCTAATTCTAATCCCTATAAATATCCTATAATTTCCCTCTGAATATCCTCTAATTTTAAGGCATATATAGCGTTTTATGGATTAGAATATTCAAATATATTCCGCATGAATAATGTCTCACGTTCAACTATTGTTAGATGAAACAAATATAAAAATAAATATTTTATATAAAATATTGTCGAAATAAAAATAGTTAATCAAATTTGTAATGATTTCCAACATTTATCCATAATATAATAATGACTGTCAGAATATCTGTACAATTTAAGCCTTATTTATTATTTGTTATAGATTTATTTAATTTTCATACAATTCATCAGCTAGAAACACATGTAAAACATTATAATTAATACATTTCTATACTATAGAGATCAATGTAAAATAAATACACAAAATATACTAATCATACAAGAAAATGATACCTAATTATACCAGAATTATATAGTTTTATCAAATATTTGTATAAGGATAGATATAAAACTCATGCTAAATTGATTTTGTATATAAAATAACAAAAGCGCAACTTATAAGGTTTAATTTGTGGACAACTTTATTGTTTATAATGTATATTTGTGTCAAACTATACACTTAAAATTTAAAATAATATGCTTTAAATTATTATTTATATGATGAAAACTAAGTGTTAATTACTAATAAATAACAAAGCAATAGGATATGTGAGTTTTAAATTCTAGATATATATGTGTTGAGTAAAATATAATTTATATTGCATGTAATTTAATAGAATAATGAAAACATTGTTGTATGAAAATCACACTAAACAACATATATTTCAGTGATTTTAATACTACTGATAGCAGCGTGACGTATTAATATTATTTACGTTGCGTAGATAGGGAGTATTATATATTTTCTTCGTAAAATCTTTAGTAATATTTAATATTATATATTTATATAATATATATTTATTATATATATTTTAAATATGTATAATAAGGTGTGAAATACAGTGTAAATATGATATATATATATATATTAAGTTAATATTTTAACCATATACTTTATTGTAATATATAACATGTGTACACTACATCACGAATATGACATATATACGTACACAATACCTATAAGATTTGATAGATTCACTATACAATTCACTCTATTATATAACTTATATACAATACACTTACATCAAAGGAATATTTTGATACCTAGATAGAAATCGATAAAATGAGCTAAATACAATTCGTGGATTTCCCCTCGCTTCATTCAAATACGTATTATTTTCAGACTGTAATCCATATAATAGTAATAATGAACTGGTCTAAAGTGGCATGCTGTTTACAAAAACTCGATTCGAGCAAATTTAGAATTATCTAATTATGTTCATTATTTCTAAATAAATAAACGTGATGGTTATATTATATAATATATATAGATCGCACAATTACGTATACATTTTATGTATTCAATAATTATTATTCCTTACTACTAGTAAGTTACTAGTAATTTGTTTATATATTTTATTCGTTATATTTTATTTATTATTATTTTAAATAGTATTTAAGAAATATTAAATATGACAATCATGATCATCATGATTATGATTGTGATAATTATTTCGCATTTTATATAAATATATATTTAACAGTATACCACTGTCAGTATAATTCTTATGAACATATAAATGTATAATACATTATGTATTACATAGGGCAATTTTAAATTGAATTTCATTATGATAATCATTATCATAATCATTATGATAATGTAATTCAACAATGATTATGGATTATACTCAAAAACTTCGTGATTGATGCGCGATTTGAACGCCCGCAAACTTATTTATTCTAATTAGTGATTTTACAATAGAGTATGATTGGCCATTATAATTATCGTATATCTATTTATAGAATATTTACTATCATACATGCAACAGCTTATCGCTAACATATATATATATATGTGTGTGTGTGTTTTATAGGCTCACTCGTGATGTAATACAGTTAAAAATACCTACCAATATTAAAACTAAACCCAACCAAACCAAACAAACCAAATAGGTGAAAATAATAAACTAAAAATATTATGGTTTGTACATACAAACATACGCTATTGTAAATTCACTAATTCGAATAAATAATGTTGCGGGCGTTCAAATCGCGCATCACTCGCGAAGCTTTTGACCAGGTACCATGAGGGATAACAGTCAAGAACGGCGAATTGAAAATGTGAATGCGAGCGAGCGGGGTCAAAAGAGGGCGAAGCTTAGACGCAAAATAAGTTGTAAACAGTAGTATATACAATGTATATTATACATAGTCACATACAAATACAGTATATAAATAGTACATATAATTAATATCAGTTAATAGAATTTCAATACCTATGTAAAACACACGAGTATTACTATTCATAAATACTATATATCTATATAGTATAGCGTATTCACACGTGTAGTACTATGCCTAAATATACTGTAAAATATACACATACAGTGTATCTTATCTAACAATAACTCAGACATTAGATAATCCGGTGAGCTTCTAAGCTCCGCCCCCTTTTGACCCCGCTCGCTCGCATTTTCAATTCGCCGTTCGTGGAACTCCCCCACCATGAGTATCTATTTAGAAACGCTTCTTTCGTTATTTAGATAGCTAACACGATATTATGTGTTGATGTATGAGGCTATAAGTTATAAACTCTATAACTAATAGTTAAACTCCACGGTTAAATTATTTTAACTATTTTTAAAATTAAAATATTAATCATTCATATTTTTATTTGATAAAAATAATAAATTATTAAAACATTAATTTAACGGAATTAATAAAATGTGTATTATTCAGTATAATTAAATTATATTTATTAATTGTACAATACAAATATATGATGTAAATTATTTATATATATATTTTACTAGTAATGTTATTTATATGTATATTAATAAATACTAATATGGATAACCTGTTATAATTTTAAATAAAAACAATTTTAAATTCTATATCAATAAATGTGGATAATGAAAATAGACAAAGACAGTAATCAAATAGAAATTTAATTAACCATATATATGGATCCTAGATTCGTATAAACTTATGGTTATAAACAATACCTCGTATAACCTCGAGTGTATAGGAGGTTTTGATATATTCATGGCTTCCTTTCGCTTTTATTGAAGCTAAATGATACAATGATATATTATATAATATAAGAAATGCATATATAAATACCTCCTATAACCTCGAGTTTATAGGAGGTTTTTCTTGTACGCCCATTGTTTAATCAACGTGCAATGCACGTCGTGCATTGCAGTCTATTATTTAGGCTATTAGTTATGCTATTCTGTAGTTATTATGAGGTTATTACTGTTAGCTAGGTAATAATGTTAGCTTATATGTTGTTATAACTCTCTAGACATTATTTCCGGACATACTGGTAGTGGGATACCCTCTTTAAGGACGTATCCTACTACCTATATTATAAAATCGTAATGTGTTTCCTTAAAAAACGGCAGTGTCCATTGTTGAATCGTTACAGATGTCCACTTGTTGCTTTTAACTATATTCAGATAGTATATTATTTAATATCACACAAATATTTCAATTCCATTTAAAAATGAGATCATCATAGATTAACATAAATGTAATCGTTATACAGATATACGTGCTAATATTCTATAATCTCAATTCTCCATTGAACTAGAAAATAAAGTTATATAAAGTTTCTTGATCATACTATTTTAAGTTTTCTCCCAAATACAGTTATATTGCCATCCGATAAGTATATGCAATATGTATCTTACGAGTTACATTTTATAGTACCTACTTCCATCATATAACATCATTAAATCATTCCCCGACATTCTTTATATCATGTATGTTGATATATAGCTTTACATAAAATATCCTCTTAATTAAGAATGCTGTATATTTCATAATAAACAGTTAGCTTATCATATACGTGCAATTAATACATGATTTGTAAATAATGTATGTATGATAAATCCATTCAAAACAGAACGGGTAAATATATCTGATAACATTTCTGTGTTCACCTCTCTAATAAAATCATCTATTCTACTTCAATAAGAAATATTAGTATTTTATTTGACTCTTACCTTTATCCATCACCTCGTATTGGAAATATATATTTCTAATAATATATATATATATATATATATAAATATATGTAAAATCATCTAATCTAAATCTCATATAAATTCCTTTATTCGAAAATATCTCTAAAAAACTAGTTCCATATATGGTATATACCATATATACTTATAAGTATTCATTTTTATAAACTATTTTGATTTGAATAGTGTAATTCTTTACTATATTCATTTTCTTAATATTTATCAACTAAACCGTATCATTTTATTTTCAGTTATAATTACGTTTAGCGCATTGATTATATCATTTCAGTATATTTATTTGTCAATAATCTAAATCGGCTTACATTTAAAATAGATCTATATTTAAACCCAATCGGATTTTCAACTACAGTCTTACTCATAAATCATACATAATACAAAACTATTATATTTTAATAATCTAATCCATCAGCTATCATCATTGATATCGGGTAATGTGATTAGAATGTGTTACATAAAGTACGTGAATAAGATATGGTTGTCGATCACAGCAATCTCCGATCATGATAAAATATATATCATGCCATATAATAAAATGTATATCATGCCATATAATAAACTATTATTCAATAAGTGATATCAAATACTTTATTTTGAATTTGTCTAGTTAATTATGTAAATTTTGAATCTCTAATTTTCTATGATCTATTATTAATGTTGGACGATTACTAGTGGTGAATATCTTCCTTAGTATTACATGTAATCCTGTGTTTAATGATTAGAATTACAATTATTTCTGATTTGTTAAAAAAACTATATAATATTTCACTTAATTTGCCTTAAATACATTATCTAGAGGAGTACATTTAGTAAATAGTATTTACTAAATACTATTTATAATTTACAATAAACCCTAATGATCAGCAATAAACTTTAATGATCACTTACCTACTGTGCAATTCACAGTGTGCATTAGAATAACAAGTATTATTAATATATTAATATAAATATTAATTTCAAATTCTCTAAATAATTTGATTACAATACATGGACCTCTTTAATTAGTTTATTTTAAATAAAAGTAGATAGATAGATATATAGAAACATATTTATTGATGGGACATATTTTAATATGTAACAAGTTCAGCCTTATATATCATTACTATTATTTCGATTAAGTTTAGGTTTCATTTGAAATTAATTGAATAATTTATAAGTTAATTTAAAATAAAATGAAGAAATTATCTTAAAACTAGTAAATATTATTTTTAAACAAATTAAAATATATCACTAAATATTTCTATTTACTTTATATTATCTATTAAATATTAATTTTTTCGATTACATATATTTTTATTAGCTAACATATGCATTTGATTCTAACAAAAATATAAATTAATAATTAATTAACGAATGTGTAAATACTTTATTATTATTATTATATACATATTTAAAAATTATTAAGAATTATATACATATTTCAGAATGATCGTATTTAGGATAAATAACAAATAACGCTGCAACATAGGCGAATGATTGACAGCTGGGTACAGTTGCCATAGAGATATCCAGCAGACCAGACCAGGTATTCAATCACATAACGATCACAATAGACGTTGCCTTAAACATCGCTAACAAGAGAACAGATAATACACACACACTCGGGTATTACATGCTACACGTTCAGTATAGTATAACAACGAGCTGCTAGTATTGCGACGTGGGGGGGGGGCTGCATCTTGTACGCGTATCTCCTGACTCCTTATCTCTATCTCTCTGTACTGTAGTATGTACACTACGTTACGACTACGGGTGCTAATGAATCATAAGTGCTTGTAAGGATTGAGAACTGATGAGTCACGCTGACATACGGCGTCGAGGTAGTGTGCTTCGAATCACGACGCCGAGGTTCCGAATAGGGGCGGTACAGAGTGGGGGGGTTGACTAGATGATGAGGAAGGGTTTCGCCCTCTCGACTAGGTCTAGCTCGGGATGCAGAGACCGGCCGAGCCCCTCCAGTACGAAGATAGCTATCAACATGGACGCAAAGTTAGACTCCACCATCACCTCGTGTTTACTTAGACAGAAGAACACGTCTGACAGTAGCGCTCCGATCTTTAACTTGGATAGGCTCACCTTGAGGGGGTGGGGTGGGGTGATATTAGGGGCATCAACTTACGTAGTCCACGATACAATGATACGGTATATTGTATTGTATATAAATATATCGGGATTCAATATATAAATATTATTACGATAGGTATATAATAATTACTAAGAATTATGTAATTAACAGCATTCCTGTAGGACGACATGTAATGATTTAGACTTAGATGTGAGTGTTAAAGGCTAGTGATTAATCTCGCTATAAACAGCATTTGCTAATATTCACAATCATCCCTGATGTGTTTTATCTATAAACACCGTGATAATTAATCTCGTATGGCTGCCTCTGATTTAGGGCAACTTTAAACACTAAATAATTGTGCCCGATAATGGCTATACTCACAAATCTGTGACGATAAATATTAATTTTAATGATTATATATGTATTTATAGTGTAATATTACGTCATTATCAAGAGCTCTTTAAAGTAGTCATCTGATTTAAATAATGTTTTTATTTAATAAATAATTCAATATTATATTTTTTTAAATAATAATAACAAGATATTCTAAAATATAACAGATAAAATACAAACTTATTAATAATAAATATTATTATCTAATATTTTAAATAATAAAATAACTTGTAATTTTAATTAAATAGAAATTAAATGTACTTATTATATTATAATATTGTAGAATTTATTTTAAATTCATCTAAAATGTGAAACAATAATAAACTTTATGAAGTATCAATAATATCACATATTTAAATATTGAATTTATATTTTAATCTAGCAACTAAATGACTATAAATCATTATAAATAATAATTCTCATATAAAAACTCAATGAATTAATAAATTCAATAATAATTAGGTGTCGCGTCTATCTAAGAGACACGATATTACTGCGCAAACATATATTGTTGTGAAATCCATTCTGTGATATTAACATAATAACTATATTATACTATTACTAATACTATATAATATATCAGTATCAGTAGTATGTGTATTACACATAGACAAGTTACCTGGGCACTTCTGGCTTTATTCACCAGGTCGGTTAGCTCTGACTTAAAGGCCACCTCATCCTTACAGTTGTTCTTCCTGGCGTGCGTTAACATCAGGTCTGCTACTGATTCTCCCTGAGGTCGCGGTGTTGGTGGTGTTGTAGTATGGGCATATGTAGGGGACTTAGGTGTGCATTCAATGAATGAGTACAAATGTGATATATATTTAATTTTAATTAAAATATTAAAGGTAATTGATATCTGATTACTAATAATAAATGTATATATATATATAGAACATTTTAACTTAGAAATTTAAATGTATTGCCCTGTTATAGATTAGATTCAAAATTTCATAATTTATAAAAATAAAATACGGATATAAATTTATATATAAATATTCAAAGTAATTTATATGATAATAAAATATAATGAGAAAATATAGTTTGGAATTGAAATGTATAGAAATATCATATCGTATTTTGTATTCGAATAGAATATTTCATAACAAATAATAATTATATTGATTAGTGACGGCGATGTCCTCGCGCCGGTAAGGACATAACCTTGCCGATAGCGACGGACCGGAAGACAGCCTTGAAGTTGGTGAGATCCTTAGCGGCGAGTGTGGCGGTAATGCCTACGTCGAGTAGAACTAGTCGCCACCTGGTGCAGGGCAGGTCGGGAGGTACGGCTATCACGGCGTCTAGCACATCTACCAGGCAATATTCACGATGGTCCTAACACACGTGTGTGTGGGTGGTAAGAGTTATGTATATATGCAAATATTATACATATATATATATATATATATATATATTTATTTATTGTGTATAAATATAATTAATTATTTTTTATGATACATCTATATATTATTTATATCATTTCATATTGTTTATAAATTAATTAATAATTAATAATTAATTCGATAATTTAATTCTAAAATATTGTTAATAAATTTTTAAAAACACAAAGTTACACATCGATAAACTTTAATTTACATAATTACTACTTTGATTACATTTCAGAAACATGCAGCAAGACTTTATTTAATGAGAGAGTGAATAAAATGAATTACTTGTCATCCATTATCGGGTACACCGTATGCTGTATAACTATTTATAAAAATATTTTTAAGTTATTATTTATATATACTTTACGAAAAACAATTATATTATTCACTTATCATACAGTTGACGATACAATTGTACATACACAACTTGTACCCTGTATGATTAGTGAGTTACATTGCTTGTGTGGCTCAGTTGGCTAAGGCGTCAGACACGCAAGCAGTAGGATGCGAGTTCGAGTCTCGTCCGATCATTAAATTAGTTTGTGAAATAATATTTAGAAGTAATATTATATATTTATGTATAAATAAATGATCGTCTCTCATTAAAACCGTGGATGCCTTAACATGAGAACGGTTTCGAAGGGACATTAGTGTCATAGGGTTATAAGTGAAATTACATATAAGTGCCTGGATGTGACTCCACCACAATAACAACACAGGAGAGTGAACTAACCGGGCGCCTATCTCTGGGAATCTCCTGTATGAGAATGTTACCCGGGTGCAGGTCTCCGTGCACGAAGTTGTCTATGAAGATCTGAATGTAGGCCGAGTGATTAAGTTAGTCATTAGGGCTGTGATCACTGTATAGCAGGACATATGGTCAGATGATATATCAGGGAGATACAACGCTAAACTGTTCATCTGAACAATTTTGCTATTAAATATATGTATAATTCTATGTAAATGAGAAATATTCTAAAAAATAGTCTAAGATAATTAGATAATTTAAATATATATGTATTAATATGTTATATATGTATTAATATGTTATATATGTATTAATATGTTATAATATATGCTTATAACTAGTTTTAAATATCGTGAGTGTAATCAATAATAGAAAGGTTATGATTAATAAGATGATGCAGTGATATTATACAGGATGTATACAGGAACAATTAACATCAAGCTGATCACTAGAGAAACATTAACATGTCCTTATCTTACATATACAATAAGATATACCTTCAACATAGGCTTGCATTCCATACAACTCTTATCTACTGAACTTATAATCAATGTTTGAAAACGTATTCTATATTCTGAACGGAACACTTTATTATAAGATGATATGATAATAATACTTACATCAATGAATAAAGTTATACAGTTAGACCAGCATGAAGAGATCATATATACTAGAATGCTATGTGTTTATGTTACCAAATTAAATGTCATTAAATGTTAGGCTCCGTATTTATCAGAGTATTAACATTATACGACATCATGATAATAATATGGATTGCTATATGTTAATTATATTGAAATGATTTTACGGTTTAAACAATAGTTGTTTAGTATAAAAAGTGTTATCATCAAATGAAACTCAAACAATAGATTTCTAAAAGTGTATTATTATTATAGCTGAGAAGTTACTTATATGAGGTGGGAGTTACAGTGATGAAGTGGGCGTCACCATTTGAAGTAGGGCGTCGACAGCTAGTTTTCCGAAGGTCATTCGAAGGTTATCGCTGATGCAGCCTTCCTCTACTTCGTATTCTTGGTCGGAGTCATCCGTTGACATGAAGTCAGAGGTTGGTAGGTCTATGATCGATGAGATAGGTTTACCTTCCTGTGCGTGGTGATGTGTAGGTATCAATACTATAGATGATGCAATGCTATAGGTGATGCAATGTACCGATCGTAGAGTTAGTTTATAAGCGCATAAGTAGATCAGCTGTACTTATCAGCGATGACTCATCAATATCAGTACATATACAATGTATATGTACTTGTATATTATACATATATGTTATAGCATGTGTTTAAACCATCATTATTTTTTTTCATTTATTACTTATTAATAATTTATTGTTTCATGTAATTTTGTGTGTATTTAACACTCAATAAACTATCTATATATCTATCTATCTATCTAAAAAATGTATGTACTTATATATCAATAATAATAAATATGGTGTATATATTTATAGTATATCTATACTCTAATCTACAAACCATCCAACTTCTTATTTCTGTAGTTATGTTGCCTCGTTATATCTTCAAACTATTATTATTATCTAATGTTTATCAGAAAATATTCCTACCCCAATACATCGTTCTATTATTATTATGTTCTCCCCGCACGAGCGAAGGAGCCCTCATAGGTCTAATTGTAGTGCTAATAAACCCTTATTCACCCTATAGGTACTAACACCCATAGGTAGTACAACACAACGATACAATTGTGATGTAACACGGCGAGATGCTAATAGAGAAGATAGGAAACTGATACAGCCACTGTACAACGCGACTATCTAAGTACATAGGGAGGGAGGTAACGTGAGCGAGAGCTGTTACTAGAATACCATGATGGTGTAGGTGGTGTTGAAGGTTAACGTTTGTTATCTCGAGTGAGGTTTAGCCTACTTCTAGTGGACTTCAATACAGAATGATCCCCCCCCCTAGCCCCCCCCCCCAGACTATTGGTGTAGACTAGTTGTATGGTGACATGCCCCCCTTGTTAGCACTCTCACTTATACATAATGCATTAAGTAAGCAGGTACTGTATTGTACCCACTGTTAGTGGTGATGATCACTATACACCTAATGCTTACACCACTAGGTTCCTAGTATTATAGTTAAATCTATTATAACTTCTAATCCGCAATACTTCATTCTAGAAATTGTATTAACGGTTGAGATTCAGCAACTCTCGAATATAATAAGCCAGCCATGTTTCAGACGAATATAGTGGTGTGTATAACTAATTAACCCCGGCAGTAGTAGTAGTAGTAGTAGTAGTAGTAGTAGTAGTAGTAGCAACAGTAGCAGTAGCAGTAGCAGTAGCAGTAGTAGTAGTAGTAGTAGTAGTAGTAGTAGTAGTAGCAGTAGTAGTAGTAGTAGTAGTAGTAGTAGTAGTAGTAGTAGTAGTAGTAGTAGTAGTAGTAGTAGTAGCAGCAGCAGCAGCAGTAGTAGTAGTAGTAGTAGTAGTAGTAGTAGTAGTAGTAGTAGTAGTAGTAGTAGTAGTAGTAGTAGCAGCAGCAGCAGCAGCAGCAGCAGTAGTAGTAGTAGTAGTAGTAGTAGTAGTAGTAGTAGTAGTAGTAGTAGTAGTAGTAGTAGTAGTAGTAGTAGTAGTAGTAGTAGTAGTAGTAGTAGTAGTAGTAGTAGTAGTAGTAGTAGTAGTAGTAGTAGTAGTAGTAGTAGTAGTAGTAGTAGTAGTAGTAGTAGTAGTAGTAGTAGTAGTAGTAGTAGTAGTAGTAGTAGTAGTAGTAGTAGTAGTAGTAGTAGTAGTAGTAGTAGTAGTAGTAGTAGTAGTAGTAGTAGTAGTAGTAGTAGTAGTAGTAGTAGTAGTAGTAGTAGTAGTAGTAGTAGTAGTAGTAGTAGTAGTAGTAGTAGTAGTAGTAGTAGTAGTAGTAGTAGTAGTAGTAGTAGTAGTAGTAGTAGTAGTAGTAGTAGTAGTAGTAGTAGTAGTAGTAGTAGTAGTAGTAGTAGTAGTAGTAGTAGTAGTAGTATACTAGATTAGCATAACACACACAAGCGCGGTTAACCTCGAATGTTTCCACAAGTACGTCACGCCTACAGAAAGGGTAGATAGGCTTAGGGAAAGTGATTCCGTGAACACTGTCAAAGTTCACAATGAACCGATCGAGACAGTTAGCCTCGTGCCGCAAGTCTATCTGAAGGGGGCGGGGCTTGTTGTCAGTGTGGTTAGGTAATAGAGGATCTATTTAGAGGTGGGGTGGATGTAATGTATCATGTATCTGATAAGGGATTGTGATTTGGTAATATATATATTGACATATTGAGAAGTTAATAATTCAATCTTTTTATTAAATTCTTAATTAATTATAAATTCTCAATAATAAATCATCATGATATCTATTTAAACATCGATTATAATAAATATTATGTATACTTTATAAGATTTATTTGCATTAATAATACAATTCATTTTGATTATATATTTAAAGTAGCTCCTATAAATCATATAATTAATAGGGTATATACTATATAGTTTAAATAAATTCTAAATATTAAAAAAAGGTTTTAAAAACTGGTTATTCGTTTAATTATAACAAATGACAAGACAATTAATATTTGAAATGAATTATATAAATAAATAGATAAATAAAAACTACTTCCTTGATATTCGAAGATAATACAATCTATTCAAACAACTCACATCCGAGATATTATATAATATTATATAACGTGAACAATTATCCAAATTATTTTATAAAATTGAATTATTTCATTTAATAATTTACAAGGGACATTAGAGCCATATGGTTACAAGTGAAAACTTCATCTAAGTTCCTGGATGGGATTAAAGGACTCCACCAAAATAACAATAACAAATAATATTCTACACTTTAGTAATAATATAAATGATACTACTAAGGCCTGTAAAAAACCGATTGTGTGCAAATATCTGAAAATCAGTGATATATGACTCGTTTACAAGCCATTAAAAGTTATATCAAGAAACTTTCTAGCTGATCGATGTTGACAGATAGATGAAGCTATCGAAAATAAAATGAAACGAAAGAAAGAAAATAAGAAAAAGTACTTCACTCAATAAATGACTATTCTATTCAGCATAGTACACGGCTCGTTTAAATCAAATTTGTTACCAATTTTATAATATATTTATTTTAATTTCTTATTTCGTGTCGGCTTGTTTCGCTTTATTTTAAATTCACTACTATTATTATAATTGTATTCGTGTTGCTAATAAACAATTCAACGTAGTAGACTACACGATACATGCGTCGCTGTTGACGGTGGTGGTGGTGATACCTAGTGGTGTGTACCTGTCGCATCATTAGTTCCGCGAACTCCTCGACCGACTCCTTGAAGCTGAGCCAGCCCAGACTAGGCATCATCCACTGGCTGATCGCGGCTAGCCGGGTCAGGATGGTCAGGTCTCGCGATACACACTTGTAGATGTGCGGATGTAGTACCTGGCGTACGAGTATATAGGCTATATAGGTGAAGGTCGTACGGCGGCGATGCAATACTATAGAGGTCATGTCGTAGGGGTCAACATAGGGATCAACATAGGGGTCAAGATAGGGGTGAGGAGGTGAGGAGAGAGGTATCTGTATGAGAGTTAATATGGGTGTGGCATGGTGTGTTAATGTTGGTGGTGGTGGTGGTGGTAGTGATGCCATAGTGATATGGTGATGACGATAGTATGATGTAAAACTCATCAATTATATAACACTCAGAAGTTATAAATATAAAGTGCTATTTCTATATTATTTATATGTTTCTAGTGTTTATTTCACTTATTTATAGGAGAGATGAGACATATTTATATTCTCATTGGGCATTATTTAAGATGAAATTGAGTTTAATTTTTTAATAATAATCTATAATAAATAGCAGTTAATCGCACACGTATTTATATAAAATAATGTTATAGGTCAAGGTAAAGTGGGATGATGGAGAAAGTAGAAAGGCTTAAAGTCAAGGTCATAAGTGATGAAGCAACCTCGTATAATATAATAAATAGCAGATAAGAGCAAAGATATTTACATAAGATATAATTCCAAATTTATAATTATTACACAAATATATAGGAGTTATTATTATCTCAAATTTCATTTATGATTTATAATAAAATATATTCATAAACTACATATATATCTAGATGTATAATATCTATATATTTATGAAATATTATTTATAGAATAGAATGTAATACTTTGCTTATAAATACATAAACATTTAATTATTTATATAAATTTATAAACATCTATTTTTAGATTAAAAAATAAATTTACATAAATTTAATATAATTCTTGAGATATGTATTATAATTATAATATATATATATATATATATATAAATAATATATATATATATATATATATATATATATATAATATATATATATATATTATACTCTATTATATACATTAGTATGTATTGAACACTTCACATAACTGTTATGAATGTTATCAGTGATAAATCAACTGGACCTGGATTCTCTATAATGAAATGTTTTTCATAAAGATTCATTGTTGATTTAGAATTTCTTTTTATTATTGTGTACAGGTGGAATGTCATTTAAGTTATATATATATGTTCCATTGTGTGATGTATATAAATATATATATATAATAATACATTTAATAAAACATTTAAATCATGTTTCTAATTGTTTATCATTATTATACTATACAATTATATAGAATAATGTGCAATATAAATATAATTACACAAAAAATACATATACATATAAATATATATTATATAGATCATGCATATCATGTTGTGTCTCTTTACATCTCTTATATGATGTTGATGAAGTGTACAACCTAATGATCATATCAATCATTCATACTCTCTTATATATATATTACATTTAATTTATTAAAACTATAATCAGGTTATAATTAAAAACTAATAATAAAAATAATATATATGTATATATATATAATAGAGATTTATATAATACTTTAGGTATTGCAAAGAAATGAGTTAATAGAGGCAGAGGGCAAACAACACACACTTATGTTCTAGCTTGTTTGCACGATATACATGTGATACTTGTATATATTTATAGATACTTGTTCGATTATATAATATAACAATTATATGTTATGTTTACTTAACAAAGTAGTTTATATATATATAATATATTATAACAAATATGAATATTGTTAAATATATGTTATTAATGTATATAGAGTCTATATTATATATGTGATACATTCAATTATACATATATAGACAATTATAATTAATAAATATGTAGCTATTTTATTAAAATAAATAATTTCATTGCGATCCATAATTAATATAAATATTTATTTCTAAATATCTATGATAAATGCAAATATTATATGAAGAATATTTGTGTATACTATAATATATATTAGTCTAGCTACAACATTGAGACAATGTAAATATTATACACTAAGAATGGCAGGGAAGTCAGTAATGCCTTCCTACATAAGTAGTTGTGTGTGTGTGTGTGTAATATATACAACAATATACACAATATAACATAAATAAACACTTAATAAAGACCAGATAATACAGGGGGCAGGTGGTCAAGCACTATTATGTAATAATTCATAGTGGTGATCTTGATATGTGAATATCTGCATGTACATTCATGTGTATGCATGTATATGCATATATATATATTATTATAATTGATATATATATATATATATATATATTTATATAATATAATATATTACTAATTATAACTATTTGATTGTAATATTATATTAGAGTTATGGTTTATTTCCTCATTAGCTACACTATTACTACTAATGCTGGTAATGATACTAGTATCAATACCAGTGGTAGAATATGTACAGTATATGTAGTGTATTTAAGTAATAGGGCTGGTGTATAGATGTAGGTTTTACATCAATAATGTAATGGGGGTAGAATGTAGAGTTAAGGGTGTATAGGGGTAACGTGGAGGGTAATAGAGATTATTCAGCTGAACATGGTTCCACTAATGTTGAGAAACTCATAACTGCTAATAAACAGTATAATAATAAGTCAACATCTTTTAATTGTAGACTCTACTTGGTGCTATAATTTCTCGAACATGGAGATAATTTAATTGTTCAATTTTAAAAATGACTAAATAGAAACTTTTAACTTCTAATACATTTGTATATAGCATATACAATAAATAGGTTATTCATGGAAAATAAACAAAATATAATTTTTTCAATTTAAAGTTTTTTTACAATTATATATCTAAAGTATTTTAAAAGATAATATTTAAAAATATAATGTATGCCACTTTTACTATATATTTTGTGAAAACTCAATATTTTTCAAAAATAACAAAAAACGATCCAATATTTTATTTTCACTTTTTGTGATATTTTTAGAAAACATATCATATCTACTATAATAAAAGATAGGAATATTAAATAATGATAGTGTGGAAACTTTTTTCATATATTTTTGATATAAATTATTTTTCTATAATACTTTTCAATATAATATTTGACTAATTTTTGAAAGTCGATCGCAAATAATTTTGTTTGTCTTATCATCTAAAGTTAACTTTAACACACTTTCCAGGTAATATTTTTATCGCATGATCACTATGTGTACTTAATGTAGTGGATAGGATAACCTATGGGGTTAATGTTGTATAGGGTAGAATATGGGGTTAATAGTGTATAGGGTAGAATATGGGGTTAATAGTGTATAGGGTAGAATATGGAGATGATAGTGTATAGGGTAGAATATGGGGTTAATGTTGTATAGGGTAGAATATGGGGTTGATGGTGTATAGGGTATAATATGTGGTTGATAGTGTATAGGTAGAATATGGGGTTAATGTTGTATAGGGTAGAATATGGGGTTAATAGTGTATAGGGTAGAATATGGGGTTAATGTTGTATAGGGTAGAATATGGGGTTGATGGTGTATAGGGTAGAATATGGGGTTAATAGTGTATAGGGTAGAATATGGGGTTGATGGTGTATAGGGTAGAATATGGGGTTGATAGTGTATAGGTAGAATATGGGGTTAATAGTGTATAGGGTAGAATATGGGGTTAAGTGTATAGGGTAGAATATGGGGTTAATAGTGTGTAGGGTAGAATATGGGGTTAATGGTGTATAGGGTAGAATGTGAGGTTGATAGTGTAGAGTTGAATGTAAGGTAAATACGTAGTTTTAACGATAAATAGGGGTAAAATGAAGAGATTAGGTGTATATGTTTAACTAGGTATATTATGTATTTAGGTATTATGTAGGATTAATGCTGACTAGGGTTAATGCGATGGTACATAGAGATAGCATGTAGAGTAGTGGTATAAGGGTGGAGGTTACGAAGGTTTAGGCTTCACGACAACCTTAATAGCAACATCTATGGTCTTCTCTGTTTCGTTCACGCGTGCGTTTCTCCTGTATTCGTAAGCTATGGTCGTGTCGGCTATCATCGAGACGTTCATCTTAGCTTTGTGTACCTTCGCGCGTGTGTGTGTGTATGTTAGCAGCTTATTAGTGTTTATAATGATGTGGCAATCACTTATCTGGGCCAATGTACAATCTATCCAGATACATAGTCGTACAACTATTATATAACGTAAAGTTTGTTTGTTTATATAAATTATATAAAGTTGGTTTTTTAGTTATATAAATTTTTTTAAAGTGAGGTTATAATAATGTAAATAAAGTTAAGCGATAGTTAAGATAGCCGTACTTACGTGACTAGATAAAGGAAAGTAGGTCATTATATAGTGGATAGAGGCATAGGTAGTGCAATACAACAATTTATTAAACAGGGATGCTATGTATTAGATGTCAGATGTTATCAGAGTACTATTATAGTAAATAGTTTAAATATCGACGGGTCAGGAAACGGGTCGATAATTATGCAATATTAATAAGGAGGGTGATCAATGATCATTGATCACTGATCATTATTCAAGTTGTGATAGGATAACATAGATACTAGGATTTGTTATCTTCATAATATATCGCATTGGATAGTTTAGATGCCTCATGTAGAGGAGAAGTGAGTAATATTAATATATTATGTAATATACACCTCTTTCATATAATAACATCATGTTTAGAAACCGTTACCAAGGTAAACGTATTATATATTTGTATTAACAAGCCCGAATATGAGGTATTAATACCGCTACTTAATTCATATGAATCTATGCCTTATAGATTAATCAAAGTAATCGTTGTAAATTATACTATCAAAAAGGATATGACTCAAACTCTATTAAATATATATTTTTCAAACTTTCATAATATATATTACTTATAATAAATAATTACTATTATTACTCTTATTATATTGTAATAATAATAGACTAAATAACATAGCAACATCGACGCAACCCCGATACGGTGATTAAATACACGCTAGCGAACGATGTTACCTGAGCGATACACCCGGAACCGACCGCCTCCTCCTCGATGTCGGTGAATATCGTCGTGTAGTCTTCACCGAAAGCTTCGAGCAGTCGTTTGCTCGTTATCGCGTAGTCGTGACGTGATGTGCTGTCGTGCAGCGTCGAGAAGATATCGCAGAAGTCGTGAGAGAATAGGTCGCGTCTAGTGGCAGCCCATTGGCCTAGCTATTCGGTGGGCGTTATGCACGTTATTATAGCCATACGTATAGTGACGATGAGGAATGTAAACCTATGTTAATGTGAAGCTGTTTGGGTTATGCAATAGTGAAAAGTATGCGACTAAAATATATGAAATTATTATGATTTTAAACTCGATAAAATATACTATTCTATTCTATGTGTTCTGCTAAATCTCATATAGGAAGTGGTTACTAATTATAGATGTATTTATATTATGGAGAGAGTAAGAGAGAGAGAGAGAGAGAGTGAGAGAGAGAGAGAGAGAGAGAGAGAGAGAGAGAGAGTGAGAGAGAGTGAGAGAGAGAGAAGTTATTAATTGTGATATGGGTATACGACCTTGATGAAAGTGGGCCCGAGTGATTCTAGCGTCGCGAGTAAGAGTTTGCGCCACCGCCACAGGTAATAAGATTCATGGCTGATGAAGAATGTGGGCGGGAGTAACACCACCACGGGTACGAAAGTGATCAGTATACGAGCGAAGCGAAGGGCGTAAAGAACAGCCTCCACGATGTAATGGTAGCAACGCACGAACACGTTTGGGGCCTCCTGATTATGGGTACCCTCCGCGTAGATATCCGTGTCGTTAGCGAATACCGCGGCCGGAATCGTAGCCAATATTTTAGCGGAGAGGGGTTTACGCGGTTTGTCTTGTTTGTAGACCGATAACGGGATTAGCGATACGGTGGCTGGCGTTGCATACTTCACGATCTTAACTTTATACTTGTTTAACGATTTTAAACTATAGTTACGACTTATTCGGGTAACATTCGGATATATTTTAGTAGTATAATTGGAGAGTAATCTACCAAGTTTATAAATACGCATTGTTGTATTATGTTAAATTCTATATCAATAGATTATGTAATATATATATATATTTAAATATGACTAAATATTATTATTGCAGGTTTTATTTAACAATTAATAGATTTTTCATACACTTGAATATACATATTTCATATTATTTTATTTATTAAATAATAATAAATCAGTTATCGAATGTAAAAATATTAGTTTATTAATAATAATATAATATCAATATCATCTATAATTAATATTAATTTGCATATAATCAATATTAATAATTTCTAATAAATACTGTTTTAATACTTTAATTATTAATTGTATTGTTTAATAAGTAATATACAAAATTTTCATATAAAGAATAACGATTAAAAAACAAAAAAATACTATTATAAAATTTATAATTTATAAATGTATATAATATATGTTACGGATATTTACTAAATAGTGACTTTATATATTTGATTTTTCGATTTATACATTTAATATATATATATATAATATTGCTTCAATATATTGTATATATATATATATATATATATTACCTAATACATATACTCTATGATATAGTAGTATTATAATTATATGTATATTTAATATAATATTACAAATTAATAATTTGAAATTATGTATTTATAAATACAAATAGAGTATACTCATTGAAATACTCATTAGTAAGATAAGATTAACTAAATTAAATTAACATTTATTACTATAATGAATTTAATATACTAATTGTTGATTCAACCATTAACTAATATATTATAAAATAAAGTAATTCAAATGTTTTATATAATACATAATATAATTTATTTAAAAAAATAATTTTTTAAATAAAACAGAAGATAATAATATTTTTCATTCTATAATTTGTGATATATTTTTTAAATTATTTATGTAAATAAAACTTTAAATATTTATTTGAATTATAAAATTAAATTAACTATTTATTTCATTATATATATGTATATTTATATATATATTTATAATTTAAGTTATATAAATTACATATATTAATAATATTATTATAATAATTATATTTAAATAAGTAGATTTATTGTGTGCAATAAATTACATTTTGTCAATTACAGATATTAATTTTAAAATATAAATTATTATAATTTAATTATAATTATTATAAGCGTAACATTATAATTTAAGTCATTATTAATTACAATTAAAAATACATATTTATATTATATAATAAAGATTTAACTGATTTATTTAATATATTATATACTATATAATATAGTTACTCATATCAATAATATTTCCATTAATGATTAGTTTTATTTAAACTAATTTAATTAGTAATTCTTTATTCAATATATAATTATTATATAATATATAATATATAATATATTTATAATAATAATAATGATATAATCCTATAATCCTAGGGATATAATATTATATTTATATTGAATAATATTATTATTTTTTCTAAGTTAAATTAATATTAAGATATATAAAAAGTTAGTAATATGGATAGATTTACTTGGATATCTAACCTAAATGTTAATTCAACAAATTGTGGAAATCAAATAGTATCTCAACTGGGTGTAAGACTCTATGATGGAGATAATAAAGTAAGTTATAATAATGATTATATATTATTAATATTATTATTATAATTAAATTATTATATTAAATATAAAGCAATAAATCATAATAAATATATATATATATATATATATATATATATATATATATCATTATGATAATCATATTATAATAATTATTATTTAAAATGTATCAATAATAGTGAAATTCTAGTTAATTTGGTATATTATATATATTATATATTATTATAATAATTATATTACTAAAATATATATGTGTATAATAAACTATATTATATAGGAATAAATACATTTTGATTTTTATTATCTCTATCACTCTACAGATATAATAGTATTTAACTTAAATGATTATTAATCAGTATACTAATTAGTAGTATATATTTATGTAGACTCTGATATAATGTTGTATACATTAATAATGTTAGGGTAGGATGTTAATCATATAACGAATCAGTGTATAGTTCAGTGATTGCATTAAACGATAATAGGGAAATGGCATTCCATACTTATACGCGATGCATGCATCGGCATGCATGACCCAATTAGCGAGGCAGTTAATATAGTATCTAACATTTATCCGTTATATTGTTCAGAATATATAGATAATATGTGCAATGTTTACCATATAACAGACTCCGTATAACGATGGAACGTTGACTTTGACATCGAAACACGTAGTTTGGCGATCTAAACAGGATATGGTTAGTCAAGCTGTTTTCAGCATTATAATTCAAATATATCATTTTCTTATTTACAAATTTATATAACCTAGTTTTGTTTAATTAATGTATATATATATATAAAATAATGTATCTATTTAACACATTATAATAACAAATTAACAAATATAAATTTGTCGATAAAACGTTATTAAAATGTCTACAATATCTTTCGAATATACTTACTTATTTTATTTGCATAAATCACATAAAATAATGATGTCATTAAAGTTTACCTATTGTTGTAGTATCGAGTCACTTAAGTAAACATACATGTTCCTCCATTCAGCAATGCGCGATGGTACTAGAGCTGTTCTACATCAAAGACACTCGAGACATTGCGTCCACCTTCACGAAGAGCGCCAAGATAGAACTAACGCTGACCTCTGTGCTGAAGGGCAAACCTAGCGGGCCCATGGATCGCAGCCAATACGGGCACGTTAAGCTTTCTTTTGTTTCCGGGGGTCAACCCTACGTTAGTAGATGTCGTATCTTATTGTTATGCTAGTCTGCGCGTTAATGGTGATTATTATAAGAGGATGTTTACCTCCACGGAACTTTCTATACTATTCCGATGATTTAAGTATTATTCTTTGTTCTATACATTACTTAGTTTAATATCTAAATCTCTGAATTATTTTAAATTTGATTAAAATACCTCGAAATATAACAATATATTTTATTACGTTCGACTACCAAACAATAATAATACTTATTTCTTATATATATATATATATTATCATCAGGTCATCATAAGGTTATAGGGTAGAGTACTTATGTTAAAGGATAGCTCATTTAATAATAAATTAGATGGCAGTAATAAACTTTTGCTATAGTAAGTTATACATTTACTAGATAACAATTTAGTAAATCAATAAATTGCTATCTAACGTTTAAATTTATAACTAAATATTAATATACTATATTTAAAGAGTACATATTTAAATACATATATTAATGTAATATTTATTTCGTAATTTGAGTAGAATATTTCCGAAATTATATTATTATTTAACAAAACTACTTAACATTTGTACAATTGATAAAATCTACAATATTTCCTGATATAATTTGAAACATATAATTAAACTGAATTATTAATCCATCACTTTCTGATAGTTCATGAAATGTTTAAATGAAGCGTTGAAAGCGTTCCGTTTATCCGTCAAGTTGCTGCCGGATATTCCCTCTACTAAGGCTTCCACATCGGGTATAGGAGGCATAGAGAAACGTAACAAAGACACTAATATCACCAGCGAAAAGAATATTAGCGAGGCTTTCAATGACCTGTCAGAATTAATGGAAAAAGTTATCTGTAACCACTATTTCTACTCTAAATACAACTACTACATTCTATTATTATTATAAATAACATATAAGAAACTATAACGTAAAGTTTATACGCGATTTTCTAATTTTTTTAATCCATCTAACTAACTCAACTAAATATTTTATTAAAATTTGGAGTATCTAATTATATTATTTTAATCTCTGAACTCAACTTTATTACTAGTACTTAGTACGTAATCCTGTGACTGGTTGGTCGTAGGGGGATTTGAATAACGGTAATTACACATGTTTTTTTCCATTTCTCACGGTCCAATGTATTTTCGAGAAGATCACCGATATCACTATTGTCCATTCTATAATATTAGACATCCAGTTCGTTCTCGGTCGTCCCTGACTTCTCTTAACTTCTACAAATCTTTATTAATATTGTGAAATGTGAATATTAATATTTGAGCTATTTAACATGTGTTTGTAGAGTTCAATAATTATTTGAATAAATGTACACAATTAATATAGATAAATAATTGCTAAAATCTGAATGTTATAATGTTTACATCTCATTATTGAACGACTATCGATATATCGTGGTCAACATTTAGATTCATAAATTAAACACAATCGTAAATTTTCTAATTCATAAAATAATTACTTAATGAATAACAGCGATTATTATAGTCATGTGACAAACTAGTATCAACGTCTAATATAACTATACCTATAACATATAGAGTTGTTGTTATTATTATCTATATAGAAACATCATCAGTATTACCCCCTATAGACAAATATCATCGCTGATGACAATAGCCGATTATGTAACAGTACTTAGTTATGTAATACTCGCACTCGTTCAGGCGAAAGAAATGGTTACGTTGTCACACTCGATCGCAAAGAAACTTTCGGAGAAACAGGATGAAGTCACTGAAGATGAGGTTTTCATTATTAGTGTCCATGTGTTCACTTCACTATTTACTATCGTATTTATTTACTATCACTTTTATATATTTGTATATAAACATATATTATATATTTTAAAATTTGTTATTTAATAATTTCAAAATAATATACACAATACATTAACGTATTTGTATGGGGTGGTATAGTCAGCAGTATAATGGCATAGCAGGTGTATAGATAGTGTATGCATTTACTAATGTATCCTAACTTGCGAGTATCAATATCATTAGACGCGAGATACGGAAGGTATCGAACAATCCACCTTACTAAAGCGACGACTACTACATTCATTATAATAGTAATCATATAACGATGTATTTAAGAGCTCTGTATTTAATAAACAAATTGTGTTAATGAGTGCGGAATTATTGATACCTCGCCCAGGATATTACATCATCCATTTATTATGTAACGCATGACAGAGGGTGAACACCACTCGAGTTGTTTGATTACCTCATCGTCTATATTACGCAATAGTTTCTCTAATAGTAATGTAAATGATGCTGAGATTTGTAATGCCGAGCCGAGACTTTTGGTTATTGATGACGAGCCGAGACTTATATTTTCGGAAAAAAACAAGCCCGATCCGAGCTGAGACTCATGAGCATCATTTACTGCATCACTACTCTCTGCTACCTATTGCGTAACACACCACGAGTGAACACTACCACTGAGCTATTACCTAATAACGAGTTACTTAGCCAGTGCTTTGTAGTAATACTCCACCACTACTATCTAATTAACTCAGACAAGGAAGTTCAAGTCGTACCTATTATCATTGGGAATCGCTGACCCCGTAACTAAGGATGCTGCCGGTAATGAATACTTCTGTGAGTTGTCGAAAGAGATAGCAAACACGATAGAGAACACACTAAAGGTCGTATATAGAGGTCAAATAGTGTATAGAATATATATTTTGTACTAAAATTAACGTAAAGTCTCACTTTTGTAGTATCATTGAGGTATTAATGGAAACATTATAATATATATATGTGTTTACATTGAACTTAATAATAAAGTAGTTTATATTTCCTGAACCTATTGATAATGTGTTGTATATTATTTATAATTACTATCACACATACACACAAATTTCATATACTAATATACATGATATATAATATAAATTAATATACTTAAAATAATAATTTAAATACTATTAATGTTGTACATCAATGTGTACACCATATCAATGTGTACAGTACACCTTATCACTATTTCAAACTACTATAATATTACATAATATAATAATTACACTTAATAACACACTATATATTATCGATTAATGCATTTTAAAACCATTACTATATATTAAAATATTAAAAAACTGTTATTATTCAAAACATTTACTACCCATAATGTTACATATTTATATATGCATTATAATATTAGTTTGCACAGAAATTTAATTTGACTTCCAATATGTATAGTTATTAAATATATATATATATTATATTATTACTAAATGTAATATAGTATTACTATATATATAATGTATTAAATCAAGAACGTGTAATAAAATGTATTATATAATATTTAGACATTAAGATAATAGTATAACTATCTCGTCACAATATTTCAGTATTAATCATAGTATTTACAATACAATTATAAATAACTAAAGTATTCCCGAAACAATATCTACATGTGTTTTTGTGAACAATTTGTATACATTATTGAATTAAATTCTTAATTTAAACAATATATTGTATAATATATATATATATATATATATATATAAATTGAACTGAAGACAGGAGGTAGGCGGAGTAATGTCACTTTCTGACGTTTACTGTCGAATTAATCGCGCGAGAGGACTAGAGGTTACTACCCCATGCGGCCGCTTGCACCTCTATAACGACCTTCAACTCCCCTAGCTAGTTTCCCCCGAAGATGTGTACAACGCATGCCAATGTTTCTCATCGACCTCCAAGGTTATGTCGTTGCACGAATACGACACGGGCGTCGTAGTGGTTCAACTGAAGTCTTTGCTCGACTCCACCATCGTCAAGGACACCGTTGACATGGTTACGCCCGACACCTACTATCTTTGTGATTATTTGTGATGTAAATCTAAAGCTCGATTTAGTCTCGGTGCCAAAAGCATCGTTTACATTTTAACAATTTTGTTCACTGATTTCATTACTCTTACAACATAATATATAAAGGGGATCTTGCAAGCTAGTAAGTTAAGGCAATTTCCATAGAGTACAGGAAACATTTTAAAATGTACGGATAAATATATAAAAATTATGATTATACATGACCTTAAGTGGCCCTTAAATGGCCAGCGCATCACCCTGATTTTAAAAATAAATATTTTTTTTAAAATATTTTGTATATAATTATCATAATATTTGATTATTTATCTTTACAATGGTATATCGCACAATGCATAAAAATACTTAAAAGTGACATAAATAATCATTTATAAATACGAGCTGAAAAATAGTTCATATAAATATGATGATTTTTTCTAATCTCTAATTTTTAAAAGGTGAATATCTATGAATATAAAAAAAACTGTTACCATATATGTTTGAACCACTTTCGATTATAGAAATACTTATTCAAATGACATGAAACTTTCACAGTATATTAATATTATGTTACTCTTCAGATATAACTATATAAAACTAATACATTATTCAATGATATATAATATTGTTTATAATTTATTGAAATTTCTTGCATATTTTTTTTTCTAGAAATAGCTATTATGTTAATCCATTTTTAATATAATTTTAATAAACTAAATCTCATACTTGATAGTTATATTTGTAGATAAACATTAGTTATATTATATATAAAAAAAGATTAGTTGATATTTTGAAGTATACATAGATTGAAACTATTTGTAGTATTACATGATCTCCACCATATTAAACTCAGGGTGTTGCGCTGGCCCTTAACAAAGTATGATTTTGGATCTTTTACAATTGTAACAGTCTATTCTCAGGTTATAGGGCAACAGTCTATACTGAGGTTATAGGGCAAGAGTCTATACTCGGCTCAGGCTCGTTTGTGATGAAACTGAAAGTCTTGGCTCGGCATAATTTAAATCAATCATTATTGACCAATAACATCACCGCGCATAGTTACACTCATAGAGGGCGTGTCTATCTTAGCGTAGTTAGCATCAGTAACACCTACACTGTACACCACAGTTATACCAAGTGTTGTGTATTTTCATGAACATCATTATGTCCTGAGCGATGTTAGTTAGTCAGGCAATTTACGTGCTCGATGCTTCAGTGAGTCACAAACACCGTATTAAAAACATCACCGTAATAAGGACATCATCATAGTAAGGAAATCACCATTGTAAGGACATCACCATTGTAAGGACATCACCATTGTAAGGACATCACCGTAGTAAGGATAGGTAGCCTAGCCTATCCTAGATTATTAGTACCACGTGGCACAGTATTGTTCCCTATTGTTATGTTCTATTGTTACACGTCTCACCACAATAGTGTGTGCCTAACCCATTCTTTCATTATGGTACACTAATCTGTAACTGATTCTCTCACCTTTATATAAGTTATTATTATTTGTCATTAATTAATAGTATTATTCCTAATACTTTGAAGTTTTTATATTTATTTATAATTATGAGTGTACAAATTATATATTATTCTATAATATAAATATATATATATATATATATATATATATATATAATGAATATTTTCAATAGGTAAAGAATGCTGGTTTTTTAACTGCGGAATCTTTAGCTCAACTTACAAACTTATCTTTATTACTCGCAAGAGAAAGGTTAACCATTGTGATGCATCCATTTTACAAATATACTCATTCTTTATCTAGATAGTGTAAATAGATTACTATTTTATAACATAAAAAATAGCTAATAACAAATAAAATAATGAGTTAATTTAGTTATAATTTAATTAAAACCTATATATTATTATGTTTATTTATATGAAAACTATAGATATATTTAATTCTGTGGTCAATATGATGCTAGACTTTTCAATTGGAAACACTATAGGCCATGACTCCATATACAGTCCATATTAAATACCAGAAAAATGTATTGTTAAAAATGTATAGTCTACTATCATATTGATGGTATCCTTATTCTGAAGAGAAATCATATTGCAGTTATACCAACTTTTCTACATGTATCGTATACTTTACAGATTACTAATGAGTGAGCGTGAAGGAAGTTTATGCAGGGATGACAATGTTGAAGGATTGCGATTCTATGCCAACCTTTTTCTGACCAACATCACTGCAAATTAACTTTATATTATTACCTACGCTCACTGCTTGAAGGCATTATGTATAAGTTGACATTAAACCTTTCATTTTGTATAATTAATATTTGTTTTGATAAAATTATGTTCATTTTGTTATTTATTTTTACGAATAAATATTATACGTTATCATTTAAAAACAGGATTTTTTATTTTAAATAAATATTTGTATGTGCAGAGGTTATAATTTATAACTTATATTACTTATTAGTTATCAAATGTATTTATTTATATTTTAATAAATATGATATAATTAACTGTTATTAGTAATTAATTATAAAATATATATTATTAATTGAGCAGTATTCCTAAGAAGTAGGTCCTACAGTTAAGAATGGAGATAATATAATCAAATAACGCCTATAGTTTATATTTCACAATACATAATACATTATACAAATTTTGGAGTATTATAGGTTTCTATTTTCTAAATATACAAGAAATGAAGAACTATATATGTGTTATGCCTGAACATTACACTCGCATGCGTATGCCATATATAAATAAGTAGGGGAGAATATCCGATCGTGGACCACCTAAGCTCAAACATGAATATCTTTTTTAATATTTAATTTTTACCAATTATTTGTTTGTATTATTTAATATTATATTAATCTATCGTATAATCCAAAGGTTGTCTTACAAAATATTCTTTTTTTAAAAGTTATTAGGATTCATAATAAACTGCCATTATCCCAATAGTCACCCGATCGTGGACCATTTTAATAATATGCATATTTTGACTTTTTTACTTTGTATTTTATGTATGATTCATAATGCAATATAATTAAAAAGGTTAAATATCATTTATTATTACTAGAAAAAATATACTATATAATCAAGGACATGTCCTTGATATAATATTACAATAAAATGATAACAAATTATGATAAAATAGTGATAATATATTATAATATGATTATTATAAATTGATTAAAACTTTGCATTTTGAAGGAAATTATCAAAAAACTTATATTTGAAATAATTATTTACTGATTAATTAATAAAAAATAATCAAATACTATAATAATAGAATATATAAATATCTTTGATTTGTATATTTCAGATTTTAAAAATATGATACCAATAAAAAGATATAGCCAATGGTCCACGTTCGAGTAGGTCCACGATTAGATATTCTCCCCTAGGGAAGATTATGGGAATATATTAAAGTTTGATTAATAGTAGATACAACTGATGCTAATGTTATATTGTGGAATCCTTTCATCACATCTAGAAACTTAGATGAATTTTCACTTGTAACCATGTGGTTTTAATGTCTCTTCAATGCCGCTTTCATGTTAAAGCATCCATGGTTTTAATGAGAGCCGATTATTGTATACATACTTATATAAGACTACTTGAATTACAATTAATGAATTAAAAAATTATAGTTATTTTTATTTATACCCTATATTATATATTATACCCTTTATTAAGTATGCTAGATAAATTTAATTAATTTAATTTTGTTATTTTTCAAATATTATATATATAGGTAGAATCCCTGTCTGGACTAATAATATAGGTCTTAAATTAATTTATAATTGTATATACAAAATGATTGGCTCTTATTAGAACCATGGATGCCTTACATAGAGCTAGAGACATAGATATAGAGTACCAATGGTACTCGTCAAGAGAGCAAGAGAGCTACTTCTCTCTAGCTCTATGATGCCTTAGTACGAAAGTGGCATTGAAGGGACATTAGAGTCATATGGTTATAAGTGAAACCTTCATCTAAGTTTCTGAATGTGAATAAATGACTCCACCAAATATAACAATATCAGCT
The DNA here is from genome assembly GCA_964019155.1 of Osedax fenrisi. Lineage (NCBI taxonomy): Eukaryota > Metazoa > Annelida > Polychaeta > Sabellida > Siboglinidae > Osedax > Osedax fenrisi. The sequence goes on along the minus strand of OZ025243.1, from coordinate 63,670,029 downwards.
CTTATATATATATATCTACTATTAATCTTACTTTAATTCATAGACATCCTATTAAGGGGCGAAGCCTTTTTTATAAATATATAACGTTTTTGCTTTAATGAATCTATCCATATAATCTCCAATGATATTGATAAGAGAAATTTCTTAAGAAAAGTATTTATAGCTAATAATACCGAATATCATTATAATTTATAGTTAATAAAATATATATATTTATAAAGAGAAATTTCTTAAGAAAAGTATTTATAGCTAATAATACCGAATATCATTATAATTTATAGTTAATAATATATATATATTTATATATATGGGTTTAATTTCATTCAATATTTATTAAACTGTAACTTAGACCTAGTAGCTACTATTGATGTAAATGATGCTCAAATCTAAAGCATGATGCAGTCTCAGTCTCAGCTACCTAAAGTCTCAACTCGGATTGGGCTCATTTTGTTAGAGTCTCGGCTCGTTTTTTTTTTTTCCGAAAATGAAAGTCTCGGCTCGGCATCAATAACCAAAAGTCACTGCTCGGTATTATTTACACCACTAGATGAAATTTACATTATTATTCACTGAATCGCGAAGTTGGCGCATATTATTTGTTTTAAATTGATGTAAATGTGAAATATATAAAAATTAGTATTACAATGTAATTTCAAAAAAGCATCATTTCGACTCGGTAAAGTTTAGTAAAATTCTCAACTCGGCTCGGACTCGTTTAGCTAGTCTCGGTTCGGCTCGGGCTCGTTTGACTAGAGTCTCGGCTCCGCCTGGGCTCGGTTTTTTTCCTAAAATGAAAGTCTCGGCTCGGCATCAAAAACCAATAGTCTCGGCTCGGCATCATTTACATCACTAGCTAGTAGCTACTATGTTATATTTATATTATGCCTACTTTTAATTTATATTATTTTTTATTTAGTTATATTGAGTATATGCATTGTATGTACCCCCACTGGGGTCCCCCAGCAAAGAATTTTCTAAGATAAGATATAACACTATGCGAAATCGTGTAATTCGAATTTGTATACAAAATATCCCAGTACCATGGTACCAGGTGCACCTATATCGGGTTACTTTGAGGAACTATCGGGGGGAACTATGTGTATACATAAACTATAGTTTATTATGTAAATTCGTATCAAACTATACACTTTTAAAATGTTAAATAATATGCTTTAAATTAGTATTTATATGATGAAAACTAAGTGGTCATTACTAATATATAATAAACAAATATGATATGTATGTTTTAAATGCTGTCTTAAAGTATATATTTGGTGAGTAAAAGCTAATTTATATTGCATGTAATTTAATAGAGCAATGAAAACATTGTATGAAAACAGAGCCGAACATTAATATATTTCAGTGATTCGATACTACCAGGGGCGGATACAGGAATTTTTCAAGGGGGGGGGCTGATATTCAAATAAAAGTATATTTTTAAAATAAGACATATTTACTATGATAATATAATTGATATATATAAATTAAAGACTATATTAAATTAAATAGAATAATATTTTATATTTTATTGAATAAAAACTATTAATCCAATATATTAATCAATTGCATTATTCTTGGATTACGTATTTCAAATTTGGAAATAATATAATCACAATCGATCTGTATATATATATAAAGAATGTCTATTTAGTTGATATTCACTCATAATCGAAGGTAAATATGTCTTTATTATTCTTAATCGGTTAAATGAACGTTCACATTCACACAAGGTAACTGGAGTAGTAGCCATCAATAAAAGCATTTCATAGATATTAGGAAAAAATGTATATAATAATATATATAAATTATAAATTATTTAATAATTTCACTTTACCTTGCCATGTTATCGAGTACTTGAGTACTGATCGTAACAATTTTTATCGTATTAGGTATACCTATATCTATAGATATTTATTTTCCCTCCATTTAACTTCCGAACAAATCAATTCGGTTTGTATTAAATGTATCTTTGGTAAATGATCTTTTACTAATTCATAAAACTTTAATATATTTTCTTTTCATGAATCCTTGTTTTCATTCATTACTTTTGGAATTAATAATGCTCTAAGAGATATATACAATATGTATATATTGGATCCTTCTTTCATCTCCATTATCAAATGATCCAAGAATGGAATATATATTACTTTATTTTAAATATTATTCAGATGATGAAGCAGGTGTCTTTATTTAACCTTGGTAAAGAAATTCCTTCATTTGAATATGATAATAAATGTGATGCTTCTTCATTCCATTCTAATTGTACTTCATCAATATTATCTCTACAGACTTGTATCCCTTTAATTACACTTTGAATATCTTGAGTTGCCTTATATGTGTCTATTAACCTACCCTGGAGAGCATTTGTTAAATTTTCTATGAAATTAATTGAATTATTACATACAATTAATGACATACTAAATTGAGTATTAATCATAGAATTATAAAGACCGTTAGCTTTTGTTATACTTTCTGAATTCCATGTTTTATCTTCATATATTTCTAATATTTTTCAAGTATTGCTTGATACAGTTCGATAAATACTCGCAAAGCATCATGTCTGGGAACCCATCTCGTTTTACTTTAACTAATTTCTTTTTAGAAGATTCAACACAAATTTGTGTAATATTTTCTTCTAATAAACCTTGCCTCTTAGCAGAATATTAAAAAAATATGCAGATTTCTAATAATATGCCTATCATATTTTGAATTAACGACATTTTGTATTCATTTACTATTGATATATTTAATACATGTGATTATAGTGTACATATGTAGTGTTAGTGTTCTTATTCAGAATTATTGTTGATGCTCCTTTTATTTTTCCAGACATATTTCCTGCTCCATAGTATCATTACCCTCTTAAATGTTCAATATTTAATTCAGATTTAGTTAGTGTATCCATAATCAAGTTAGCTTTACTTTCTCCACTAAGATTTTCACATCCTATGAATGAATTCAACTTTTCAGTAATACACTTACCATTATAATATCTAATTTCTAAAGCCATTTGTTCAGTATTATATACATCTGTGGTTTCATCAGCTAACATATTTAGCTTTTTTTATATCATCAATTATAATTGAAGAATAATTATTCTTTCTTTAATATATTCACCACATTCAAATATCAATTCATTCTGTGTTGTTTTTGAGGTGTATTTAGCATTTTTATAACACATTAATAAGTTTTCTTTTAATATATCATTTCCAGAGTTTATACATAGTTTTAGAAGTGCATTGAAATTTCCTAGATTAAAATGTGGATCAGTAGAATACTCATTATGACCATGTAATGAAATATTGAATCTTCTATAAAGAATGATTATATCTAAATGGGGCCTATACCCCCTATCCCACTACAAGTATTTCCGGCAAGTTACCGGAAATATTTTAACTTTATAGGAGTATTCAATTACAACTTGATATAATAATTTTTTAAAGTTACAATATTTCAGGTAAGTTGTCGGAAAATCTTATATACAAGTATAGTGGGATACCCCCTTAATATTGATTTAAATTTTGCTCTGTTGCATTAAATTTGCTTAGATATGTTATTGTTGACTTGCATTATATCTGATTTCAGCATGCTTCTTATTTTCTATCACTGCAATAAAACGAAAATTTTCTTCTAAAGAGTTATTGTGGTAAATATATCAATTATAATTGATTCAAATTTTCTTAAATCTGCAATCGAATCTTTAAACTTAATCATGGACGAAGTGACACATTTTCTAACTTGATTGTGATTAATTTTTAAATGAAAAACACATGGTATATACAATCGGCCATTTAAAGATTCACCCTACCTATAATTGATATTGAATGTTTTGCTGATTTAACCATAATATCTATTTTTAAATCATATATTTTACAATCATGAGGGGGGGCTCTAGCCCCTAGCCCCCCCCCCCTGTATCCGCCCCTGACTACTGCTAGCAGCGGCATCGGGTATTACTAAATTACGTTGCATGCATAGGGAGTATTATATCTTTGTATATATATATACTTGGAATAGTGATTCATTAAGTGCACCTACAATGTAGGTCCTATATCGTAAATAGCTCTATATATTTATATATAACCTATATGCTTTATTTATAAATACTAAAGAATATATACATAGATCATCTATATATAGATATAAAGTTATAAATAGCTTCCAGTAAATAATATAATAGAAGTTTTGGGCCCAAAGTATAATAACTTTTAGGCGCAAATTCGACGCTTTTGGGCCCAACAGCGTCCAAAGTACAATAGAATAATTCGACGCTTTTGGGCGCAAATTTTCATCAGAGTGACGAATTAATTCCGGAACTTTTAGGCGCATGGCGTTCAAAAGCATCGAATATATTGTTTGCTGGGGTTAACGAGTAAAAAACATTTATAAAATAAAAAGCACTAATTTATCACAATTGCATGTGTTATTTAAGATTATACTTGATGTGATATCATTGGACTAAATTATATATAAAGTAACGCCATCTAGTGGATTAATGCCATATTTTAAAGTGGCAACATTACCCTCAATAGGTGGCAACCTTACCGCACATCACAGAGCTAGAGAGAAATTTCTCTCTATTTTAATGGTAATGTGGTAATCCACCTTAGTAATCTCAATTATATACGCTAAAATAATTATTAAGCAGTCCTCTTGTATATCATAAGATGTATATATAATGAACAAATATCGAATTAGAACTAATATTTATAAAGTTATACAAAATTAATATGGCCACATTACCCATCTTTCCCTATAAGGGTATACACATTGTATACAATGTGTAAAATTAGTATTATTATACATCGTATTAAACTTAAGTTTAAATAACTAGAAATAACTTTTATTAAATATATTATTTTAGAATATTGATATAAATGTTTTTGATCGAATATGTCTTTTAATAAATAATATCTATGTACAATATTATATATAAATGTAATTTATATTATTTTATTTTATTCTTAAATTTACATTTAAATATAAACTATTTTTAAATTACAATTAAACACAGCGTGACCTACAATGAATACATTAATTGGTATTAACTTGTATATTAGGTCAATATAAGTCAATACTAAGCCTCCTTCGGGATTAGAAACATATATTCTATGTTTTCGGGATTTTTATCCCAAAATTGAGAAAAATTCATAATTATTTAGAAATTATATTTATAAAAATATGTATATTGTTTTGTGTAATTTATTATTTATAAATAACATGTAATATATATATATATATTACATTTATACATATATAGGTTATATGTTATATATCCTATATGTTATTTTAAATCAGACATATAAATAAACGTGCATAGTATTATGATACAACTAATAAAATAAAAATGTATATAATTATAGGATACCTGTAATAACTCTTAATTAGTTAAACCTTTTAATGGTATTAAAAGGCTATTAGCATTAAAGGTAGGTAGTAACCTATATCTATTTATATTCCTTTACTTTATTTGTGTATTATATGTCCGCTATATATATATATATATATATATATATACGGAACAGGGGTCGTGGGTGTCCGGACCCCCCACCCCCATTTATAAATTGGGGTGGGAGTCCAGATGTCTTTGGACCCCCCTGTTTTGAGTCAATTTTAAAAATAATTTAATAATTTGTTAATAATTTAGATAAATTAATGTTAGTGGCGATTATTAGTAAAATCAACATTATACTATTTTAGTTTTAATAGTTTTTTAGTCACAATATTATCAATACCAAATATAATGATATAAAAAACGTTGATAAACCCTTCCAGACAGATATAAGAGGTATTAAAATATATATTTATAGTTGTAATAGCTAATATCAAACTTTATTATTCCAGAAAAGCTGGTAGGGGAAAGTAACCTAATACGGACACTTTAACAATAAATGGTAATAACATTTTATGACTCATTCATTTTATTCAAAAATTACAATATCTTAATATTATATGATTATAGATATTATTGTGATTTTAAAATTGTATATAATCTTTTAATTCCATAGATATCGGGGGTGTCCGTATTCGGTACTCATGTCTGAATACGGACACCCTTTGTTATAATACGGACAGCCTATATACCACTAGATAAAATATATATTATTTATGAATCAATCAGACAAATTACAATTACATTATTTATAATTAATTTTATGAACAATTTATTAAAATTTAATTAGTTAATAATTTATTTATTTTTATTATTTTTTAATTAATAATACAATTTAAGTATCTAAATAATACAATTTTTAGATTTATCTTTACTGGTGGTATTAATATTATAACGCACGCGATTTTTATGAATATCAGAATAGTTCATATGCTGCGCGCTGATTGGTTATAGGGTGTCCGTATTAAGACATCTAGAATGTCCGTATTAGGAACTTATATGACCTCTAGATATATGCTTATAACTTAATGAATATTTGATAACAAATATAGAAATTATATATATAATTTTAGAATGGTTTATTTTTTAATAATATAATGTTATATTTTATATCGATATATTTTTATATTCTTGAGAAGGTTTTAAGTTGACATTTTTTTTCATAAATTTAAAAACGTAATAAAAAATCAGTTTATTGGATATATCAGCAATATTTTGAATAATACAATATTAAAAAATACTTTTTTATACTATTTATATAATTATGAATATTTTATTAATACAATATTTTTTTTTAGGATTTGTGGTTTCTGAGATACCGAGAGTGTATGTATTCGGGAAGTGTCCGACGGACACTGTCCGTATTCGGTTACTTTCCCCTACTACTAATTGCAATGGATGTATTGGTGTAGTGAAATGAATCGGTATTTGTATACTATTATATTCAACATTATAATAAACCAATTGTGATAATATCACATACTTTATAATTACTGGTTATTCAAATTGAATAAAGTCATTTGAATGATTTATTAATCATGCAAAATTTAATATGCACCATATTTCAATGAAAGAATAGAAATAGTATTAAAGATGTAATGATTATATGATGACTAATCCAAAGAAATGAGATATCAAAACATGCTCAAACTATTGCACAATAAGTCTTGCAGCCATATAAGAAAAATTCGCCTGAGAATTATATTGAACAGATTAATTCCACAAACCGAAGATATTATAGCAGAAGAACAAGCCGGTTTTAGAAAAAATCGAAGCACAACTGAACACATTATTAATTTCAGACTAATAATGGAAAAACACATCGATCAACAACGTCAAGTTTATCATAATTTCATTAACTACAAGAAAGCGTAGAGTTTGATAGAGTATGTCATGAGGGTTTATGGCAGGTGATGTCTTCTTTTAGAATAGGCAATGATATAATGCAATGTATGGCTATATATAAATCACTCTATAATTCTTCTAAACAAGCGTAGGTTACGTATCTACTGCTAAATAATAATATTGGAACAAAGTTTAATACAACAGTAGGTTGCTTGGTTGCATTCAAGGGTGCTTGTTATCGCCTGTTCTGTTCGAATTCAACCTTACATTTAGATTATATAAGTTATATAAGATTTATAATATAACTCATTAGTTCTTTCAACATTGGCTGTGAAACATGGATTCTGATAGAAGAATCAAAGAAGAAGATCCGAGGCTTTGAGTCAAAATCTCACAGGCGCGTCTCATGAATATAAGCTATAAAGAAAGAAAGACGAATATATTGGTCAATAATTTAATAAATGAGAAAGTCGTCTCGTATGTACCTCTTCTTGATATAATTATGCGAAGAAATATGACCGAATTCGACATATAATTCGACACGATTCCATGTCCAAAACAATTCTTCAATGCTATGTCGAAGGTAATAGAAAAAGAGGAATACCAAAGAAAAATTGGTTAAATGATATTTCTGAATACTCTAATCTCCCTCTTCAGCAACTTTTAGGTATTGCAAAAGATCGTTATAAATGGAGAAAGTTCTTAAAAAAATGTCATGTTCTCTCCCTATGATGCCAACATCACGTGATCCCCGTACGGGACTAAGTAACTAAATAAGTAAGTAATGATTATACATAATAAAAATGATATACAAAAATAATAAAATTGTTCTGATAGCTATATTTACTTCTATAGAAGATAATTCTATCTTATATATAAGATAACTAAGTCAAGAAAACATAGCTTTTAGTGGTAAATAAGATTTTGAGGATCAATTCCTTAAACTATTAAATAAGGAAAAAATTAAATTCTCAATCAGACGCATATATTGTTAAATATGAAAACTGAAAATACTAAGAAAATACATCTATTATCATGGAAAATTAGATTCTTAAATAAATTGCACATGTACTCTTAAGATATATTATTAAACAAATATAGGCTGCTATAAGAAAAAGTGTGACAGCACATATGATATTTCAAGTAATTCAAGTTTTATATAACGATTATAATTATTATAAATTAATAATTAATTATATTACAAAACTTTTCATGAAACGAACAATAATCGATATTTATTCGGCATGTCAAAGCAAACCTCTAAGTTACAGAAATATGAGTAGGGCTATGTTTATACGAAATAGCTAATATTAAGGCAGAAACTATAGAAAATATACATTGGATAACATTATAAATTAATGATATTTTGTTTGATGCGAGAGAATTTACGAGGTAATATGATGGAGCAAGTAATCTGTCAAGAAGATACAATGGTATACATGCTTTAATATTTCAGGAACAACCAATGGCATATTACACTCATTGCACAGATCATTGAGTAAACATAGTTGCTCACTATGTTAGCTAATCGGAGTCTAGTATATCTATATTAACTATAGTTAATGAAATAGGATAATTGTACTATCATTTTATAAAATTTAGAAATACATAAACATCTTATAAATTGAAGACATTAGTATATATATAATCCACTGGAAAATAAGAAAGGTCGCTATAAAAGATACCCTCAAATATTACAAAGAAATGCGTTCGTCTTTAGATGAAATGATACATAGAAATTATATTACCTCTGATATATCTGATAAATTATGAATAAACTTGAAAGCGGCAATATATATATAGAAAAATATAGAGAAATTATATACCAATGTGAAAATATTGTTATCATTAATCGTTGTAAATTCAACAAGTTCAGTTGACGATGAACAAAATGTTAGTAACCTGGATATTGTAAAGAGCTGGCTGAAAAATTCAATGGGATAAAACTGACTAGTTTAATAATATTTATTATTCACAGTAACACTATGAATTGTTGTTAAGGGAAAGTCCCCGATTACCGACCCCTATTGATTATTTGTAATAACGTATTCAATATTAAATATATGTATATGAAATTTTGTAATTAGGGTAATATTATGGCAATGAATAATGTGACTATTTTAAATTTTTGATATAATTATATTTACAAGAATAAACAGGGGGGTCGGTAATCGGATACATGTGACTAATACCGACCCCTTCTCCTATTACCGACCCCCTAAAATAATAGTGGTCTAAATAATTGTAGTATTATAATATCCAATAAAATAGTAGATATACATAAATATAATTAATTATAACATGCACGCAATTTATTTTGTATTGAAATTATGTTTTAATAGTAATATTAAATTTAAATTTAAACTTTATAGTAATTATATTAAAATAGTGTATATTATTATTTAATATTTATTTATTAATCAGTATGTATATAATCAACTGGGATCCTAAATATATATCAATGATACATAAACAATTTACAAAAAATTGTAAAGTAAAATACGGATCTATTTTGATTGTATATCATAAATCACATGGGGTCAGTATTAGGGTAATTTAGGCGATCGGTAATAGGAAAATCTTATGGGTTGCTATAATTAAGATATATTGGTTAATATTTATTCAAATTACATTATTTTTCTAATAGTTATAAACATTTTATTGATCTATAATATTATGCACAAAATTAAGTTTTCTTTTAATTAATAATGTATTTACAATGATTTAAAAAAGTTATTATTCAAATATTTAAAAAGTAAAAACAGAATATTACATTTGATCAAATAGCATTTGTAGGATTAAATATTTGTTTAAACAAAATACTTATTTATATTTATCATTAAATTACTAACAGTTCATGTATATATCATTTTTTGATATCTCTTATAGTTACTTAGATACGAGAGGGGGTCGGTATTAGGAGGGGGTCGGTAATCAGAGACTTTCCCCTACATTGTTTAATTGATTTAATCATTTGTAATGATATCAGAATGCAGAGAGAAGAAGTTATCGTGTATTTCATCTCATTAAATTTACCATTTATTAATATAACTTAATACAATAATATGTAGGACTACATATGATATAAGCTAATTTATTTATATAATATCTATTAGTTTTTAATTAGCTATACACACTTATATGTATATATATATATATATATATATATACATATATATATATACATATATACATGCATATATATATATATATACATATATTAATAATATATTATAAATTATTGGATCCCCCTATGAAATATACCTTCCTTCGCCCCTATATATATATATATATATATATATATATATATATATATATATATAGTATATATATATATATATATATGATATATATATATAATATATCTAATATATAATATTCCAAATTAATTATTATTTAAATAATAAAATATTATATATAATATAATATATAAAGAGCTCAGAAAGTTGCTTCTACGTACAAAGAACCTCACCTATTATCATACCAAGCGTAGACTTACGTAATAAGCCTCGTGGGGGGGTAATAAGTAAGGGTAATAAGTAAGCTCGCGCATCGATCTCACCCTATTGACCAATGAGAACTAGTGTATCGTTTTGCGTGCTTTGGGCGTTGGCGGGTGTTATCAGAGAAATGAGGAAGTTCGTAGGTTACTACCAACCGTGGCAGTATTCTAATTATAATAAGGTGAATTTACGTTGTAATTTATAAATGGGCGTATATAGCATTGATATAAAGAAAGTGGATAATCAATCGAATATATACATTACGTACATTATAGTGTATGGCACTATCCGCTACGGGCGCTGCAGTCGAAACCCACTATCTGGCCCACTACTTTTATTTATAATAATAATTATTTATACATTTGATAATTACTACTCATTTTAATGTACTATCTATACTAAAAATAAAATTATATATTTAAAATACATACCATCAATATTCCTTTTAATTTTAAATTGAAGATATCATAATATTTTAGGGTGAATTATTATATTATATTATATTATATTGATATTTATAATCTACATCCATTGATATAGATATAAATCACTTTAATCTATTTCGACGAAAAGCCTACTATTTTAATATTTGACATATATAATATGACTAATATCCAATCAAAATCACTGATGCCCTTTTGTTAATTTATCGATAAAAGTGTCATTCACGTATATATCTCATCGATATAAAGAAAGTAATCTATATAACTTTCTTTATATCGATGATCTATCTTTTACATGAATTCGTGCGTCAAATGCTTATTCACTCTCTTTATATCGATGGTGGCGTGGTGATATATAGATAATATACGAGAGTCGTGATATATTTACTAATTGATTATATAACCATTTATTTTGTATTATAAATGTTGCAAATAAAACTAAATTAAACTATCATGATATTGCAATTGCAATTGCAATTGCAATTCATCCTTTATTAATAATTATACAGTAATTTGTATAATATAAATCAATTTTAAAATAAAAGTATATATATATATATATATTTATATATATATATATTTATATATATATATATATATATATATATATATATTTATATATATATATATATATATATATATATATATATATATATACTATAGTATCTATGTATACATATATATAGGCAATGTATTTATATAATAAATTTATATATATACGTAATTAATAAAACAATTAGTAGATTTAATTCCATTCAATTAAATTTAATATATAAATATATATTTATGAAAGTAATATTACTTTGGCTATATACTCAATTAGTGTGTCCCCTGGGGGCCTGCAGGGGAACTGCACCATAGATTTATTACTCTATATCTATGGTCTGCACCGAGAAAATGCAATCACGTGTCAATCATTATCCTAAAAACATAAACACACCTCCTACAACGTACGCAAATTCCGCGTTCTACCATGGTTGGTAAGCACCAAGTTCGGATACCGTAGTATAAGGAATGCATATTCATTGCCAAGCTTATAATAGTGACTCACTTATCATATTAAGCAGCATAACAATACTTGTATGTATAATACGAGACATCGTATCGCACGTAAACCATATCACTATCGATATCGACTATAGGCCACTTTAGTAGTAGTAGGAGTAGTAGTAGTAGTAGTAGTAGTAGTAGTAGTAGTAGTAGTAGTAGTAGTAGTAGTAGTAGTAGTAGTAGTAGTAGTAGTAGTAGTAGTAGTAGTAGTAGTAGTAGTAGTAGTAGTAGTAGTAGTAGTAGTAGTAGTAGTAGTAGTAGTAGTAGTAGTAGTAGTAGTAGTAGTAGTAGTAGTAGTAGTAGTAGTAGTAGTAGTAGTAGTAGTAGTAGTAGTAGTAGTAGTAGTAGTAGTAGTAGTAGTAGTAGTAGTAGTAGTAGTAGTAGTAGTAGTAGTAGTAGTAGTAGTAGTAGTAGTAGTAGTAGTAGTAGTAGTAGTAGTAGTAGTAGTAGTAGTAGTAGTAGTAGTAGTAGTAGTAGTAGTAGTAGTAGTAGTAGTAGTAGTAGTAGTAGTAGTAGTAGTAGTAGTAGTAGTAGTAGTAGTAGTAGTAGTAGTAGTAGTAGTAGTAGTAGTAGTAGTAGTAGTAGTAGTAGTAGTAGTAGTAGTAGTAGTAGTAGTAGTAGTAGTAGTAGTAGTAGTAGTAGTAGTAGTAGTAGTAGTAGTAGTAGTAGTAGTAGTAGTAGTAGTAGTAGTAGTAGTAGTAGTAGTAGTAGTAGTAGTAGTAGTAGTAGTAGTAGTAGTAGTAGTAGTAGTAGTAGTAGTAGTAGTAGTAGTAGTAGTAGTAGTAGTAGTAGTAGTAGTAGTAGTAGTAGTAGTAGTAGTAGTAGTAGTAGTAGTAGTAGTAGTAGTAGTAGTAGTAGTAGTAGTAGTAGTAGTAGTAGTAGTAGTAGTAGTAGTAGTAGTAGTAGTAGTAGTAGTAGTAGTAGTAGTAGTAGTAGTAGTAGTAGTAGTAGTAGTAGTAGTAGTAGTAGTAGTAGTAGTAGTAGTAGTAGTAGTAGTAGTAGTAGTAGTAGTAGTAGTAGTAGTAGTAGTAGTAGTAGTAGTAGTAGTAGTAGTAGTAGTAGTAGTAGTAGTAGTAGTAGTAGTAGTAGTAGTAGTAGTAGTAGTAGTAGTAGTAGTAGTAGTAGTAGTAGTAGTAGTAGTAGTAGTAGTAGTAGTAGTAGTAGTAGTAGTAGTAGTAGTAGTAGTAGTAGTAGTAGTAGTAGTAGTAGTAGTAGTAGTAGTAGTAGTAGTAGTAGTAGTAGTAGTAGTAGTAGTAGTAGTAGTAGTAGTAGTAGTAGTAGTAGTAGTAGTAGTAGTAGTAGTAGTAGTAGTAGTAGTAGTAGTAGTAGTAGTAGTAGTAGTAGTAGTAGTAGTAGTAGTAGTAGTAGTAGTAGTAGTAGTAGTAGTAGTAGTAGTAGTAGTAGTAGTAGTAGTAGTAGTAGTAGTAGTAGTAGTAGTAGTAGTAGTAGTAGTAGTAGTAGTAGTAGTAGTAGTAGTAGTAGTAGTAGTAGTAGTAGTAGTAGTAGTAGTAGTAGTAGTAGTAGTAGTAGTAGTAGTGGTAGTAGTGGTAGTAGTGGTAGTAGTAGTAGTAGTAGTAGTAGTAGTAGTAGTAGTAGTAGTAGTAGTAGTAGTAGTAGTAGTAGTAGTAGTAGTAGTAGTGGTAGTGGTAGTAGTAGTAGTAGTAGTAGTAGTATAAATATATGTTAGCTGCCCTAGGGATAGCTATGTACAATTATAATAATAACATAATTCGTAGTGTTCACTGATCCATGAAACTCTATATCAATGAACATATATATATATATATATATATATACATATATATATATATATATATATGTATTTATGTTGTGTATGCGTGTTCGTGCGTGTGTGTATGTGTGTGTACTTATGGTTAAATAGTATATGTTTATCTAATGGATTATATAATAAACTTGGAATCAGTGTGTATTTGTGACTCATCGAACTACTAGATGCAATAGTTTAGATACATTTCCCCTAAACCTGGTGATCTGATACAGGAATATGATACAGTGTCCAACACAATATGGAATATAATCACCGAATCGTGCAGTCTATTTATATATCGATACGTGATTGGTTATTTAAAACACGTGATAGAATCTTATTCAACCGGCTATTCAGTCGTTTCGATTACTTTCACGTTCCAACATTATGTGTATTATTAAAGTCGTTGCACTATAGTACACATGTACTAATACTAATACTACTACTACTACTATAGTGTATACACTACTTATAGATATACCTATTCCTATGTTGTTCGCTTCACTACATAACTACGTTATATCTAATTAGTAAAGTAACTCACCTACTCGGCAAGTAGTCCTCTATGTTCAATATAATCACGTGACCTGTTCAGTACCCACACACGTGACCCAATACACGATTACATATCACGTGACCTGTTCAGTACCCACACACGTGACCCAATACACGATTACATATCGTCACAACAGTGGAATATTAACATCTCATACAAGGTACGTCTTTGTAATAGAACTCTATGAATTATAAGTTCATAATTAATATATAAATATATATATATATATATATATATATATATATATATATATTGATTGAATGTTTATTTAGACACTTAAATAAATCATAAATGATTTCTCAAAGGTGTATATAATAGAATACAAATAATAAAAGTAGGTAAACAATAAATACCAATAATAATAATACAATAAAATAGAATAAGCCGTACGGAAATTAATTAATAAAATAATAATGACAAACAATATTAATAATTCAGGTTACCACCTGAGATCAATTGTTGTATATATTTCATGAATGTTTTATGCGATTTTATGGATCTAATATAAGGCGGGAGTGAATTCCATAGCTTAGGACCAATATAACTCAGTTCCCGAGTATTCATTTTTGAGGGACGTAGAATAGGGGTAGATAGAAGGTGAGATGCATGGTTTCTAAGTGATGGAAGGGGAGCTCTTTGTACTAGAGAAGCAGAAATATATGAAGGGCAATTTGAAGAGTATATTGAGGAATGAACAATAGATAATATGCGATAAGCAGAGCGTTTGTTAAATGTGAACCATGGAGATATGTGTTGGTATGAGGAAGTAGAGGAATGATCTCGAATACGTAGGTTATATGTTGTACGGATTGATGAACGAATAACTCGATTTAAGGGAGAGATAGATGATAATGGAATATTTATAAGGATTGAGGAACAGTAATCTATGCGTGAGAGTACAAGGGAATTAACTAGAGTTTTAGTAAGAGATATAGTAATTGATTTTCGTATTTTTCTAATTCTAAATAGATGATAATATGCAGATTTAGTGATGGCAGTAATATGAGGAATGAAGGAAAGTGTAGAATCAAAAAGTACACCTAAGTTAGATGCAGTAGGAGAAGGAGATATTACAATATTATCAATAAGAAAAGGAGGGAAGTAAGTTGGTGATGGAGAAAGATTCAACAATGTAGTTTTGGAAGTATTAAGGAGAAGATTATTAGAAATAAGCCATTCTTTAATGTCATTAGCACAATTAGAGAGTTGATTATTGAGACCTGGTGATGAATTAGTTGGAAGAAACATATATAGTTGTATGTCATATGCATAAAGATGGTAATATATATTTGGATATTTAGATATTATGGATGGTAATGGGTATAAATAAATTGAGAAAAGTGAAGGACCGAGTACTGATCCCTGGGGAACACCATATTTCATAGGAGAAGGGGAAGAAAAAGAATTATATATTTTTACACTGCTACTACGGTCAAATAGATATGAAGTAAACCATGAGAGGGCAAGGTCTCTAACTCCAAGCAGGTGTAGACGGGACAGTAGAATTTTGTGATCAAGCGTATCGAAAGTACTGGATATGTCCAGCATTACTAGTTGACAGCAGTTTTTAGTATTAAGGGTAGAAGTGATTACATCAATTACGTTTAGTAGTGCTGTTTCTGTGGAGTGTCCTCGGCGAAAGCCACTTTGTTGAGGAATATGGAGATTATTGGCGGTTAAATATGAGATTAGTTGACGAGAGACAACTCTTTCCAAAATTGTACTCACCAAAGGTAGCTGAGAAATTGGGCGATAATTGAGAAGTGAATCAGGATCGAGTGAAGGTTTTTTAAGAATGGGAGTGATTATTGCTTGTTTAAAAATTGAAGGGACAGTACCGGAATTTAGGGAATATGAGATGATGTTACAGATAGTTGGACATAGATAATCGGAGTAAAGTTTAAAAATAGATAGTGAACAGGATCGGAGGGAGATATCGAAGAGGATGCATTTAGTAGTTTAGATATGAGAGATATATGTGGCGGACGAAAAAAACTTAAAAAAACAGATATAGGTGGGGTAACTATGATTGAAGGATAATTGGCAGTAAGGGTATGGTTATTGATCTTTATTATGATGGAGTCAATCTTATTAGAAAATGTTTTGGAGAAAAGACAGCTTAATTGTAATGGAGAAATGTTAATTATAGATGGTAGTAATGCTGGTTTTGGGGGAGATAACAACTTATTAGCTAGTCTGAAAAGTCGTCGGTTATCAGAAGCAAGATCATTTATAACCTGAGTGTAATAGCTAGATTTGGCATAGGAAATTGCTAACTTGTAGATCTTACGTTGCTCAATGAATGAAGCTCTAGAAGATGAAGATCTCAAGGATATGTATGTTCTTTCAGATTTACGAAGTGATCGTTTCAAGGACATGAGGTGGGAAGTAAACCATGGGGTATCAGGATGTAGAGTTACTGATATAGTTTTTGAAGGCGCATGTTTATCGAGAAGATGGGATAGTATGGAATTTAATACAACTGGAGAATAACAGTAGTCACCTAAAGCAGAATGTAAGTCAGCTAAGAATATCATGGAATTAATTTTCTTAATGGGTCTATATATATATATATATATATATATATATATATATAATATATATAATATATAAGAGCATATTTTCTTACAAATGTACTATTGAAAACCAGTGTTAACCTCTAAAAAGAATACACCTATTAGATATAACTATACCTATTAGATATAACTATACCATTATACACGTAACCTATAAGTTTGACAACAAACCTTCATATAAACCTCACATTGATATTTGTAATGTCCCAGCAAACAGTAAGAGCAGCATAATAGCAGCATAACAGAAAATGCTAGAGCCTCAAATGTTTACATTGTGCTATTATGCTGCTATTAAATGTCTATTATGCTGCTATTATGCTGCTATTAATTTGTAATGATATTATGCTGCTATTATGCTGCTATTATAATAATAGCAGCATAATAGACATTAAAAATTAATAGCAGCATAATATCAGCATAATAGCAGCATAACAGTAGCATAACAGCAGCATAATATCATTACAAATTAATAGCAGCATAATAGCAGCATAATAGACATTTAATAGCAGCATAATAGCACAATGTAAACATTTGAGGCTCTAGCATTTGCTATTATGCTGCTATTATGCTGCTCTTACTGTTTGCTGGGGTTATCAAGTAGACTAAATAGTGTATAGGTATTAATAGTGTATTAATAGTGTATGAACACTGTACATTGTACAGTGTACAATGTATAGTGTACACAGTACATTACACAGTTAAAACTAAACATTCATTAGACTCGATTTAAACGTTCCTTGGGTGGTCGAAATAGCGAACCTTTTGTTAAACGTTCATTAGACTCTATATTCTAATGAACGTTTTTGTATAAACTTTCTTTCAAAATGCTATTACAGGAAATGTATGTTATCTTTACCGTTATGAAGTTATATAATAGCATTGCATAATGGTAATACATACATCATGTATGTACATCATGTATGATACATGTATATTATATAGCAATAAGTTATCGCGTGCACTGCACTGTGTTGAGAAACGCCAGACACATTTTCTCAATTTTATAATTTGTTGTTGCTAATGGTAACTTGCTATAACAACAACACCACATATACTTGGCAGACCCCGCCACCCCCATTAAAAAGGAGCGTACCACAATGTCCACACTGCATAAATCAATAGTTTTCTTTAACGCTATAGCGTAATATTTTAAATTTTAAAATTGTATTTAATATTTTAATTCCATAGATAACTGGGATATCCGTATTCGGTACCCATATTCGAATACGGACACCCTGTCTTATAATACGGACACCCTATATACCACTAGATAAACTATATATTATTGATGAATCAATCAGAAAAATTACAATCATATTATTTATAATTAATGTTATAAACAATTTGTTCTAATTTAAGTAGTTAATAATTAATTTATTTTTATTATTTTTTTAATTAATAATACAATTTAAGTATCTAAATAATACAAGTTTTAGATTTAGATTTATTGGTTATATTAATATTATAACACACGCGATTTTTATAAAAAAAATCAGAATAGTTCATACGCTGCGAGCTGATTGGTTATAGGGTGTCCGTATTAAGATATCTATAGTGTCCGTATTAGGTACTTATATGATCTCTAGATATATGCTTATAACTTAATGAATATTTGATAACAAATATAGAAATTATATATATAATTTTTAGAATGCTTTATTTTTAATAAAATAGTGTTATATTTTATATCGATACATTTGTATATTCTTGAGGTTTTACGTTGATTTTTTTTCTTCATAAATTTAAAAACGTAATAAAAAATCAGTTTATATCAGTATATTTTGAATAATTAAAAAATAAAAAATACTTTTTTTAGACTATTTTAATAATTATGAATATTTTATTCATTAAACATTTGTGTGTATGATTTATGGTCATAGATACCGATAGTGTCCGTATTCGGGCACTGTCCGTATTCAGTAATTTTCTCCAATAAACCCGTACAGTGTATGCCGTAAAGTGTACGGCGTACGGGTATATGGGGAGTATACCGTATATGTTGTATATATATATATATATATATATATATATATATATATATATATATATACGGCGTACACACAGTACATACCACGTGCTTAACAGTGGACTACGCATTCGTAAGAATGCCACTCAGAGTATCGTCGTTACTTCTACTAATGTGGGCCATGGTACATACCTCTGTACAACTGGACGCCGGCCTGATGTCTAAAGAGATAACCGAAATAGCCGATAAGTCCATGGGACATAATAAAATGCAGGTAGGTTATTATCCAGTAGTAATAGTAGGTAACATAGTCAATTGAGTAATAGAGATATAATCGTGTTTTGTTATTAATTAAAGTTCAATTTTGTTATTTTAGCGTTTTATATATATATATATATATATATATATATTAATAAATATAATAAATAAATATTATTAGATTTGGGTTTTTACACTGGGGTAATTATAGAAGTAGAGCTTATCGATATAATTACCCTTGTCATATATTCATATATATATATATATATATATATATATATATATTAAAATAATAACACCAATACCGATTTAACAGGATATTATAAACACATCTGATATTACAATAAAAAGTATAGACCCCAAAGTAAAAGTTGACAAGGTAAATATGTTACAACTGTATGTGTGTATGTGTGTGTATGTTTGTGTATGTGTGTGTATGTGTGTTTATGTATGCGAGTTCATGTATATGTGCGTTGGAAGTAGGTATCTTTTAGTTTGTATTGTGTTGTAATGTTGGTAAGTGTTCTAGTGAGTGTATTTGTGTACCTGCATTTAATACGTGTGTGTGCATGTGTATGCGTGTGTGCGTGTGTGCGCTTGTGTGTGATGCACACATACACGCACGACGTGTGTATACACACTATAGTGTCGTATATGATGTACAACTTTTTACAAATGGTCGTGCACTTAAAAAGGGGCATCATAAAAGGGGGTTTGAGGGGGGGACATGCCCCCTACTTTTAAAAGTGGGGGGATATAATATCTAATATCCCCCACTTTTAAGAACTACAAATTATGTTATTCTTTATAAATATTGTATTTCTTCTATTAATAGTCTTTGTAGTATAATTATATCCAACATTGATTTGTATTGTGCAACCCAATACACGTAAATCATATTAAGCCCTCTACAAGTAATATTATAGATTTATCTTCTTAGCAAAGTATACGAATGAATGTATATGGTAATAATTGGTGAGATATCCCCCCACTTTTAATCACCCTATGACGCCCTTACGGCCCTACGCGTACTGCATGCTACATTATGATATACGGATGCAATACATTGTTAAGTTATCAATACACAAGTTATTTAGATATATGCATTAGGTACAAGCATGTAACTTGCGGCGCATACTTCAGTAGGGTGTGTACTGCAGTATTATGTACACAGTGTGAAGTCGAAGTACTAATACTGCAGTTTAATTTATATATTTAGTTATCATTGTTTTTAGGTTATATATATATACGACGTGTATGCAGGTATACCGATGTAACCCCTCCCCCCCCCACCGTGTGAACACGACACACACACTCACACCCTTATTGACAATAGTAATCACTGTTACGTGTTCATTACGCAATATCTAGGCTAAGTTATAGCTGCTTAATGAATGCTGATTACACACACCATCGAGTGCACACACACCCACACCCACACACGCATACACACACGCACACACACACGCGAGCGCGCACACACCTAACTAGAATAACTGTTACATTGATCGTTATCTCTTCTCTATTTCATAGGCTACACTATCAATCATTACTTACTAGTCATTGCAATAAGTAGCAATCTACCCAGCTAACAGTAAGAGCAGCACAAGAGCAGCATAATAAAATAACATAATAGCCGCAAATGTTTACATTGTGCTGTTATTCTGCTCTTATAAAGTTTGATTTTGTTGCTATTATGCTGCTTTTATCCTGCTTTTATGCTGCTTTTATGCTGATATTATTATCAGATATGCTATTATGCTGCTATTACTGTTAGCTGGGTATAGGAATATATAGGAATCAATATTAATGTCACCACTAATTATACTACTAAGTAGGTCATTGCTAACAAATAGATATTTTGTAATTAATGCCAAGCCCTTATCTGCAACTGGATAATATCTTAATATGAGTGTACCCCATGGAGAATCTCAAAGTATCCTTATACTACATACGATACTATAGTATACATACTATATATAGTATACCTACATCTGATATTATGACTATAATAAATATACACACGAAGTTCAATGTTCTAACTGATACTACGATACATATAGGTACATATCCTACTGATACCATACAATCTAAATCTAGTACAACTATTGAGTAAGTATTGATCGTAATGATCTAAATAAAGTGACTTTAATGAAACATTCCTGAAATGTAATAGAAACTTATACTATTCAAACTAAATTCATAATTTTCCACAATATATCTATATATATATATATATATATATAGATCTAAAGGTCCTTCTGTTATTAATATATTGCAGAATCAAACATTTAAATATATCTCTATAATTAGGTATAGGTATATATATATATACTACCAACAAACTTTTAAAGTTTTAAATTATATTCTACTAGCAGTATGTAAATATATTAAACAGTGTAATAATAATTCAGAGTCTGCATATATTATTGTAGGTATGTGATAGGTAATGATAGAACATGTAGGCATTCGAGATGACATCCTATATCTTATGCATGCGTTAAGTTCCAATATTTGCAGCAAAGTACAATTGGAATATACATTATACACTACGTTGAATATAGTTGAATATAGTTGAAATAGTAGACACAATATACAGTATGAACATTAGCTAGTATAAACTGTCGACCATATATGAGTCATTCCTATCTGAGTCATACATATGTGAGTCATGCAGATTATAACGATGACTAATAATGTATAAGAAGTATCAAACAACATGCATATTCATTGTGATGTAATAACCACTATACATGCCGTTTAGTTGTTTATTATAATGATGTATATATATCATCGATATAAAGAAAGTTATATCTTTCTTTATATCGATGATACTAAATAGTGTACTATTTATTAATCAATAGCTTTATCTTTTATACAATACAATCGATTTTTCTAAGGCTTCGCAAAATATTTACTATTATGGTAAATCTTAGCTAAACAGGAAGTACGTTGTACTTAAGTTGTACGTTGTACTGTTTAGATACGATTTACTATAGTATATAGTATATATAGTATGCTACATGTATACAGTTATGTTTAAAATACTATATAGGCTATATATCCTATATATATATATATATATATATATATATATATATATATATATATATATATATGTATAATATATATATTGAATACAATACAAATATCAGATAAATGAACCCCTCAAGAAGTTATAACTTCAATAAATAGCCATTATTTATAGACATATATATAAATAATGGCTATTTATTGAAGTAGTAAATTAAATTATCAACATTATCAGCATCAAAATCTTATCAATATTTACCCTGTAAAACATCAACATTCTCTATATTAACAACAACATAAATATCATTACATATCATCACATACCTAAAACTAACGTGTGTAACTGTATGCAACCTATAGCTAGTCATTTCCTATAGGCATCCAACTTGACCACCACATAATAGCACAGCCCTCACTAATAGTGATGGTAACCCTACATTATACTATACAACAATTGTATTAATCAACAGCGACCAGTACATCATTAATTATGGATAAACTCTGTAACATCTCATTTAATATATATATATGGATTAAGATGGATTAAGATGTAAAGATTAACATTTTCTTTATATACCATATATAATATAATATACCAAGACATCCTATAACCTCGAGGTATATATAGGGGCGCTTCAACAGTGGGGACGGGAAGATATGCCCCCCCCCATTTATTTGATTGGTTGGTCCCCCCTACATACAAAATCGTTCCAGCGTCCCTATTTATAGGAGGTATTGAGTATATACACATATACTTGTTACTAAACACACTTATAGATACACATACAAACGCGCCTTAAAATATGTTTACCTATACAATGTATAGTATAAAATATAGTGTATATTATATAGTATATACTCTACATTATATAATATAGTATATAGAATAATATAACATTGCTAGCGGATATACCGTACCATAAGTTGACCCTTCCTCGTTGACCTCGTTGACCCCTCGTCGATAGATCGAAGATGAGCTGTCTAAGAAGATAGCGAGTACGTTCTCGGCTCTAGACATGATAGTCTCGTCAATAGAACTGCAGTACGAGCGCGGGGCATTCAGTGACAGACGTGCCAGTAAACGGTAGGTACCAATGCTATACGACGCATGCGATGTACGTAGGTGACACTATGGACGCTAAGAAATACTTTATTCATGTATTCATCAGAGTGTTCCATTATATATATTGTTATTGTTATTTTTATTTGGTGGAGTCCTTTCATCCCATCCAGGAACTTAGATGAAGTTTTCACTTATAACCATATATAGCTCTAATGTCCCTTCGAAGCCGCTCTCATATTAAGGCATCCATGGTTTTAACGAGAGCGGATCATTTATTTATACACAATTATATAAGATCACTTCTAAATAATATTTTAAGACCCATTTTATAAAATTAATTGATGGTCCGGACGAGGGTCGAACCCATGTCCTACTGCTTGTGTGTCTGACGCCTTAGCCACTGAGCCACAAAGGCAGTCTTAATACACACATATATATATATATGTGTGTGTGTGTATGTGTGAGTGTACACACGTGTGTGTATATATGCACTAGCTATAGATATAGGTATATATCTTAGTTACTTATGTTCATAATGCTCATTAGTAATGCTCATAATGGTAACTACGGTAACATGGATGTTTGAATACTTGTCATAGTCATGTGACTAATGGTAAAGCGACAGTGAGTGGTCAACATAGATATTCAATTACCGCCATAGTACGATATCAATAAATAACACTATAGCAAGGACATTGATAATTGTCCTTGTCTATATTGTAGCTGATAGCAGTTATAGAAATGTTCTCATTAGTAGGTAGGTAATCTATATCATATCTTATATGATTAATATTGTATGATTTACATAATGTATATATGAATAGCATAGAAGTTAACATATACTAAAACAATAATAACTATAATCTACGCATTATTATTACTACGATATGCCTATAGGCAAGAAGACAACTTCAAGCAATGTTGTAAATTCAATGATGAGGGATATCCGTTCAGCTCTTTATACAACAGCAAAGTGGACAATGACGCTATTTGTTTCAGGTTTGTAACATACTACGCTGATCTGCTTGTGCTCCAGTGCAATATTTCACTTTATAAATAATTAAAAATATGTATTAACATTTCTGTCCCATATACCCTATATCATATAGAACATAGTATTGGTATTACTCATAGATTTATAGTTTACAGTAAACTATAAATATAACACATAATTATATACATATACAAAGTATATCCATCGATATAAAGAAAGTGGATAAGCAATTGACGCACGCAATGCATGTAAAAGATAGACACGTGAATGACACTTTTATCGATAAATTAACAAAATGGTATCAGTGATTTTGATTGGATATTAGTCATATTATATATGTCAAATATTAAAACAGTAGGCTTTTCGTCGAAATAGATTAAAGTGACTTCTATCTATATCAATGGATTTAAATTATAAATATCAATAAAATCAATAAAATAGTAATATAACTTCAATTTAAATACACAAAATTACGAGGAATGTTGATATTATGTATTTTAAATATATAATTTTATTTTTAGTATAGATAGTACATAAAAATTGGTAGTGATTATCAATATATATATATGATAAATACATATTATTATAAATAAAAAGTAGTGGGCCAGATAGTGGGTTTCGACTGCAGCGCTCGTAGCGGATAGTGCCATACACTACATTCAATTGCTTATCCACTTTCTTTATATCGATGAGTATATCATGTAAATACATGCACACACTTACACATATAAAACATATATATATATATATATATATATAATATATAAAAATATCCACTATAATATATAATATATTATATATACTACTAATACCTTATTATTGTATTATTAAAATCATTTTTGTTGAACCTCACTTGATATATATATATGTATATATTAACTAACTCGACTAAATCTCTGACTCCGCCCCCTCATAAGCCCTGCCTCCTCCTCCTCCTCTAGGTACGCCCGCAACACTAACACTACCCACGACGTACCTGCCAACGAGAATCTCCTACTTACGTTCCAGAACAACGACCCCAGTATTAATGACCTTGACCACATACGATGGCAGTACTATGGTACCGAAGAGGGCTATACCGTTAACTACCCCGTCTACAACTCGGGTACATGCGATAACTACGATCCAAGGATCAGGTACACCACCCCTAACACCCTCTGATACCCCTAACAATAGCAGAATGTGTACAACAGCGTTCCGTACTATTTATTTATATCTATCTTCAAAACAATTTATTATAAATTAAATGATTGAATAATTGTACTATTAATACGATTGTTTATTAATCAACGATGATCAATTACTGCATTATTAAGTACCCCATTACTTAGTATCCCAGTATTACATACCCCATGACTACATATCCCACACCCTTACACACCCCATACCCAAATACCCCTCTCTCTTACATACTAGACAACACTGACTATACATTATACATGTGTAACACACATTCACAGTTAATCATCAATGTAATCATTGCATAGCTCTTATTTAACACCCCCATTATCACCATCATTAACCCCCCCCCCCCAAACCCTGGTACTCTAAGACTATTATACCTAACCCCACCACTACCGCCCCCCATACCCTGGTACTCTAAGGCTGTCATACCTAACCCCCCACTACCCCCCCACTAGACCCTGGTACTCTAAGACTGTCATGCCTAAACCCCCACTACCCCCCCCCCCCCACTACCCCCCCCCCCTATAGACCCTGGTACTCTAAGACTGTCATGTATAACCCCCCCACTACCCCCCACTAGACCCTGGTACTATAAGACTGTCATGCCTAACCCCACGACTACCCCCCCCCGCTAGACCCTGGTACTCTAAGACTGTGATGCCTAACCCCAAAGATGTTGTGATCATAGTAGATACATCTCAGTCTATCAGCAAGAACA
This sequence comes from Osedax fenrisi, assembly GCA_964019155.1. NCBI lineage: Eukaryota > Metazoa > Annelida > Polychaeta > Sabellida > Siboglinidae > Osedax > Osedax fenrisi. The sequence continues at coordinate 63,643,679 of OZ025243.1, read as the reverse complement.
ACCTCACATACGTTATATCTGAAGCGTCTAAGAATGCTATAGAGGTGCTATCTTCATCGGATAGGGTTAGAGCCGGGGGTATGTGTTGTGGGGTGTATATAGGGGTATATGTTGTGGGGTATATAACACATTCAAGCATGCATATTCACGTATAGAAAGTGCATAAGTAATTAACACTCGCATTGTATGTCAAAGTATGATATGCGAATATCACTTTTCTCGATAAATTAATAAAATAGCATTAGCTATTTTGATTGGATATTACTAATATCATATTAGTCATATTATATAGGTCAAATATTAAAAAACGTTGGATTTTTGTCGATATATAAATTAGTGACTTCTATATCAATAATTTAGATTATATATGTCAATAAAAGAGTATAATTAACTAGTTCCATGACTAGTCCATGAGATTGTGTCATGCACAACTTCGTTCATCTATAAAGGTCTTTCGTTTCATCAAGTAGGGATCAGGTAGACATACAGGTCCACTCATAGACATCGTCCATCGAATTCCTTTTATGACGACCTTGTTTCCTTCTACTTTCGATATGACCTTGTAATATAGTGTTTGCCAATGTTTCAAGTCTAGACACATAGCTAAACCAACCCAATTTTCTAATTTTCACTTTATGTAAAAACGTTCATATAAACCAATTCTAGATACCATTTGCTCATGGATATATACATTTATCTTACTTTGTCAGTAGATGATATTTAACATTCTTCTATGTGATTTTGATTCAAAAGCATTCAATCGTTTCTTATACTCTTCAAGTACAGTCCATATTTCGCAGCCGTACAAAAGAGTGGATAGAATTGAGAAATTGTAGAGGTTGAATTTAATATTAAAACTTATTTCTCTGCTTCTCCGGATCATTTCCAATCTTACCATTATATGGATGTGGCTGTAGCTATTCTTATTGCTATTAGCATCATCCATTCTCATTAAAGTTATTTAAACGATTTGACATGTTTTAGTTTTTTTCCATACATATTTATTATCAACTACTATTAACTTTATTCGGATCAGTATCGTTGACCAATATCTTACTCTTTTCATGACATATTTCAATTTCATATATAGATGCACTTAAGCTATAGAGCCTGTGAGAGTCTAAAGATAATATATAGCTATCCGTAATTAAATATAGGGCATCTCTATGATATAGTGTTAAAAAAATGTAGACTAGTATTATATACACACCCACACACCAACATACCCATACATACACACACCCACATACCCATACATACACTCACACCTACATACAGTTTGGGTTCATCATCTACTCGGCTAAGACGAGTACCTACCAGGCAAACGGATGCTATGCTGACAAGCTGGCGTACGCTACAGATATCAACAAACACAAGATGTCAGAACTAATGTCGATGACCTCGTTCAAGGATAAAGCTGACATCAAACACGCTCTTTACCTGGCGTTCAATCTGTTCACCAACGATACGCTTCGCTTATCTACCAATAGGGGTCAGTACCGTGTATCATATGAGCGTATATTGCTTGTTTAGTTTAGTTTACATGTCGCTAGTAGGTTAAATTTAAACATATTTATAAAGTAATAATTTATAAATATACCATTATATATATTAAGATATATACATCAAACTTTAGTGAGACTCAACAAACTATAATTTTTAATTCACTTATGCACTTTTCCAAATCTGAAATCATTATTTAGAATATGTGTGTTTACCGGATATGTTGATTAGCGTAGGTATTATTAGTAACACGTACATTTAGATTATATTATCATTGTTAATCTATATACACATTGTATAATACAATACATATATGAACATACCATTATTTATACATATATATATATATATATATATATATATATATATATATATATATATATATATATATATACATATATATTATCCGCTCTAAGGAACATCTAAACTCGCATGTATTCACAATATAGCATTGCTTAGTATACACCGTGTAGTACATTCTATGTTAGTATGACCACTAACTATCTGACCACTAACTATCTGACCTTTAGACCGAGCTATAATCATCCTGACCGCAAGCAAACACTTTGGTGATCTCAACGAAACGCTTCGTTACATCTCATCTCGTAACGGGGCGTTACATAATAGCGTGGTGATCATGGCATACAGTATCGATGGGGTCAAGGATGACCTCTCTTATCTCAAGGACATCGCGGAGCAAACGCACTCTGACCCCAGTAAAGGAGTGATTAAAGTAAGTAGTAGAGTTAGTGGTGGTGGTGGTGTTAGTGGTAGCGGTAGTAGTAGTAGTGGTAGTGGTAGTGGTAGTGGTAGTGGTAGTTACCTATTACCTGTTACCTAATTGGTTTAGGCACTTCCATCAACTTCTTTATTGAAGTTTTCGGACGTGCTTTCAATGTATTATTGGGAAAAAAGGTATGTTTTGAGCTTTGATTTGAATGTTACAGTTGAGTCAATTGATCGGATATGGTGAGGTAGATCATTCCAGATTTTTGGAGCATGGATGGAGAAAGATTTATGTTGGGAAGATGTTAAATATAATAGAACTGGAGTTTTTAATTTGAATTTGTTTATGTATCTTTGTTCATAAATAGTTGTATTGGGAGTTAGTAAGTTGGCAAGATAGTCTGGTATGTTATGATGTGTAGCTAAATGTATGGTGAGTGCAATTTTGTAAATTATACGGGATTTTATTGGCAGCCAATGTAATTTGCTTCTCAAAGGGGATATATGTTGTCTGGAATATTTAGTTATGTTGAATATAAATGGCGTTGGAGTTTATTTATTATAGATTGTGAGGAGGCATAGAGACAGGAATTACAGTAATCAAGGCGGGGAAGAATGAGGGATGTAGCGAGGAGTTTTGCAGTATTAAAATTAATGAAGGGTCTTATTGTTCGTAAGTTGTGTAGTATGTAGTTAATTGACTGTGATAGTGATTTAGTCTGGATGTATAATTGTAGTGTTGGGTCGATTAATATACCAATATTTTTTATTTTATTAGCATAAATTATACTCAGATTGTTAATGGTAATTTGTGGTGGAATGAATATAGTGGTAGATGTTTTAATATGCATTGATTCAGTTTTAAGACAGTTTAGTGATAAAGAGTTGTTGGTGAGCCAGTTATGTATATCAGTAATGCAGTTGATAAGTAAATTTATGTCATTGTTAGAGTCTATCAATCTACAGTGTAACTGTATGTCATCAGCATACGAGTGATAGTCTATAGTGGGGTATTTGTCAATAATTTTAAATAAGGAAAGCAGGTAGATATTGAATAGGAGTGGACCAAGGACAGATCTTTGAGGTACTCCATGAGTAACTTTACGAGGTTTAGAGTTTAGTGAGTTTATACTAATTTGGTAAAAAAGATCGAAGTGGTACTGGTAGTAGTGGTAGTGGTAGTGGTAGTGGTAGTGGTATTGGTAGTGGTAGTGGTAGTGGTAGTGGTAGTAGTAGTGGTAGTGGTAGTGGTAGTGGTAGTGGTAGTGGTAGTGGTAGTGGTAGTGGTAGTGGTGGTGGTAGTGGTAGTGGTAGTGTAGTGGTAGTGGTAGTGGTAGTGGTAGTTGTAGTGGTAGTAGTAGTGGTAGTGGTAGTGGTAGTGGTAGTGGTAGTGGTAGTGGTAGTGGTAGTGGTAGTGGTAGTGGTAGTAGTAGTAGTAGTAAACACATCACCACTGTCATATACATTGACTAATGCGAGTATATTTCACTACAGAAAGGTCACTACAACCAAGTGACCTCTGAAAACATCAAGTTCATCTTCTCCACTTACTACCTGTACATGAAAGGGAAGAATGTCACTAAGCCCTCCTCTAAGAAGATGTTGACCCTTCCCTATATCGACTTCCATGGTCTCGGTTAGTTAAACCACGCCCCCATTTACCTAAAACGCCCACAATGCCAATTACCTATAGTTACCTGGTACATTATGTAGTTATGTGTATATAATAATGATCTGTGATTGGTACTTGTATATAAACATTGTATAATACAATACATATACAAACATATCATTATTTATACATATATATATATATATATATATATATATATATATATATATTATTATTATCAGAATAAGTATAAGTACCTGTGTAATTGTAGAAGTATTACTGCTTGTAGACATAATTACCCTTATTTATATATATATATATTTATATATATATATTTATATATATTTATACATATATATATATGCATTTCTATGACACTGAGGAAAAGTTGTCTAAATTCGAAGCCTTTTGAGTTACGCTAATAATATAACACAAACATTGATATACATGGAAACTATTATACTTTTAAGACCCATTGAATATTAAATACTCATAATGCATTCTATTCTATTGATAATGATATTGGCCATAATACAAGTATGCTGCCAGTATATCATATATGATACACTATTACACTATTATAGTTAACTATTACTAATTCTATTAACAACCTTTTTTGCTTATTTCGTGATTGTTGTTTCCCGGACAGTAAAAGTTCTCCAACCATCACGGTTCATCATAGCTACTTTTATCTCACTCTCCGGTATACCAGTTTCGCGCTCGAGATTCATGATGTAGCTTTCTGGTGGCCTTCCCCGTCTTCTAGTTCCATGAGTAGGTTCCCAAAGAACTAGATCCGAAACAACTTCATCATCTCTACGTAGGCAATGTCCAACAAATTTTAAGAATCGACGTCTTATCTTTGTAGATATTTTTTCTATAGCCCCATAAAGTACTTTGTTAGTAACTTTCTGAGACCAATGTACGTTTAATTTAGTAATTTAGTTGCGGTAAAATTTAGATTAGTGGTAAAATTTAGTAATTTAATTTTTATCATTCGTAGAATTCTAGTGTATGTTCCATCAAGTTGTTTGAGTAGTGTTTTTGTGAGGGTCCAAGTCTCACATCCGTACAGCAGAACCGATTCAACTGTGGTGCGCATGAGCCTGAGTTTTAGTTTCCTACTAAGAGTTGATTTACAGATATTCATCATTTGATGACATGTTCTCCAAGCAAGCACTTTTCTGATTTTTAAATATTTTGCAATGGCGTCTATCCATGCCCCTAGGTACTTGAAGTCTTTGATCAGATTTGATCAGATTTGACCCATCTATAGCTTTGATTTCAAACTGTTGATTAGTATTGTAACTCATGTATTTCATTTTACCTGTATTCATGCTTAGTCCTACTCGTTTTGCTGATTTTTCGACTCGAGTGAGCATCTCTTGGGCATCTTTGATACCTTCACTTACTAATGCAATATCATTGGTGAAGTCCATATCTGTAATAGTGATAGGTGGTACTCTTCTGCTTTTACTTTTCCATAGTTGGAAACCTAGCTTATCTTCCCTTCCTAGTAAAGCTGTTCTCATAACATAATCGATAACTATGACAAAAAGGTATTGAACTAACGTATCTCCTTGTAAGACACCAGCTAGAATATTGAAAGTTTCTGTTTCTCCATCAGGTGTAATGACCTAATAATAGTATCTTAATACATTATTCTAATAGCCGTCATCAACTCCTCCGGTATCCCATAAGCTTTCAGTATCGCAAGCATTTTTCCTCTAAGTATAGTATCAAAGGATTTCTTGAAGTCGATGAATATCAGGATTGCTTCTAGATTCTTATCTTTTACTCCCTCAATCAGTCGTCTGAGTGATAATATTTTACTGGTTATTGTTCTGTTACTTCTGAAACAATTTTGATTTTTTCTTAGATGACAATCTAGATGAGGCCTAATTCTGTTCAGTATCATACGATTATAAATTTTCGCTACTAATGAAGTAAGACTTATACTACGATAATTACTACCTAGACTAAGATTTCCTTTCTTGTGTATTGGAATTATATTCAAAATTGACCATTGTTTTGACTTCATTTTATCTAATAGTGCTTTTTTACAGAAGTAGAGGATAATGTCATCTATATTACATCATTTTAATACTTCTGGCCGTATTTCATCAACACCGCAGCTTTTACCTTCTTTATTACCTCTTTTGCCAACTTGTACTTAAACATTTCAAAAGCTCCACGCTTTATCTCTAGAGGTTGTATAACTTGTATTATTGTTTCATTTTCGTCTTCATTAGTTGGTGGTTTGCCTAATAAATCCTGAAAGTGTTTGTACCAAGTTTGTAGACGTTCTTTTTGGTTCTTTCCTTTTATCATTTCTTTTTGAGTTCTCTACCAGTGATTGCATTTATTAATTCCCAGCTTAGTAGGTACTTTCTGTTGAGATCAGCATTCTCAATTTGTTTGATTTTTTCTTCTAGGGTATCAACTGCAATATTTGTATATTCATTATATAGTTTATTGTGCGATTCAGTATTGTTATGTTGATTAGTCTCATTTGGATTATCTTCATATTCTCTATTTGCTATACAAGTATCTTCTAGCTCTAAAATAGTATTATCAGTGGATGGATACATTTTATTTGTTTTAATTAAAAGTGGAACTAGTTCTCTTTAACTTCAGCATTTATATCTATGAATCGTTCATATGTATTTGAAATGTATTCATCGCCTTGCAAGATAAATTGATAAATCCATTTTTTATTTCAATTGCGTATTTCTCCTGAAGGGATATGTCAGATTTAAACAAAGGCCAGTTATAAATGAGTTTTCTTGGTAATGTCTTCATATTCGCTAGTAAACTTAGCCTTTCTTTATATGATACGATTCGATGATCTGAAACAATGCTAAAAAGTGCTATATGCTTCCATATTTGTGATGCTGTTTCTCCATTTTTTCTCATTAAGATATAGTCAAGCTGATATTTCCTGCAGCACGGATCCATATATGTCCAAAGTTTATTCAACTTCTTTTGAAAACATGTATTTGTTATAACTAATTATTTTTCATTTATAATATCTATTAATAATACACCATTTTTATTTGTTTCTTGATGATATGTAATATTTCCGTCATCTTTCCCTATCCTTACATTAAAATATCCAATAATGATTAGGACATTGTGATTAGATATAGTTTCTATAGCTCTTATAAGTTCATCATAGAATTTGTTAATAACTTATTATTCGCTAGAATTTGTTAGTGAATATATGATTATAATAGATGTTGCAGGATTTCCATGGAATGTGCTTATCAATATTCTCTCAGAGTGTGATATAACCTCGCATAGTGAGTTTATTGATCTTTTGTTTAACATTATACTAAGTCCTCCTGTAGATGCACCTTGATCATTTTTCCATGCTGATGTTGTTATAACTGTGCTAAGTCCAATATTATTATACTAAACAGTTTCATCATGCATAATTCGATATTCCTGTATTCCAAGAATATCTAGATTATGGCTTTTGAAATTATACTTTAGTTCTAGTTGTTTATGTTCTTCTCGAATTGTTCTAACGATGATTCATATAATGATTTATCGTTTGCATCTTAGTAGTTTGGCCTTATTACCTACGCGTGTCTCAAGATCTACCCTTCCTTGCGGGTTTGGAGTAGGTCCGTCATACTTCTCCTTAGAGATCGTTTCAGTTATAGGGATGGTTATATTAGGGACTTTAACCCTAGTGTTGATTGTTGTACTCTTCATGTCTTTCATTTGCTAATACTGCTATGGGTGCAACTCCTATAGCAGTGCATTTGAATTCAGATTCGCACTCTCTTAGCCTTTACCTAAAGAGGTTTTACTATAAGGCAGCAGAAAGATTTGGAATCAGAGTTACCTTCTCCTAGATCCCCTACAATTTAGCCTGGATACTAAGTAAACAGTTTACCGAGGTATGCCACTTGGAGGCATTGAAGGAGTCTTGACTTGTAGAACCAAAAAACCACCAGGAAAGGACTTATACGCTCGGCCTTCCTTTTCGCTTGTTATGGCTAGGTGGTGGATGTAGCTAGAGGGATACTAACTACAACGCTATAGCCTACAAACCATGTGCATAATGCACTATACCACACTAACACCCCTACCTCGACCCTAGGTGTAGTAGTAACCGCTACGAAGGCAGTGTTTGACTCGAAGCACAAGTGGCGCGGGGTCGCGGGTATCGACCTCAAACTCTCCGACCTTCTGTCCGACGTGATCTACTTCTCGGGCGGGTTCACGTCGTACGCCTTTGTCGTCGACTTCTCCGGCCGAACCCTGGTGCACCCGTTATTGGTGGCCCCCGACGATAAATCCAATAGGGACTTTGACGACATCGACGTGTTCGAACGACACCACCAAGTCAAGCTGGTCATAGCTCAGATGAAACTGTTAGCACTGGACAGTGTCTGTATATGGTTGCGTATGTGTGTTTACTTGTGTGTGTGTGTGTGTGTGTGTACTTAAGTGTATTTGTGTATGTAGATGGTAGTGTGTGTATTTGCTATATACTTTATAAGTTATAAGAGTTATTCTTCATGTTATGTTATTGTTATTTTTATTTGGTGGAGTCCTTTCATCGAAGTTTTCACTTATAACCATATATGGCTCTAATGTCCCTTCGAAGCTGCTCTCATGTTAAGGCATCCATGGTTTTAACGAGAGCCGATCATTTATTTATACACAATTATATAAGATCACTTCTAAATAATATTTTAAGACCCATTTTATAAAATTAATTAATGGTCCGGACGAAGCTCGAACCCGTGCCCTACTGCTTGTGTGTCTGACGCCTTAGCCACTGAGCCACACAGGCAGTTTTTATGTTAACCGTATATTTATCTGTTTCTACATAATTTGTTGATTAAATGGTTAGAAATCAGACATCTGTGTACGGTTATGCATGTAGTCATGGTTATATTCACTGTACAATGTACATGTTCAATATACAATACACATTCTATACTATACGACTCATTAGTTGTACATGTTATTAATCGTCAATTGTTATACCTAATTAACAGTAGCATAGAAGTATTTACATCACATAACTATATATACATATATATATATATTTATATATATATATATATATATATATATATATATTCTAATTCTAAGAGGTGTTTTAAAATCAATTATTATCGAAATATGGTCTTAATTATTGATAAACTCGTGTAAATTATATTCAATATTATATATTGTTACTTATTATATTATTGTTATGTAGAATATTTCTTTCTTTAGCCTATTCTATATACTATACACCAATACCTACACCACTATATTAGAGGTAAAGAAGGTAGCAAGGTCATCGAAGTGAAAAGAACGTTTGCTTACGGAGATTCACGAATGGTAGGGGTCAAAGTTGAACTATTGACCTACAAGTATCAATGGAAGAAGGTTACCCATACTGTGTGTGTCCCTGCGTAGTCATCTACCGTGCATATAGCATCAATTAATCATCACCTTGGTGGGCTCACTCTAGCTACATTAATAACTTAGTTAATTATACATTTACATATTAGTCATAATCAATAATTACGAATAACTATGAATCATTACGAACAATATTTTAGTAAATATGTATACGCGATGGTATAGAGCAACATACGGGGGTGTGCTAGTTACCGTACATAGGCCTACTTCATTGCGTACTTCATTGCGAACACCTACCACGTTCAGGTGAGGGGAGTGGAGCTTAGCATATGTGTGGTGATCGCAATGGGAAGTAAGGTGATTCAACCACAGTTTAACGAAGGCGAGGCTAGAACTCACCTACATTATCATAGGTTGGCTACCCGCTCTCTATTATCAAATACGTTATTCGTATATTAGTTATATAGATTATCCTTTCTTGATGTTATATCTGGGACAGCTATCTACATTTTTAAATAGTCTCGATAACAAATTAACTTGATTAATATATTTAATAGAAATAATTACTTTATGACATATTATTATTGTTAGTTCTATAGATATACTAAATATATATATATATATATATATATATATATATATATAGACTTGGCGATAACAATAGAAAAGACATGTCTATTTTAAAGCCCTTTAGAAACCTTTATAAACCTTTAGAAACCTTTTAGAAGTTATAAAGGTTTCTAAAGGGCTTTAAAAATATATTTATTATTATTTTATTACAAACTATAACAAAAAAAATAACTAAATTATTATGTACATTATTATATACATACCCTCAAAAGCATTAATAGTTACATTATATAATGAATGTATTCTAGCATAATGCATCGCGCATTATTTAGGTTGGATTTATTATCAAGGGAACCGTCTACTAAATGTCAACTGTTTAACCGGGTGGCTACTACAGGTTAGTAGAAGTAGTAGAAGTAGTAGTAGTAGTAGTAGTAGTAGTAGTAGTAGTAGTAGTAGTAGTAGTAGTAGTAGTAGTAGTAGTAGTAGTAGCAGTAGCAGTAGCAGTAGCAGTAGCAGTAGCTGTAGCAGTAGAAATAGTAGTAGTAGTAGTAGTAGTAGTAGTAGTAGTAGTAGTAGTAGTAGTAGTAGTAGTAGTAATAGTAGTAGTAGTAGTAGTAGTAGTAGTAGTAGTAGTAGCAGTAGCAGTAGCAGTAGCGGTAGCGGTAGCGGTAGCGGTAGCGGTAGCGGTTGTTGTTGTTGTTGTTGTTGTTGGGTGCGGCTCGTTCACGTACTATCGTACGCGCAGGGACTTTGGTCCCTGCGCGTACGATAGTACAGCCTTGGGGTTCCCCACCAAGACTGATAGTGGGGGTGCCGCACCTCCAAATTCGCGTACTCTTTTGTTTATGGTTGCCGGACATTCTGTAAGCCAGTGCGTAATAGTCTCCTCTTCTGTTTCACAGTGGGGGCAGATCGGCGATGTGCTGCTGTCGATTCTATGTTTGTAGGCAGCAAGACGTTGACAGTGTCCACTCCTGAGTTGGGCGAGGAGTACTGCCTCTTTCCTACTCAGGGGGACGTCGCTTCTTTGGCTGCCGTAGATCGCCTTCGTCCTTGGGTCAGAGGGAGGGGGGTCTATAATCGTTGCTTTGATGACAGATTTCGCTGTGGGCAGAGATATATACGGCTCGGGTGCCGTGGATCTGTCAGCCGCAATAACGCCAGCCGCGACGTCGGCCCATTCGTTGCCCGTGAGGCCAATGTGACTAGGCACCCACTGTAAGTGTATCCGGGTGGTTACCTTGTCCAGTCCGGCCCGTAGCGCTGAAATGGCGGAAGAGTCTCTGTTGCCGGTATTTTCAAGTGCAGCGAGAGTGGACTGGCTGTCCGAACAGATGATTGCGAAGCAGGGTTTGTCGCTTTGGTCCTCTAACCATTGAATAGCTAGGTTGATGGCCGTCACTTCCGTTTCGAAGGAGGACGTCCATCGTCGTCCTTTGCTACAGCGTTCGTCTAGGAGCAAGGGGTCAGTGGCCGTGCCGGTGGTGAAAACTGCTGCGCTGCCACCGAATTCGCATCCACCCTGGGCTGATCCATCTGTATAGATGATCACGTCGGGGTGGTGGAGGGCGTCGATGGTGTCTGTGGCGTCTTTCTTCAGTTCAGCTTGGTCCGTCGTTTTGGTAGAGCCGTTGAGTAGTCGCGTGGCGACTGACCAGTGGGGGTTTGACCTCTGCGTCCATGGCGGTACTGGGGACAGTGCCATCGTGTCTCTCTCGAATGAGGACAGGCCTGTTTCGATGCAGTCAGCGGTGGCCATTTGTGAGAAGCTGAGTCTATTTTTCCATCTATGGTACACCGTGTTGCGCGTGAGTTGGGCTCTGGGGTTGCTGGCGGGTAGTCGTGCCGATTTTTCCCATGCTATCAGGCAGTTGCGCCTTCTGGTGGTTTCGATAGATGGGATTTCCGCCTCGCAACGCAGGCATTCGATCGGAGTGTCAGCGAGTTGTCCGGTGATTACTCGGAGTGCTCTGTTCTGGGCTCTCTCCAGGATTAACAGGTTCGATTTCGCTAACCAGGATTGCCAGCCTGCTGCGCAGTAGTTGAAAACGCTGGAGATGATGGACTGGAATATTCTTTTTAGGCTCTTCCTGCTCCAGCCCCATTGTTTGGTTGCGAGAGAGGCAAGAATTCTCGTCCTGTAGGCTGTTCTGGATTTGATTTGGTCCGTATGTCTGCGGAAGCAGAGCGTTCTGTCGAATGTGATCCCTAGAAATGTAGGGGTTGCATTAAATGTCAGAGGCGTTCCGTTGATATCCATAGCCGGGATCCATTTCGCTTCGTGCGTGTCGGTGCTGAAGAAGGAGACCTCGCATTTCGAAGGGTTCAGCTTTAGTTTGTGACGGCTGCTCCAGTTGGCGATGTTCGAGACTGCATCTTGGACATGTGCGAGTGCTTGCAGTTTGTCTCTATGCTGGCTCCAAATTGCAATGTCGTCTGCGTAAAGGCTGATTTTGACTTCGGGCGATATGACCTCTTTGATTCCGTCTATATAAAATAAGAATAGTAACGGGGATAGGACTGAACCTTGCGGGACGCCTTGGTGGAGTTTCTTCCGCTTGCCGGTCACGTTATCCATACTTACTTTGGCGTGTCTGTCGCAAATGAATCCTTGTATCCATCGGGTCATTGCAGTGGGGACGCCCTTGTCTAGGAGGATATGTAACAGGCGGTTGCGCCACACTGTGTCGAAAGCTTTCGAAAAGTCCAGGAGGGAGATAACGCTTCTGAGAGGCGGGCGACTTTGAAATCCGTCGCTGATAGATTGCGTTAATCTAAGGATCTGGTCTTCACAGCATCGTTGTCGTCTGAAACCCGATTGTTCCGGACACCACCAACCTCTCGTCTCTGCTAGGTAAGACAGTCTGGTAGCGACCATTCGTTCCATAGTTTTGGCCATACATGAAGTCAAAGAGACTGGGCGGTACGAGTCGATGGCGCTTGAAGGTTTTCCTTTCTTTAACAGCGGTATTATCGTCGCAGTTCTCCAGGACATGTGCCTTTCGCCCAAGAATCGTTGAACAGATCCAAGAGGAAAGATCTCGCTAAGGGGCCTAGGGCTTTAATAAATCGAGGGGAGATCTGGTCTTCGCCCGGGGCACCTTTGGCTTTCGCGCTATCTATGGCATTTGAGAGCTCGATCTCGGTAAACGGAACTGTGGATTGATCGGGGACTGTAGGTGAATTCAATCTTTTCCTTAGCAACTTCTTACATCGTTCCTGTTTGGGGATGTGTGTTCTGCTGATTTCGGCATATCTGTTCATAAAGGCATTAGCTTTTGACTTGCTTGTTATGAATTCCTTGCCTTCGTGGATTAGAGACTCATTCCTAGTGTTGCCTGTGGCTTTACCGCTTAATGCTTTGATCGCGTTCCAGATCTTGTTTGGGTTGGCACTGGCTTCCGAGTCTTCCAGGAAAGTCTTCCAGTGTTCCTCCTTCTTGCTTCTGATCATGTCGTTCACCTTTCTGCAAGCGGTTATCCATTCCTGTCGATTGTTAGCGATGTTCTTCCTTAGGTTGTTCCTTAACTTTATTTGCTCTCTTATTTCTCTGGTTAGCCATACTTTATCATTGGTGGAGGCTTTGACTCTACCAATGTATTTTTGTGCTGCTTCCAAGATTGCATTGTTTAGGAATGAGATTTTTGCGTCCATGTTGGGGGTTGCGTTATTGGCGTTTGCCATGAAGTTCTCAATCCTGTTGTCAATGTGTTCGGCGAAGGCTGTGTAGTTGGCTTTGTTCCAGTTCCAACGGAGTTCTCTTATAGGGGCTGCCTTTAAGGAAGAGAGTTGGCACTCGATAGTGAAGAATATCGGTAGATGGTCGCTGCCCATACATTCCACGGTAGTCCATTCGGTCTTGTCAATCCAGACATTGGGGACTATGGTGATGTCAGGTGCACTGTTTCCGCCAGTGGCAGAGTTGATTCTCGTGGTGGAGCCGTCGTTGGCTATGCCAAGGTTGTTCTCGAGCATCCATTCTTCCAGTTCTTCGCCTTTCTGGTCTTCGGGTTGCCATTCATCCCATGCCATAGAGTGTGCATTAAGGTCGCCCCCGATGAATACACTATTTGATAGGGGGAGATCGGTTACTTGGAACTCGAGTCCATGGAGATCACCCCTGGAGGGAGGGCAGTAGACGTTAGCAAAGGTTAGACGTTGTAGGGATCTTGAGTTTAGTTGGATCGTGAGCATTTCGAGGAGAGAGTTGGGTGCAAGGTTCGGGTTCTGGATGACGGTGTAGGGAATGTCTTCTTTGATGAAGGTAACTACTCCTCCGCCCATTCCGGTACTACGGTCTTTTCGTACCGTTGCGTAACCCTTAAGCTCAGGATTTTTGTCTGTGGATCTCAACTTTGACTCTTGGATCATTATGATGTCCAGGTTAAGGTGGATTGCGCGATCTTGGAGCTCTTTTACTCTTGCCTTCAGTCCGTTGGCGTTCCATTGGAGCACTTTGAGGTTTCCTCTGCTGGTGATATCTGATGTTATCTCGGTTCGGTTGGCTGGGGGATTGGAGCTGTCTAGGCCTTTCGGGGGACTAATAGCTATGCAATCGTCGCATGTCCATGCCTTTGGCCCTGAGAGCATTTTTTGTTCCGTTTTGGAGAGGTTGGAGCGGTAGCGGTAGCGGTAGCGGTAGCGGCAGCGGCAGCGGCAGCGGCAGCGGCAGCGGCAGCGGCAGCGGCAGCGGCAGCGGCAGCGGCAGCGGCAGCGGCAGCGGCAGCGGCAGCGGCAGCGGCAGCGGCAGCGGCAGCGGCAGCGGCAGCGGCAGTAGCAGTAGCAGTAGCAGTAGCAGTAGCAGTAGCAGTAGCAGCAGCAGTAGCAGTAGCAGTAGCAGTAGCAGTAGCAGTAGCAGTAGCAGTAGTATATATTTATATTTCAGTAGTTAATTTATTTATTTAAGTTATGGTTTATGTAAGGTCATTTAAAGTAGTTTATATGTATATTCTAATATCATCTGCAAACATATTATAGTTAATATTATGTGTATTTAATCAGATATGTAGATATAGTAAAGTAGAAGACCCACTACACTCCCTTTGGGAACTCATATTTCAGGACAGTTATACGTTTTATTTGGTTGATCGTATTAGTGTTATTATTGTCATGTGGTGTATCCTGATGTATTGTAGTGGTGCGTAAAGTACTGTACGATGTGTGGTGTGGTCTAATGCAGCTGAAAGTTCAAGTAGTATAAGTATGACGTAATGATTATTCTGAATATTGGCAGATATACTTTTTGTTAGGTCAAGTAATAAAGTCTCAGTATTGTGATTTTTTATATATGCACTTTGTCTTGGATTATGTAATTTATTATTCGTGATTTGTTGGGTAAGATGGTTTGCGATTATTTGTTCTATTAGTTTAGATAAAAAAGATAAAAAAGATAAATTTGATAATGGTCAGTAGTTATCAGTAAGTGATTTATATAATGATGTTTTTTCTATAATGGAGTAATCATTGAGTGCTTTAATGTTTGAGGGAAATTTATGTGTTGTATATATTTATTGATAATTTATATGAGAAGTAGACAAAGTTTAGGCTTCTCTTTAGTTGGTAAGGTGTGATATTATCACTATATCTTTATTGGAACATAATAGTTTTAAGTGGGATGTGTATCTGAAGTATGTGTTCTAAGTGTTACTTTATGTTATGTGCTGCGATATCAGTATTATTGTAGTCGATGAGTATAAGTTTATATAAGTTATTTGTATAGTTTTCATTATTAACATTTTGTAGTCTATGATATGTAATAGTTTCTTTTATAGGCGAAGGTTTTGTGTAATTTAGATATATGTATATAATACTATGATATGTAACTGTTGGTCCTATCAGAGTAGAGATACTATTGTGATAACGCAGTCAAGCGTATAACCCTTATTGTGTGTCGGTTCATTTATGTGTTGTGCAAGATTGAGATCATTAAGTATGTTTGAGAACAATATTGATTTTGAATTAATATTGAAATCACCTATTATTATTAAATTTTCTCATCATGTAATTCATAAAGAATATCATTTATTATTAGGAGTAGAATTTGACTGACGGTATATCAACAGTATTTTTAGAATATTTGCGTTGTTTGATAATTTGAGATGTAGTAGTAGGAGTTCAATGGAATTTAAAGTATGAT
Organism: Osedax fenrisi; assembly: GCA_964019155.1. NCBI lineage: Eukaryota > Metazoa > Annelida > Polychaeta > Sabellida > Siboglinidae > Osedax > Osedax fenrisi. Next base: position 63,627,756 of record OZ025243.1, on the reverse strand, counting down.
GAAAATGTTTTAGTGGTTTAATATTCGAGGTAATGATAGCAGCTAGTCCACAACCATGTGAAGTTCTAGATCTTTGAATAGAGTAGTGGGTATTAGGTATTACAGCTATGTATGTGGGTCAGAGTGATATGTGTATGTGCGTGTATGTAATCTTAATAATGGCATATTATATGTATTAATTTATAAACTAATACACCTATATATATATATAATATATGTTTCATTTATCTACACTTTAAACAAAGAATAGTTTTTAAACTACACATTTAGAAAACTTTCCAATTTTATGAACATTAATATCACAACCACAAATAATGAAACATCTTGCTGGTAGAGTCGCTTGAATAGAGCTGCGATTGCATCATCAATGATTCATCATAGAAGTACTTCTATCATTGGTGATTTAGAGTACTATACACTCATACAATAGGTATACATATCAAGTGACTATAGATCCTATAGACTAGCTTGTAGGTATTCTGCATATTACTATATGCTATGTATGTATGTTACAGTCTTATTGTGTAGTTATTTTTTATACTACCATTTATAACAGTATTTATACCATTTCATAATTGATTTCTATGGATACATATATATGTTAATAGACTGTTTATTTTAATGAATATATGTGTATATATGTCACATGGAGTTACATTCCTAATAGTAGTCCCTATAGCATGATACTAATCTATAAATACACACTATTCATATTGTTTATGTATTGAACTAACAAAGGTATTTCATATTTAAATTCATGTATATATATATATATATACACATGAATAATATCCTATGATAATCACTAAACATGTAGTGGTCACTCCTACAATGTTAGTACTACTGTGATAACTAATAAATACATGAACTACCCTTATCTCATATCTATCTCCTCAATATTACCCATTACCCCTCACTCACCCCCACCCTAACTCTCCATCACCCTAACCCTCCCTCACCCTACCCCGTCTATAGACCACTCCCTCGTGAAGCTAAGTGGGTCAGCTTTCACTGATGCCAACCAGTACTTCAACCAGAAGGAAGACAACCTCAGAGTGAACGCTTACTATGGACACGTGGTCGAGAATGGGGCCATTAATCATAACATCAAGGTAGACATGCCACCTATATGGATGTAAGCATAGCATTAATCATAACTACAAGGTAGTCCTGCCACCTATATGGATGTAAGCATAGCATTAATCATAACATCATGACAGTGCTGCCACCTATAGAATCATTCAGTGTATCCGTGTAGAATATATCTTCGTAAATATCACGCTACCACCTATTTTCCTATGTATTCTTTAATCCCCCCCTCTCTAAACTTCTGTACCGTGGACACATCTCTATGATATGTCCTCCACAATTAAAGTATCGCCACCTACTGAGCTGCTTGTCATCTAACCACACTCTATGTTAATAGTACACATACCCTGTATATAGTATATACCCTTATAAACACATATGATGTATGTCCTCAATGTATCGGGGCATGATTAGTTCACGATAAGGAGAAGCTCCGACCGCCTTCAATAACACTATCTTACAGTAAAGCTTGAGTAAGCTTGACGATACACGTGTAGCGACTGGTACCTATGTCAGTGTAACTATTATGTAATTATCTTCAGGGCTCGTGTAACGGTTATAAATAGTGAGGCATATTCAAATTAAATTTATTATTTCGTGTCATTTCGTGTGTATTTAACACTCAATAAACTACCTATCTATCTATCTAGCATCGGAAAAACACACACGGGTCTACACACTTACACTTATACACGTATATATATACAAAAAGCCAAGCATAATATCAATAACGTGTCACCACGGACTGTATCGATTACGTACTTAGAAAGGCATCGGTAAGATGATAAAGCTGACCGAACAACTGGACCAGCTGTGGACGTCCACTCAGATGCGGCAAGGTATTCTCTTGTATTACGTCGGCTTCGAAATCGGTCTGTTTCGAGTGTACCCCGGTATCTCGTACCCCAAGAAGTACGATCCCACTATCAGACCATGGTTAGCATGTACGGTGTTCAATAGTATTAAGTATTCAAGTATTATAAGTATTCATTATTTAAACGTTATACATAATTCATATATTTGTATATAATTGTAATAAGTAATTTAGTATATATATATATATATATATATAACTATTTCTGTAATTAAAGTTTTTATGTAAAATAATATATTATATAATTTAGAAATAAAACGTGCTTTCATGATATATATATATATATATGTATATATCGATGGAAATATCATATGCATTAATTGACACATCATAACTTCACTACCGGTCACTACTGGTCAGTACTGACGTCTATATCACACACCCAGGTACATCACAGCTGTGGCATCTCCTAATAAGTACATATTGACACCCCCTTATATGGATGCTGCAGGAGCTGGTATCACTATCACCATGGCCCACGCTATTCTCCACCACAAGTTAGTAGGTAGGCAGTAATGCGAGATACTAATGTCATGTAAAAGTTATGGCGAGGTATATTCCAATAGTTCTGAAAGAGAGATATAATTCTTACATTTTAATTTATTTATCGAATATTATTAACAAAATATTAACTTAATAATCAACTTCATTAAATTTGACACACTTATATTAAATTTCATCAAATAATACATATTAATGATTATAATTTATATTATGTACATCATCATATTGTATTATAAAACAATCTATAAAGTATTTATTTGATCCACATTTAACAATATTTAATTTTTTTTATATTATCTAATTTTTAATAAATTTTATTTAATTTAGTTATCAATTATTAATTAAAATCTATAATTAATAACCAATTCATATTACTTAGATTAATTTGATTATAAAAGAAAATAGATTAAAAGAGTAATCCCATCATGTTATATCACATGCAATAAAAGTCAACATTGTAACCTCTATCTATTATCATTATATGTTCGTGTACACTGTACACTGTACAGTGTACACACTGTACAGTGTACAGCCTATTGCATGTTCATGTACTGTATCCCTAAAAATGGATAAAATAAACATATTTGAAAAAATGTACATAAAACAATTATTTGTAAATAGAATAAAGTAATTAAAGAGTTAAATCCATATGCAATGCACATTACTTGACCTTACATCTAAAATAAAGATACCAGTATCTACATAAGTTACATAATCAGATAAATATCAAAAAAATTAAATAATATCTAATATAATAAGTATACAATATTATTTATATGTTCAGTATTTAAGATCGAACATTCAGTTCATTGTTTCCTTTATTAATAATTTACTAATTTTGTAATAAATAATATTAATACTTTTTATATTTAAACTATTATGCGCTGTTCACATTAACAATATATTCCAGTAATTTCACAGTAGATTTCTAAATAATTCGCCAACTTATAAAAGTCTATGTTTTTTCTGGATTTATTGCTAATGTTCTAATCCGAATTTATTCTAGTTTTTTTGACAATTTATTTAATTGGTAAATAAACGCATGCACAAGTATACTGACAGGTATTAATACATACACATTTACCTTTCTAGGGGTCAATCCATTTATAATTGTTTACTATTGTAAGTGATTAATATTAAGTTATTTAAGCGTTTACGATCGTTTAATTAATTATTAATTAACAATTAATAATAATTAAGTAATAGTTATAATTATAATATATAATTCCTTATATAATTATTAAATTATGAATACATATATATATATTACCACTTTATAATGATATAATATACTTAAATTCATAAGTTCATAAAATGTATGCATTTTTAAGTATTCTACTACGAAATTGCTGGAATAGATTGCACATGTGAACAACTTTGACTTTATTATATTCAACTATAGGATTATACTATTAACTATACATATAATAGATTATAAATATATAATATGCGTAACATTACAAATAGATTGAATGATCCAAAGATAATCGGTGTATCAGGCATTGATTTCACCATCAATTTGTTGAAGGACACCATCGAGAAACTTTACCCAGAATGCAAATTCGCATCGAATTCGTTAGATTGCATATAATGTTACTTTCTCTTATTAAGGTCATCTAGTGTTAGGTAATCTTGTGTTAGGTCTTGACCATTGGAGATTTGGGATAATGCATAGTATAATTTACAATATACATTTGTATTAAATTGTATAATTTAATGAAATTTTGATATATATAATTTTATATATGTATATATATATATATATATATATTCTAGATGATATTCAGATTAACTTATTAAATATATAATTTTCTGAAACTTAAATAATTCTAGAGTAAATTTTACTTTAAATAATATCGTAGAACTAAACGTAAATAACATGAGAAATGAGCTAAAATGCTATGTGTCTAAGTGCCTGCAGTGAATGTCGAAGCACATCGACACTTTATTACCGTACACTCCCATTCTCTGTATTTACACATAGAGAATGTATTTATATGTGTGCAAATATATGTGTACTGTTCTCCACTATTGAAACTCTATTTTTATTTATTTACACACAAAAACGGTATACTATTTCTTTACATATAAATATATATATATTATAATGTATTTAAAAGGTTATTTAATTAAAAATAATATAGAAGATTTTACCTTATACGCGTGTATTATTTTATAAATACAAAAATAATGAAATAGCTCGCAAGTAAACAGTATACAACTGCATACAACTAAATATAAATGTTCACATATATATAGTTATAATATCTAGAACTCTAACTCAATACATATACACACATAACAACACCGATGACCTTATGACCTCAGGTGTTTCATGATCGACGAACACGGAGGTATGATCTATCACAAGCAGTTCGTGAAGGGAGTAGTGCATGCAGCCCGTATCTCTTACTACCATATCGCATCCCTGGTTTGTTACGTGTTATATATAGGCAGTGTCGTCTGACTGTTATCTATAAGAAGTAGTCTCGTATGCATCTTCCCAGCAAACAGTAAGAGCAGCATAATAGCAGCATAACAGCATATGCTAGAGCCTCAAATTTTTACATTGTGCTATTATGCTGCTATTAAATGTCTATTATGCTGCTATTAATTTGTCTATAATAATAGCAGCATAATAGCAGCATAATAGCAGCATAATATACTTTTAAAATTAATAGCAGCATAATATTATCATAATAGCAGCATAATAGCAGCATAACAGCAGCATAATATCATGACAAATTAATAGACATTTAATAGCAGCATAATAGCACAATGTAAACATGTGAGGCTCTAGCATATGCTGTTATGCTGCTATTATGCTGCTCTTACTGTTTGCTGGGTTACCTCATCACACCGCTATGTATACATATACGTGACCTCGAAGACAAAAACATATACAGAAATAGACGGTATCGACAGTACTTTATTTGATCTAATATCACAATATAAAGCCTATTATCACTATCTATAGCAGTGGTTCCCAACCTTTTTTTATCGTGATCCTTTTTTTGATAATTCTTAATTTAAAAATGTAATAAGTATTATATCCTACATTTTTTAAACAATCACTCATCCTGTACATTCCTTCATGGCACTAATCTATCCTAAGCTTCGTGGTGATACCGAGTAGGTAATTAGACAAGGCTATGTATATGAAGGGATTATTTAGAAGTTTTTAGGAAATAATTTATAATACGTATATACAATACTTATTATAAATTGGAACTTAAAAATTGTCCAAATGAATTAAATTCAATTATATAAAAATGTTAGTAATTTTTATTTAAAGCCATATTATAATACCTCAAACATTAGTTGTAATAAGTTCATATTGGCTTAGATACTAGCTTATATAATATGATCATTAAAAAATCATTTAAATTATTATTCGAGACTGCAAACACATATTTATATATATATAAGTCTGTATAGTTATCATAGTTTAATGTTAACATTACTGATGAATTGATATCATATGTAATCATCTACACAAAGGAATCATCAATATCCAGGGACCTGATTAAAAATGGTCACATGACTAAAAAATCTTGTTTAGATTTCAACACAAAGAGAAATCTGAAAACTTGGAAAGTTTAAATAATTTATTATTTTATATATTAATTCATATATATATATATATTATTTAATATATAAGTCATATATATGTATATATATATATATATATATATATATATATATATATATATATATATATATATTTGTTTAAAACAATACTAATAGACATAATTAATATATTAAATTTATTCTAAAGAAATAATAATTAACATTAATTTGAGATATAAAATTGTAATTAATAGATAAATATATTTACTAATATAAGTAATATTAACTAGTGTATAGATTAATAATAAGCCAATAAGTAAAGATGTATTTTAATTCTACATGCATTGAATGCGTTTCAGTTGGAGCTGAATAACATAGATGACAGGAAGTTGTATAACTTCTCGTATTCCCTATCTAACATCAAGAATACGAACCTCTTTATGGGAATACGATACGGTCGAGATACAGGAGATATCTGCTCTACTTGTAATGTTAGCATACATCATCTATGTGTATACATGCATGTAATATATACCCGTATATATTATATATATTTATATTAAACCAGGGAGGATTAAACTCCCTGATTAAACTATATTAATTATATACAGTAATATATTACTATAGTAATATATTACTATAGAATAGTAAGTGATGGGCAGGATAGTGATCATTGATCGGCGATCCGATCCGGATCCGGATCAGGTACGCAAGTGAGGATCGGGATCGGGAACGGCAAAGGATCGGATAACGAATGGAGGATCGGGAAAAGGATAGGGATCGGGATCAGGATCACAGATAACAAAAGTATCTGTGCCCATAATTCCATATACGATACTCTAATATTATTATATTAATTTATAAGAATATTAACAACATTTTAGTATTGTATTATTACATTGATATGATATTGTATTAAACCCCCTATTACCACTACTACTACCCCCACTATCACCACCCCATTACCACTACTACTACTACCCCCACTATCACTCCCACTACTACCACCCCCACTATTACCACCACCGCTACTACTACTAACAGTTGAACATGGTCAATGGTGTGATGGTATTCGAGGTATGTGCAACCAATAGTATCGACCTATGTTCGTGTCCTTGCTACGAGGAACAGATGTTTGACATGTGTACTAATACATTCACCGCCATGAAAGAGTTAGTGACGGCATGTTTAGAGTGAGAGAAGTGGCCTGTGTAAAGTTAGCTATATATAGTGTGTACGGCATATGTGATATGTATACAGTAGAGTTTGGTGAGATTATAATGCTTTTATATCTGATTCATTTCGTTATATTTGA